>JARHVA010005708.1:607500-1126789 GCA_037957365.1 Torreya grandis
TACATGGAATAATTGAGAGGTGTAATGTTATGTACCTAGGGATATGATATATTAATGTATATGGGTTGATGGAGATGCTGACATGTGGCACACATCCCCTTAGCTATATCGATACAATATACTAGCATAATGGAGTAACTTGTGTAATTAGTACATTGAGTAATGGTTGGCCTACTTTGGGACTATGAGGTTACTCATCATGGGTTAGATAGATGTATATATATAGGACATGATTATCATGGTAAAGATATCAAGAAAACATTGAGTCTTCTATTGTAAGAGGATATTGGAGGTTGTCCCCTTGAAGAGACATTATGGAGTTATTCATTCCTAAATGAGTATTATATTGTGTTGCCCTACCTTAATGGTATTTCTACATATATTAAATATTTGAATCATATCAAGATCTTATCAAGTGGTATCAGAGCTTTAATTTGGGTAATTTGTGTGGAGTGAAACCCTAGTTTTTTGAATCATCAATAACTTTTGATTGGTTGCAAATTTTTTCACAATTCTTTTAATGGATATGGATAATATTTCAAATAAGTCAAAATAAAAAAATCATGATTTTTTAATATTTTTGAGTGAGTTATTTCTATTTTAGGGTTTATAATAATTTTGCTATATCTTCTAAAATATACGGAATTTTTATTAAATTTTTTTACTAGAGATATATGAAGATATAAGAGAAGAACAATCAAAATTTCAAAAAATTTAGAGTTTTTTTGAGTGGTTTGTTGTGATTTTAAGAAGAGGAAAAAAAATACTGATGATAAAGAAGAAGAAGAAGAAGAAGAAGAAGAGAAGGGTTCAAATAATTTGGCTCCAAATAAAAAATACTATGGCACATGGAATGCATGGGGAAATCACTATGACTATGCATGGAAGAATACCTATTATGATCATGAACAAAATTAGAGGAGCACAATGGAATCTGGAAACAAGCTTGGAGAGCTATCACCTATGAAGATCACATATGGATGGCTAGACGATCAAGATTGGAGACAAGTGTGTAATGATTTGAAGCACACTCATTATTTGGTTTCTTCCTATGTTTTAGGGATGAAACATGTCAAGGAGGGAAGTAATGTTATGTACCTAGGGATATGATATATTAATGTATATGGGTTGATGGAGATGCCTACATGTGGCACACCTCCCATTAGTTAGCTATATGAGTATAATATATTAGAACAATGGAGTAACTTGTGGAATTATTACATTAGGTAATGGTTGGCCTACTTTGGGATTATGAGGTTACCCATCCATGGGTTAGATAGATGTCTATATATATAGGAGATGATTATCACGGTAAAGATATCAAGAAAGCATTGAGTCTTCTATTGTAAGACGATATTGGAGGTTGTCCCCTTGAAGAGACATTGTTGATTTAGTCCTTCCTAAAGGAGTATTATATGGTTCTTCCCTACCTTAAGGGTATTTATACATATATTGAATATCAAGATCATATCAAGTGGTATCAGAACTTTGATTTAGGCAATTTTTGTGGAGTGAAACCCTAGTTTTTTAATCATCAATAACTTTTTATTGGTTGCGATTTTTTTCACAATTTTTTTACTAGATATGAAGAATATTTCAAATAAGTCATAATAATAAAATAGATATTTTTCTATAATTTTTGAGGTAGTTATTTATATTTTAGGTTTTATACTAATTTTTCTATATCCTCTGAAATATGAGGAATTTTTATTCAAAATTTTTACTAGAGATATAAGAGAATCACAGTCAAAATTTCAAAAAAATTCAAGTTATTTTGAGTGATTTGTTGTGATTTTAAGAAGAGGAAAAAAATAATGATGATAAAGAAGAGGAAGAAGAAGAAGAAGAAGAAGAAGAAGAAGAAGAAAAAGAAAAAGAAGAAGAAGAAGAAGAAGAAGAAGAAAAAGAAGAAGAAGAAGAAGAAGAAGAAGAAGAAAAAGAGAAGGATTCAAATAATTTGGCTCCAAATAAAAAATACTATGGCACATGGAATAAATGGGGAAATCACTATGACTATGAATGGAAGAGTACCTATTATGATCATGAACAAAATTAGAGGAGCACAATGGAATTTGGAAACAAGCTTGGAGAGCTATCACCTACCAAGATCACATATGGATGGCTAGATGATTGAGATTGGAGACAAGTGTACATTGATTTGAAGCACACTCATTATTTGGTTTCTTCCTATGTTTCAGGGATGAAACATGTCAAGGAGGGAAGTAATGTTATGTACCTAGAGATATGATATATTAATTTATATGGGTTGATGGAAATATTGACATGTGGTACACATCCCCTTAGTTAGCTATATGGGTACAATATATTAGGATAATGGAGTAACTTGTGGAATTAGTACATTGGGTAATGGTCAGCCTACATTGGGATTAGGAGGTTACCCATCCATGGGTTAGATAGATGTCTATATATAGGAGATGATTATCATGGTAAAGATATAAAGTAAACATTGAGTCTTCTATTATAAGAGGATGTTAGAGGTTGTCCCCTTGAAGAGACATTGTGGAGTTATTCCTTCCTAAAAGAATATTATATAGTGTTTCCCTACCTTAAGGGTATTTTTAAATATATTGAATATTTGAATCATATTAGGATCATATCAATAGGTGATCTATTTGAGTCAATAAAAGTAACTAATCTTCTCATGCTATTCATATTAACCAAATTTTTGTCATTGGTAGTAATTTATATAATAATTTCAACATTTTTAGTAGTAGGAGTAGGTTTTTTGATGTGATCTTGGTGCTTAGGAAGAAGATATTTATAGATATGAATAAGAGCATTATCTTAGTTTAAATCTTGTTTTTTATTTTGTGTTTCATGAGATTTAATAGATATGTCATAATCTTGTCAGCTATTTTGAATAAGGGTTTCATGATCAAAGTTAGGACCAAGAATAAAATCTATAGAAAGATTGTGTAATTGTCTACAAGTATCATGAAAATGGCCCCAATTTGCGTGAAACCAATAAAATTTATTTATACCACACCATGATTTCATAGGATGAGTGGGGTCAAGATCTCATGGTAGAGGTTTTGGAATACATTTTGAATTTCTCCTAGGTATAATGGTTGGTGCACATTAATGTGTTTGGGTTGAGAAAATGTGGGATTACGAGTGTTTTTAGGGGGAGCATGTTCCATGACATTGTTTGAAATAATTTCTTAGATGGTATGTATAGTTTCATAGGTGTTGGTAACACCATCATTAGTTGCATGGATATTTTTTATTTTTGATGAACATGTGAGTACCCATTATAGGTTGAGGTGGTTAAAATTGATCCATATGGAATTATTGTCATTTGGATTGGTCAAGAACTTATTCTAAGGTTTTTGGAGATAGAGTCTTAACCCAATATTGTAATTTTGGGTATAGAAAATTAGTTAATAGGTGGAAGAGGTTATCCTCCACCTTATTATGCTCACATTTTCTAGACAAGTTTTTCCATTGTTTTATAAAGTCTTGTGCCATTTCAGATTTAATTTTTTTGCAATTTATAAAGTGGGCTAAGTTATTCTTGAGAAGATCACTAGTTTGGAATTATTGGACTAGTGAGTTGACCAAATATTCTAGGCTAGTGATAAAGTGGGTTTTTAATTTATTATACCAATCTAAATCATATTCTGAGAGTGTTTTAATTAATATTTTGGTAGTGGAAAGGGTATTAATCTTAACCTAATCTTTATAAAAGTTACCTAATTTTTTGAGATGCAAAGTGGGATTGGTAAATCCATTATATGTTTTCATGGGTGTAATACCTCTTATGTCAATGTTATAAATTTGAGGTACTAAAGGTTGATTTTTTAATGTTTCATGGTTTTATATATAAGTGGTGGTTGTGGGATAAGGTTAACATGGGAATCTGTAAGGGGTGGTAGAGGGGAATTAGGATTTTGTGTTCCCCATGAAACTTAGTGAGGTTGGTTTTAGAGATGAATGAGATGAATTTACATATGAATCATCTTATTTGCATTTGATTATGTATTTTTAATAGGTGTTGTTAGTTTGATATAAAAAAATTGATTAGTGGATATATCATGTGATGCATTAATGTTAATATTAATAGATTGAGTTACACTATGAGTGTGGGATAAAGTAATATCATGTACCAAAATATTGGCATGAGTATCATTGGTAGAAAAAAAACCACTAGTCGCATGAGATGAACTAGTAGGAAAACAATATTTAGAATTAAAATATGCATTATTATCATGGTTAAGGGTATGGGTATATTGAAGAGGCCTACTAGAAGTTAAACCTACCATGTTGGCAGAGATACTTGGCATGAGGTTGAAGAAGACATAGAATATGATGTCATGGTATGAAAATGAGACATAATAGAAGGGAATCATTTATATTTAAATAAAATGGTTCCACCAAACCTATGGGAAAAGGTAGGGGAGGGTGAATGGGGTTCTCTTATGTCAGGCCCCATCATGAGATTATAGATTGTTATAGGATCTTTTCCTATATATTGATGGTATTAATTAATGTATAAAAGCATTTCCATGGTGTAATTTAAATCAAACTCATATGCTAAAGAAAACAAAGGGTTAAATGTTGATGATGAATAGGGAGGAGTCCCATAGTTGGTAGTCTAAGTGGAAACATGAACATTACTTTGATCCATGGTGTATGTTATAAGATGTGTATTAGGGAACCTATTACGCTTGGTAAAATTCATCGTGTCTATTTGATTAAATTATGTATTTACATCAAATAATAAATAGATAATGGATGGATACTAAAACTTATGTATAAATAAGGATCAACTAGTAAGATACAAAGTTGAACCAATCAACATTGTTTAGTAAGATAGTAAGCAAAATAAGATATAAAGGACATAGTCAAACTGTTTGATTGTGTGTTGTAGATGAATACATTTAAGTATTTTAAAAGAGACATAGTTGAATAGGTCAAATATACACTAAAGATAAATAGAACAAACATTCTATAAGAGACTGAGTCAACAAGGATGATTGTGTTTTAAAATTAGGGAAAAAATATTCAATATAATAACTAAGAAAATTTAGTTAATCACACAAGTAATTAGATTAATGTGTTTTATATAATTTTGGCACATAGCACAAACCTTGTACCAATGATGGCTTATACAATTTTTCAAATACAACATACAATTTACAAAGAGCAAGAAACAAAACTAGAATGTAAATGCTAATCTAAGTGGTCATTCCTAAATGTTTTAAGTTATAATAATTTTGAAATAAATGTGATAGGGATTTAGTTGTAATAAGGAACTATAAAATCAACCTATGGATGGTTTTATGTAATTTGTATTGAAATGGATGTATATTTGTGATGGTACTAGGTCATACCCCCTCACGTCACAATCTCTTAGAGATAATTGTTAATTTTGGTTCATATTTGAAAAACTAAGACACAATAGTGTAAACAAAAACTAATAATCTTCTTTCACTACATTCATTTAGATATTCAATACATTTGATGCATTCAATATAACTGGGATACTTTATTAATGTGGAGAGATACATTTTATAGGTTAATGATATCCTACAATCTAGGAGTCAAAGCTAATATTCATGCACTATGCTCTCCCTAAATATTCTCCCACAAACCACTCTTTTTATCCCTACACTTCCTCCTAAAATCTCTCAAGCAAACATATCATTTAATTGAGTTGTTATAACTCAACTTACATAATAATATATTATTATAATATTATGAATTTTCATAATAATTCATAAATTTTTATAAACCCAATTACATAAAAGGTGAGAACTAACTAAATATTCCTAACACTCTCCCCCAGTGTGAACATGAGGATAAAATTATTTTTTACTGCAACTACCTCCAATAGAGATTACTCATGATATATATGGTTTTATCAAGACAACTAATAACCTTAAGGATGATTTTACACTTGAATAACCACCAACCTACAAATAACTAGATGGTTTTACACTTAGCTTATCACCAACCTAGAAATAACTAGGATGGTTTTACATTTGGTTAGCCAATAACCATATACATCTATAAGGTTTTAAAATTCAAACAAAAACCTACAAAGATGGTTTTATAGGGTTTTATGGGACAACCACAAACCTATCATGATGTTATAGTACACTATTAGTCCTCATTACTATCTTTACCTCAAGGGGAAATACAAAGAAGCTCATTTATTACAATACTTGAATAGGTATGTATCATATGTTCTTATTTGCAAAATAAAAATATAAATAAGCCACAACTACATTATGGGGCCTCATCACTTATGGATGATGAGAGGATGCTATTTATCCTCCAACCTCTTATTTCTTCCATCTTCCTATTAATGGGTATATAGTGGGTTTATTCTTCATAACTTGAATGAGAAGTATCAATAGTACTACCTTCTTAAGAAAATAGAGCCTTTTGATTCAATTTTCCATTTATGAGATCCTTTTCTCTTTCTATACAATTCATCAAGATATGTCTTAACTACTTACAATAGAAACAAATATGTTTATAACTTGAATGATTTGTCTTTGTCACATGTTTGAAACAAACGTGTTTATTTTTTGACTGCTTAGTATTTGACATACATTTTTTTGATCTTATACAAGCTCATTCTCTTATTTTTTATAGTCATTATGTAAAATTTATATTGTTTCTTCAATACTAATTTTCAACTTATTTGAAGTAAATACCAAACTAAACTTTTCCATTTTTATACCTCTCATTAAATAGACTTGGTAGAGATCGGCTTAAACTAATAATGCATCCTTACAATCTTTTTGACTCTTAATACAAAAAGATGATGATTAATTGTTTTGACTTGACAAACTCAAATGACACCAACTACTTGACACTTTTGACTTTTGATTCTATTAATATAAATATGACTTTGATACTCTATATTTTTACATACACATAAAGACCATTGACAACATATATGACACTTTATTTTTGATATGATGATTATGATATACAAGTGACTTGACACTTTGAATTTGACTTAATTGACTATATAATTTTGAAAAAATAAAAAAATAGTGTATATGTTTTATCCCCACTCACAACTAGTCTAAGGACACTCTACAAAGGACTATAAGACTAAGGTGCACAAAAAATAAAACTTAAATTTATATTATAGCCAAAGACTATTATAAAAAATTAAATTGATTAAAATACCTAATTGAATTAGACAAAATAATCCAAATGACATAAATTTTTTATAAAGACCATACTATAATATAAAATTCTTAATCAACTCAACTAAAATCATAAACTATTTTGACTATAAAATATCTTATTGATGTTGGATAAGTAATCTCATACACCATGTGAATTTTGATGCTAGTTTTGACTGTTAATGGGGTGCTTAGAATCTAAAACTAAATATAATTTTGTAATGTAAAAATAGATTCCAAGTAGTTCACATTTCAATGTAGGAAGACTAAATGGATTGAATGCATGTCATTTGAAAGAGATATGATCCATTGGAAAATAATGTGGCAGTGGGCACACTTCTTACATGACATTGAAGCAAGACAATAATTCTACCATTAATGAAATACATATTGATCTGATTTGAAGTTCATGGAAAAGTGTAAGTAGATGTCATGGCATGTCAGATATTTACACTATTATAATTTAATTAGGAGACTACATTCAATGTAATCTAATGAAGAATCCACTACACATAATTGTTAGTTAAAAAATGGCATGAAGTCTATAAAAAGAAATATACATGATGAAAAATATAAGTTTTTTGATAAGCATAGGAATACTGTGATGTTTCCACAAATCTCTCAAAAAACATTGGTTGGAAATATCGTAGAATCTTCCACTGAAATATATGGATAAATTCATGAGTAATAATCAATGTGAACTTTGAACATGCCCCTTGAAAATCTTCAAATCTATAGTCATTACACTATATATTTCTAATAAACATATGTTCATGCCATAATCATCATTTAATTTGATAATCTAAGAAATCACATATCTAAAAAATAAATGAATTGAATACTCTCATCATAACTTTTCTCTGCTCTGATAATAGATATTAATTTTGGTTCAGATTTGACAAACTAAAACACAATAGTGTAAACAAAAACTAATAATATTCCTCCACTAAATTCATTGAGATATTCCATACATTTGATACATTCAATATATTTTGGATACATTATTCATGTGAAGAGATACATTTTACAGGTTGATGATCTCTTATAATCCAAGAGTCAAATATAATCTTCATGCACTACACTCTCCCTAAAGACTCTCCCATAAACTAATCTTTTTATCCCTACACTTCCTCCTAGAATCTCTCAAGCAAACCTATCTTAAACTCAATTTGTTAAAACTCAATGTACACAATAATATATTATTATAATATTATGAATTTTCACAACAATTCATAAATTATTACAAACCTAATTATATAAATGTGAGCACTAATTAAACAGTCTGAACAATAATGGTGTTGGGTGCTTTACCAATATATATCATCAACCTGATATTTTTATATGGATATAAAACCAAGTTGGCTTCCCCCTTGGTGATGAAATTCAATTAGGTAGACCTTGGGAAGAAATTGTTAAATGTTTTTTAGTGTTATGTGATTTAGAAGTGTGTGAAAAAGAAAAATAGTGTGACTAAATTGGTAAATAAAAAACCTCCTATTTAGCTTATATTTGTTACTCTAATCAAGTAAGCAACAAAAATTAAAAGTGAATTAATTACTAATAAAATAGGTTAATTCCTTTATTTTTGAAGAGTATAGAGTTAGTTTAAGAGACCTTATATATAAATAGTATAGAATAGATTCGATAGGGTCGATGTTATTTGTGGAAGTAAGATACAAAAGAAAAAATTCAAATAGGTTGATTGAGTCTCTTAGATAGGAAATAGAGTTAGATAAATGTATCTATCTATTTTACCTATTTTGTTATAGGGTTACAGGTTTATAGAATAGAAATTATGAAAATCAAGAGTGTAAATGAATAATAAAAATGACTAAGCAGGTAAGAATGAACTTGATAATTTTGGAAGATGTTAAATTTAATATTTTTATGTTGTGTTTCTCAAATTATGGTTTTTATTCAACTAATAGAGTCGACTAGGTTAATGATGTCTACAAGCCTAGATGTTGAAAATGACCTACTAATAGAGTCAACTAGGTAGACTACTTCTACAAACTTATATTTGAAAAAGAGAACTGAGTTGAGTTCATTGATATAGTTACATGTTAGAGAAGACATGCATAGAGAAATATATAATCGATAGGAGTGATTATGTGTTAAACATGCACATAAAATATTAGATAAAAATATGTAATATATGTTAAGAAATGAATGTTTGAAAGAAAAATTGCAAGGGTTATATTCATATAAGGTTCACCATAATGTATAAAATGGAAAGTGAAGCTGATATACAAATCAATTCTATCTCATAAAAGATAATTCAAACTTACCCTTATGTCTATTGGTACTTTAGATAATCAAGGTCATGACCAAGATGTATCTAATAGACCTAACCAAGGGGTCCTTTACCACCGTAATATCTCTAGAGATGGTTCCAAAGCCTCTAGTCAAGTAGCACCATGGGATAACTCTAGCTAGGTCCTATGTTTTTCTTATTAATAAAGTAAATGATAATGTAAATTAAAATCTAACCTAGTGCTCACCAAATCTTGTGGCATAAAATGTGGGTAATAAACATAAAATTAACCATGGAAAGAAGATATCTACTTAAGCCAATGTAGAATAAATCCTAATGCATGGAGAGAGAAGAATATAAGCTAAGAAATGCAAATCTATATAATTGAACAATGAGGATAAAGAGTTAGGAATACTTACCTTTGAAGATGAACCCACTAATCCTTAATCTCTCCCTTCACCAAGGTACTTCATAAGAAGTAGTTGTGGTATGTAAGGAAAAAAATATAGGGTAGCTCTAGGCTACATGACTTCTCATATGCATCTAAAATACTTCTCCACAATATAATATTTATATCTCCAAGTGTAGTATTGAAACCCTAAGCAATGTTCCTCAAGTACAATGGTGGATAATCAGATGAACAAATAATGAATTTATTATTCTCACTTTAAAATGGTGGAAATAGATGTGTATATATAGATAGATATAACCCTAAAACCTTTGAAAATTTTAGCTAATAGAGTCAGCCTAATCGATCATGTATTATTAATTAATAAAACTAAGTTAAGTCCTAGATTGGGTTTGTCAAGGCCAACCTAATCCTATAATGTGCTCATATAGTTTAAGTACAGGGCCAGCCCAGGCCAACTTTGTTCATTAAATGTTAAAAAGAGATTTTGTTGTAGGTAGGGATTTTTTAAGGTGATGACTCGCTTGAAAGATTGTGTAAGGGAGATTTCAAAGCTTAGGTAAGTGTATAAGAGAGTTTTGTTTTGATTTAAAGTGGTATTATATGGGACAATAATCTTGTGAAGCATTAATGGTTTGCCCACCCCTTTCTTGATGTACCATTTAAGGCATTCACTTATAGATATTGAGACTCAACAGGTTCTTACAAGATAAAAAAGATAAATAATTGATAAAGTTTCAAAATATAATTTGTATACACAATGGTCTTGTATAACTAAATATGATCATCCTTAATTTGATAGTCCTTATAGAATTTCTTCATAACCAATTGTGAGTCACCGTAGATTCTTAAGTTTTTAACTCCTAAACATTTTTTAATGAGCATGCAAAAAAATAAGGCTTCATATTTGGCTCAATTGTCCATACACTCAAATTCTATATTGATACCAAAAGACATGATTCATCCCTTAGGGTAAATGAGAATACCTCCTACCCTATTACCTAGGTGTAACTTAGCCCCATCATAATAGAGGACCCACTGTTCATATATGGAAGAGGGATAGTCATTTAATGAAGCTCTTTAGTATTATAATATCTCAACCATATGGATATAAAGAATGTTAGGCAACCCATTTTTGGGTTCTTGCTCTTGAGACTTAGAAAAATAATGAACCTAACATTTTTACGTGGCAAATGGAAAGACTTCATAAATTAAAAAGGTCTAATCTTATGGTCTAGATGAAGGAAGGAAAGAAATTTTGAGAACTTGAAGGTTAATTTATAATCTTTGTCTTGTGTTAGTAAGTACCTTCATAAATTGAAAAGGATGCTTACCAAGCCTTATCTTTAGTGTGGGAAGTATGTTAGCATAGTTTTGATATTTTTTTAGTCTAGGTAGTATTCAAATGTAGCTATGGTTTTTCTTTGGAGTGGATTTTTTAGGAATGTAAATATGTACCTTATAATATTATTTATAAGACATGGGTAACTCCATTTTTTCTTTTTTTATATTTGGGAAGGCTCATAATAAATCAATGAGTGGATCTCTATAGTCCCCCCTCTTTTCAAGGGGGGAAGACCTCTCCTTAGTAATTTCTAGATAAGCATGAGATCTAATATTAATATTTATAGTCACTATAATTAGGGTATAAATATTCTTCTTGATAATTGATATGGCTATGAGAGAAGTAATGGTCTAGTCTGGTTCTTGATTCCACTACCTTATTAGGACATGGTTAGGAAATGGGATGATAAGGGGATTATCTTGTAGTAGATACTAAGGCCACTCAAGTTTGAGATAGGATCTTAGATATTGAGGTACATTCTATAGATAGGGTGCCATAAAAATTAGACATGATCTATATTGAAAACCTTCCTATCCCTAGGGTCATCTAAAGGTGAATATGGGAGGCAAGAGTTAATATATTGGGATGATAAGTGTGGCATCCACTTGTGAGAGTGGTTCCCATCACCCAACCAATTTATCTAGGAGTGGCACAAGGAAATCCCCCATATCCATTTAGGGGAGGAGGACATGGTACAATAAAAGATGAGTCCATCACCACCACAATAGGGTCCCACTCATGAGGACCCTACACAAAATCAATATTTAGGAGGCAGAGACAGTGAGGCTCTAGAATAGATCAAGTTAGAGGGGGGAAAAAATTCAAAGAGGAGGAGGTTCCAGATGATTATTCTAACCCTGATTAGTACAATAGGAACCCAATTAAAATGTTGATTTCCATATTTTCCATTTATATCTTGTACTTCACTTTATTGTTTTGTTGCATCTTATATATTTATCTAATTTTACATGTTTTATATTTTTATATCAACTAGATATTATATTGATTTTTCATTTTTTAATTAGAGATAACATGATTGGGTGGAGGATTATGATCAAGGATACCCAAATCAACCTTTTATTGTTGATCACCAACCTAAATAGAGACTAGTTTCTGATAGATTATATACTCCACATAAAGATCAATTGGCATATATATATATATATATATATATATATATATATATATATATATATATATATATATATATATATATATATATATATATATTCCATATCAAACCATGTATCGATGATTGTGATAATAATGAGGATGGAGAATAGTTCCTTATTAGCTAAAGTGAGGAGAGTAGAGGCCATGGTAGACATGATGGTAGGTAGATAAAGAGGTAGAACCTCTAGCCATAGTATAAGGGGGAAATTTAGAGGGAGGTTGTAATAGGGGCCACCATATTACCTTAAAATTAGAGAGGTTGATATATCCTCTGAGGGAGACACTACCAATAAATGCCACTACAGTGATAACCCTCAATACTCCTCTACATTAGGACCTTATCACAAGATGAAGATGGGTTCCTAAGACCTATTATAAATATTTTTTTCTATACAATTGTATATGGTGATTATTATAACTAAGTTACAAACATGATAGTTATAATGATATATAGAGAGAGATGTTTGGGCTTATCTAAATGAATTTTTATTTATGTGTTGTGGATTTAACTTTAATGCTTTAATTTTCAATTTATACACTCTACAAGACTAGGCATGTGATGATGCACCATGTATCTATTTTATTTTGATATAATTATATGGAAATTGCTTATAAGTGTGGGAAAAAAATGTATGTAAATGATGTAATGTTTTAGAACATGTATAAAATTATTAATGTGGTAACAATTGTTTTGTATGTTATGACCCATTTTTTTGTTTGCATAGCACATGATTATCAATTTTTAGCAAGGAATGAAAATAAAAATAGGGTAAATGTGAGTGGATGAAAACCATAAATCAAAATTTAATAGGAAAAAGGAATATTACCTAATCCCTATTAGTAAAGGGTAAAATTTACTTCTTGATATACTTATAAAACACCAACTTTATTAGTTTCATCTAGAGATAACTAGTCCTAACATAATTAGTAAATGGGAAAATGTTTCCCTTTTAAACATAGGCATGTAGGTGAGATTTTTGAAGAATTTTATAATCAGACACTTTTTGATTTGATATTGATTATAAATATCTTTTTTATATTATATTTTTGACCCACTACACTTAACCTCATGTGACAAAGAAGACACATAGGCTCATCACCAAAGGCTAAATTTGGGTGATTAAGGGTATCTCTCCCCCATGATAACCACACACAATTAGTAAGATGTAAGGACTCAAAATCAAAGGTTAAAAAATGATAGAGATGTGTAATTTGACTTTTATATTTGCATAAGCTTTTGATTTTTATAGGAGTGTCTACTTTTCCATTTACAAGGCCTTTACCCCCAAATCTTTGCCCAATGCAACTAGTAATATGTAAGGGCTCATCACCAAAGACCAAGATAGATGGGTAAAGTTACCTTAGTTTTAGCATGATAATGTTCTAATTTATAATGGAACATAAGAGGAGTGTTTTCCAAGGCTAAACTTCTAAATGAGACTATAGGCTAGCATTTTCTATGTTGTACAAGAAGATATAGGTAAAAGAGGTGTACTATGCTTGTAAGAAATAAGGCAAGAACCAATGTAATGCTAATTTTGAAAATATTTCTTTATGGGATAAAAGGCTAATGTGAGAATTAAATAATATGATATGTTATATTTTGAAAGTCCTATGTTATGAAAATTAACAACCAAATAACACATCTAATTTATAAATGAACATACAAACTATGAAAATGTAATGTAAATGAGAGTAATGTGATATGAAAGTACTAGATATAGAAATGTTTTAGGTGAAAATATTTTATAGACCTATTATATTCCTTGTTCTCTGAGGTGCATAACTGATAGGCTCCATTTTTAAGTCTTTGGTCACTAGGTAAGGGCCTAACCATTTAGGCATAAAATTGTGACCTTATCCTTTATTTTTGTCAATTAAACTATAAAGTCTAAGGAAAAGGTATCCTAAATTAATTGAGAGATCATGGATTTTTTTGTTTTATTATCTACCCATATGATTAGTGTAAGTAATATGATTTTTGATTGAGACAATCCAACATTCATCTAATGTTTCTAGTTCAGCTATCCACACCTCTCTATACTCATCATCAAGGTGACACTAAAAATAAATGTGGAGGTTGGATATATCTACCTCGAAGATCAGTATAGCTTCATATCCAATCATGAGAGAGTAGGTATTTTCCATTTTAGCTATTATAATAGTCATTATATCAGCCCAAATTTTTGGATAGAGTTGTAAGTGCTAATCTCATTTAGAATCTCTAACAATTTTGACAAATATTGAGTTTAGGGTTTTGTTAGTGGCCTCAACCTAGTCATAAGATTGTGGGTAGTACAAGGAGGCCAAGTGGGTGATATAAATAACTTATTACATAGCTTAATAATATAAGGGTTTTTGAAAGGGGACCCATTATCAGTAATGATGACTTGTAGGAACCCAAATTTGTTAATGATTTGGTTTAATATTAATTTTGTGATGACTAAACCTATGAAAGATGTTAAAGGCATAGTTTTCACCCACTTAGTAAACTATTGTGTGGTCATGATAATGAAATGATGACCATATAAAGAATAATAGGAAGTATTACCTACTAAATCTAAATTATAAGTGGAAAAGGGACATGGAGTGATAATGGGATATAATTCCCTAAGATTCAATGCCCTAGTGGGAATATGTATCTTGTGTGAAAAATGTTGACATTTTTCACTTTTTTGCACATATTAGATGGAATAGTGGTATAATAAAGGCCTATAATATCCCATATTATGGAATATTTATGGATCCAAAATTAACCACCATAAATTCCATTATGACAATGAAAGAGGACCCTTTTTGACTCTTACTGGTTGACACACCTGAGTAACATGTCATCAAAAGATTTATGATAAAGGTTTGTGTCTAGAATAACATAATTGGATGTGATGATATGAAGTTATAATTTATTTTGTGAGTTGGCATGTTTGATTTATGTTTGGTTGATTAGGTAATTGATGATATCCATATACCAAGGAGAAGAGCTAATAACAAGTTTTTGTATGTAACATATAAATTCATTATAAAAGTTGGTATTGATGAGGTCTTTAACTTCTAAGGGTGGATAAACCAACTAATCATCAATGATATATCCCTTAATGGTTTTTTGTTTTATGTAATTCAAATCAAACTTGCTTAAGAGTGTGATGAAACACGTAGGTTCTTAGAAGGTTGGTTGGGTTAGAAAAGTGTGTATGGCTTGAGACCTCATGATAACTCTTATTTCTTGGTTGAGAATATAAAATCACAACCATTTGGTTGAAAAAACTATATCTAAGCATTCATTTTATTCTTTATTGTATCGCATATCATAATCAACTAGGGTGAAACTAATGAAATAAATGGTGTGTTATATTTTATTATCATCATCTTGAGCCAAAATGTAGGTGAGGGGCACCTCAGTTACTCTAATGTAAAGTATCAATGGATTATCATACTTAGGTTCCATGAGGTGGGGAGAGACATAAATAATAATATTATTTATTCAAATGCCTCTTGATAATCATCTATCTAAGTTAAACTACTTGTTTTTTAAGTAGGTTATTAATAAGATGAACAATATAGATAAGATCAAGACTGAATAGTCAAATGGCTCCCAAATTAACCATGAATGTTTTGATGTTTGATTCATCTTTGGGAATGAGTATTTCCAAGGTTAATTTGATATTATCAAGGTCAATATGAAGATGATATACCCATTGAGTTTTCTACCAATGACTACAAACAACCATTTTCCCAGGTTAAGAGTAATACCATATTTGATTAAGCATGTTAAGATTGTGTGTAACACATATAAATGGTCTATTCATCATCTTTATTTATATAAAATATCATCTATGTATACCTATATTATATTTTTAATATCATCATGGAATATGTGGGTCATTTACCTTTGATATGTTTCCCTATGTTTTTGAGACTGAAAAGCATCATGAAATAATAAAATCTCCCCATGACATAGTGAATTAGGTCTTACTCTAAACTTTGTCATAAATTTGGATTTGATTGTATTATAATAATCCATCTATGAGTGATAACAATTCATAACCTATTATAACATAAATAATGACATCAATGGATGTGTTATGGCCAACATGACCCCTTTTTATAAGAAATGGGAGACCCCTCTTTTAAAATACATAACTAGAATTACTAGACTCATTCTCTCATTTTGGTAGGATTCACTTGCACCAAGTCTCTAAAATATCATGTTGTCCTTTTTTCCTCAATAAAATGGTATGGATAATGACCAATTGATCTAACTTTTAGGCCTTATATGTGTAAGAAGGTGACAAAGGTGAATCATATCTATACTCCATGGTTAGGATAAACCCTCTTGTTTTAAGTGTTTAATATGATGAATTTGTAGGCTTTCCCTTACTTATAGGTTCCCAATGATCCAAAACTCATAATATTTGGTTCAAAGATAATTCAAGAACAAGAATAACACAATTTTAATAATGTTATCTCTAAGAAGAGATGTTTTTTTACTCAAAATTATAGATACAACATATGCCTATCTCTGGGAAGAGATGTCTGATTTCCTTTTTGGATTAAATATTCATTTATACACATTTTAAATTTAGTAATATGATTTATAAGCTCACCAATATTTAGGGAGATTAGGTGGTTTGACTTCCATGATTCACAACAATATAGAATTTAAAGAATTACTATTTTTAGAAACTTACTATTTTTAGACTACACTACTAAAATTAAAATTTGGGGCACTTCCATTTGGTTTTTGGGGGTTAGAACCAACTAATAAAATATATTGACATCTCATAGTGTTCCCCTCATTCTTAGCTTTCCAATGGTTTAAATGGGGAGTCAAATAGAGCTATGGTGCAAAAGTTATGGCTCTCAAAAGTTCTACCACTAATTGGGGTAGAACCGTCACATGAATTGTCACCTAAAATGTTGCTCAGATCACCCAAAGTCTTAGTCTTATTCTTGGTGAATTAGATCTCAAATTCCTATGTGGTTTTATGGAGCTTATTTGGAGGCTAAGTGAGTAGTTAATTGTTAGTTATTCATTTCACTTTCACTTAGTCATTTTATATGTTTTATATAGGACCTTCCACATGTATAATTATCAATGTTACATGGATTTAGGATATTTGGTTGAGGATTATTCAAATATTTCAAAATAATAAAATGACATAAAACCTAGGTTAGACTTTTTATTATTCCATACCTAATAGAGATTTCAAGTCCCAAGAAATCCTAATGCAATTAGTGAGAGCCATAGGTTTGTTGTCAAATGCATTAGTCTCTAAGACCTGATAAAGATGTTAGATCCTAAGAGAACCTAATGAAATCAAGAATCACCATGTATACCCAAGTTATATGCTATCATTACTCTATCCAACCACACCACACCAAAAGAGAGTGGCTAATTTTCTAGACTTGATAGAGGTGTCATCCCAATCATTAAATGCCACATCAACTAGTGATATAATGGTTAGTCTCTTAGACATAATAGATATTTCAAAAACAAATATAACCTCACCAACATTCCTTAAAGGTCATAACTACCCAAATTAAACCAATGAATCTCTCATTACTGTCAAACTTGTTAGTCTCCTGGTCTAACAAAGATTTTAGAGCCTAGGAGATCCTGATGCAATAAGGGAGTGTCTTGTAGCTTGAGATTAGAAGATTCATTATCCTCTTATTTAAAAAATATTTTAGAATCCAAGAGATCTCAACATATCATAGCATGATAAGTGGCATTATTAAATACTTTAGTGGGTAGACCCCTAAAGGCCTTAGGATGGCCAAAAATATTTACAAGTAGAACCATGGGGGGGTAATTAGTGGATGCCACATGTCTGAAACTAACATCTTGTCTCCTCCCAAGGATAAAAAAATGAAGTGTTTGGTTTTGCTTAAGTATCAATCATTAACATGTAGACTATCTAGTAGGTGACAAGTGGTGTGAATTCAAAGATCTAAGCAAGTTTTACAACATCCTTATGGATTGTGTAGATAACCTAGATGCTAAATGGGTGAATAAGGAAGATGAAAATTCATACACAATCTATACCTTAAAAGATGATATTTGGATTGGTATGTTCTTATTTAACTAGTTATTTGATGCCCTAGATTTCATTCATGTCAACATAATATGGTTACCCCTAATTCACATGATCTTGAATGGATCCCAAGCCCTCGACCTAGGTAGAGTGGTTAAATTCAACATGGTCAATGATATAACATATTTATGGTCATGGGAACATGTATTCATGATGAGTTATCTCTTACATATAGTATATATGACGCTTTCTTTTAATCCCTCTACCTTTCCTACATGGGTTCTTAACATCCCTATGGTCCATGTAGTTTTCCACAAATTATATGTTCACCAATACATAAATAACATCTAAGATATTTACAAGTTTTTCTACCTAGTAGTATATAGTGTGATCAATGAGGCCCATATGCCTTATATATCGAAAGAAATTAGAGACTCACTAACTCTAATCAAAGACTATCAGTATCTCTGAGTGGAAAAAATCATCCAAGTCATGGGCATTCTTAATGAGCCCATTCACTTACCCTATCACGTCTAAAATCTCCTTGTTGAGATCAAATTTTCTTACCAATTAATGGAGGTTGTTTTTAGACAATGTATCAGTCATCAGTAGTAGGCTTACCCACCTCTTTCGATCATCATCAGGCACCATGTGTTCTTTTTTCCATTCCCTACAAAATATGGTGACTAGTTTGGACTCTTTGGCCATGGAAAAAGTCAAAATATGAGACTAGGACTTAAACAACATGATCCAAGAACATTTAAATATGTATTCATCTCTCCTCAGCCTCAATTATGGCCATCATCTAAGGGATGATGTTGAGTTTTATCAAAATATTAAGGTTGACCAGGAGGTACTCACAAGGATTTAATCTTCTAGGAAGGAGAAATGTAAAAGGGCACAAAATAGGCCCTCTTTGACCCCCTCTACATTTTCTCAATATTTAAGGGATACCACACCAACTCTCCCCACAATTTATAGAAGAATATTATAAGGTATCCCACTACCTTACCCCCCATGAATAGTGTCTCCCCTACCATGGCTCTACCTCCTCCATATCTAGTAGCTCAAGTTCCTTAGCCTCATAAAATATAAAATCATGTGACTAAATGGAAAGCAAACCAATCTACATGGTCCTATAATAGGAATAAAAACCCTAAGACATCCAGGCTATAAGGTTTGACATCAATAGTAACCTAGAAACAAGCCTAAAGTGGGACTAATAATAGGCACCAATACAAGTTCCTCCCCTCACTTCCTCTACTTTCCAAATACCTAATAAAACACCAATTAGTTCCATACCTCTTCCATAAACCATTCCAATAGAACCACCCCTTTCCCCAATTACACCCCTTATACTCTCCACCCAAATATTCATGGTATCTATAATCTGTAACATATTGCCTTTTTTATTTCCATTTTCCCCTACTATTCCACAACATGAAACTTTCTCAATACCACCATAATATATTATTGAGATTCAAGTACCTATGAGTTCCCCATCTACATCAACCACCCAAGTTATTCTAAGAGTAAGTGAACCCATGTGTGCATATCCAATGATTAGGACCATCCTGATAGCTTATTTGAAGAGATAATAGATCCCATAATTAAACCTTATACACCTCACTACATCATATCCTTCTATAGTATCATATAAAGTTGATCTAGGTAAAAATTTGAGGGAGAAGTAAAAGGTAAATCACTCTTAGCCCATAATATAGGTACCAAATACTCCAATTCCACCTACTCCATTAGTCTATTCTACTACTCTAGCACTAGCCCCATTGGTTCCTATCATACCTCCTTAGTCCCATTTTTCCATCACCTTAGGTGCCTATGGAATTAGATTTAATCATCCAATCTCATCCCTTCTACTAGATACCCCTCTTTCAGGATTCATTTCCAGTCAAGTGGGCATGACCTAGATCTAGTTATGAGTGTAGATGTTCTTTTGGGCCTCTCCATTCATTTGTACTCCTTTTATCCCTATACCTACTCCTCCTTCATTTATTTCATCATTCACTCCATACACTTATTTCATTTCTCTTCCACCTCATCCTTTACCTATCACTACAATCTATGCCACCTTGCCAACACCTCCTTTATACCTGGGGAATGGTCCCAATTTCATAAGTGTTAGATATTATGATGTAATGTAACCCATAAGTATAATGGGATTTCAAATAAACCATGGGGAGCATGTAGATAAATCTCAACCAAAAATTTAAGTAAGATAGAAACTCTATGGTTTGTAAAACTCAACATAACTTATTATCTCTCACCAAGGTGGGGACTCTCGAGGGAGAAGAGAAAATGGTAGAAGACCCACTTTTAATTTTTCAAGAAATGCATGACATGTTAGAAAATATTATTAAGGAAATGTTGAGCTAGGTCTAAAATATTTAAGTAGAATTCAATAGCTCATTCCCTCCCAGACTAAATGGTCACATTAAGGGTGACCTCCTATAACTTTTCTCAACTCTAGGAAAGGTGGTAGGGACTATGGTAAAGACCTAGGTGCTCATCCAATATACCCAAGACTATATAGAGAGGGTCACTATAATTGATGGGAAGTGTCAGAAGTTTACTATTGTGATTAATAAAGTCATGTTCCTAGAGCTTAAATTGATACCCACTTTAGATTAGGCTTATATTAGACATATGATAAGACTATGAAGACTATTATGGAGGAGTGGATTACCTTCACCCAAATGGTGATGGGACCCTTGAAAGATAAAAAAATGAAGATATTATATTATTTTAAATAAGTTAATATATTAGTGTTGTTCCACATGGATGACACTCTACTAGATAGGGGTGAATCTATAGTCCACCTAGGCTAATTTGACTAGGTCCTAAGAGGAAAGGTAGCCAAGGAGAATAAGGAAGGAGCTTAGGTAGTTCTAAAGATTTCAATTCAATCTATAGTGAGCATCAGCTAAGTGTCTAAATTTTAGGTGTTAATGGATACTCCCTTTAAGGTGTACCAAAGACTAGTAACCTAGGCTAATATGATATTTAGAGAGCCTCTGATGAACCTCACCAAATTGGACTGGGAGTTTGACCTTGTGGTAGACATTATGGATGCCAAAGAGGTAAATTCAAAGTAGTTGGGAGCCAAATCTTCCATGTCACCTCCACATATTATTTGAGTGGTTCCTCATAGATATTTTTGGGATAAGCTTAGGGGACTTTATACATTTTTTTGAATCATGTAGTTATAACCACCAAGAGTGGCCATCATTGCCCAGGATGGGAATCTTACACTACTTGGGGTTGAATCCCATCCTTATCTATAAAAGTGCAACAATGTAATTTGAGGGTCAATAATTTTTAGCCAAAAGTGATGTAAGAGTCAAGCTAGATTTCACTTTTAGTTTCCTTAACCCATTTTGAATTTTAAAAGAGTTGGCCACAATGGTTATATTAATGAATAAAATTTTAGCTTTTTTGTGGTACATGTTGTTTTATCAAATTATCTTTCATTTTAATATTAAGTGAACATTAATGACCATATAATTATTTTAAGGCTATGTTACTTTATGAATGCAACTATTATGATGTCCTTTCCTATCATAAACTCTTTGTGGATTCCTTTCATTTTATTTACAATACTGATAACTTGTGTGATAGCTTATAAGTTATTTTGTAATTTTACATGTTATTTATTGTAAACATCTAGTATTGCTATTTATTAAGGAATCAAAAATTAAACATTCTTCATTACTTTCTAGACTCTTCTCATTATGTTTTATTGTAGTTAAATCCTTTGATGAGACTCATCACATAATGGTATAACTATGCCAGATGTGCTTAGCTCAGTTATTGAAGCATTAACTTCACCCTGGTCTAGAAACATTCTTTACTGCTTTACTCTTCCCTCTTGTGTTTATTTTAAATATTGAACTTACCTTTCCCTTTTATTTGGGATATGTTAGAACAAAGTGCCTAAATATCAGTAATAGATTAAAATAAATCACTCATTTACTCTTGACCATCAAGACTAAACTACCAATGGTAGCATTGCATCTTTCAAATATTATTCCATGGAGGCTCTATTGTGATGCCAAATATTTGTAGCCATGTCATGGGCTAATTTCAAGTCATACCTAAAATGGATGATGAAATTCCATTAGTGTTCCCAACTATTATTTTTGAAACTACTAAACCTCATGAGTATTTTAGATTGGGATATTGAACTAAGAAATAACTAATATTAGAAGGAGGCCCCTTTTATTTTTAAGGATAATTGTCAATAAAAACTAGACCCTAAAGGAGTATTTTATTTATTGAATCTTATTCCATTTCCTTTATGCTCTCTCCATTAGTGTGTGCTTCAAACATGCACAATAGTAGAAGATGAAAAGGAAAGCATTAAGAATTTATATGTTGAGTGATGACTTACTTTAAATTATACTTTTTGGTAATAACCAACTAATGATTTTTTATTTATGAAACATCTTGGAGACTAGTTCATCCATCACTAGAGTTAGGTACTATCATGGCTAACTAGTGGTTTCCCCCTTAAAATTACACTGAGGACCCAAGATTAATAGACCTATACCTACCATTATTATAACCAGATTGTCCCCTCAACTTATCCCTAATAGACTACCCAATATGGCTTACTTGGTAGGCTCAACCATTAATTTCCTAGTAGTTTTCCATGACTTGACTAAAAACCCTAAGAGGTATCTTCCTTATTTCACTCTAGGTGTAGGATGGACTACTGAAGTGCATATGACATCCTATAAAACTAACATAAAACTCTTTAATGTAGAACATGAAGACATGGCATGAAGTATTTTCCCATTCATGTTGATATACTTAGCCTATTAATTATTTCTTAACTTCCTTAGGGACTCTATCCCTAGTTAGGACCATTTCAATACTACCTTCCTCACCCAGTTTGTGAAAGTAATAGACCCTAGTTTCCTATATTAAAATTTATCTATATTAAATAAGATTCTAATGAGACTATCAAGAACTTCAACACTAAGTTTCAAAATATATACAATTATGTTATGGTGCTCTACCAACCCAACTCATAACTAGCACTTAAAATGTATAAAAATGCCTTAGACCCTTAAATGGAAATGTTTCTAAGATGATACCAAATAATAGTAGACCTACCCTTGGCTTACGTAAGTGTTATTAATGTAGATATATAGTTTAACCCTTAAGGTCAGATGATGGCCCCCATTCCTAATCTATTTCTACATATGCTCACATTAAGCCTTTTAATTAACACTAATTAAAATATCCTAATGTTTCAGATGCTCCCTATAACAAAACAAATCCCACTATGTCATTCCACACCAGACCAATACTTAGGTTTTCTTAACCTAGGGAACCATGAAAAGGCTTCTTAGTTACAACACTATGTAATGTTGGTAGTGGCTAACAACACCTAAATTATACCATAAGAGTGCATAAATAATGAACTAGATGTCATTCAATAGATGGTACAAAAACTCAATAATGAATTCTTGGGATACAAAGGTAGATGATAAATTCTAATGTGGGAAATTCTAACAAAAAATTCACATATAAAATACCAAATAGGAACTAATCATTCCCACAACCCAGTAGAACCCTTACCAAAAGTTAATATATTAGAGATAGCCTTGATTAATTGGTGTTGAGTGCATAACATGATAGCCCATGGGTAACTTGACTACAAAGAGTTATGTTGTGCCTTTGATATCTTCTAGAATGAAATGGAAGAGTACAAGGTGCTCCCAAAATCACATAGAATCATCCAACATGGGTAATGCCCCCAATACTAGCATGTTGTTGGAAACCATGAAATTCCTGGGCTAGGAAGAAAAAAAGATGGAAGAGGGTATTACTAAAGTGAGGCATGTTATAGGTTCAAAAGGAGAAACTACACCCTTATGAATAGGTAACCACAAAAACCATTCACTACCTCAACTCCCACAAATAATGATACAACCTCACTTGACAAGAATATTAGAAATAACCCATCAGATCAAAAACCTTAAGAACCTAAATATCCCATGGAAACCCCATAGATATAAAACAAAGGAGGCTATAATATAGTAGAGAAAATGAAGAATATCAAAGCCAATATCATTCTCCATGAACTTGCTCAGATCATAGAGCAATGTGATCTTTTACTAAAGTCCTTAACTGAGAAGCTAGCTCAACCCACCCAAGAAAAATTTAAATCATTCCATACCATTATATTCATTCAAATGAATAATATGGAAGTGTCTCCCTTCCTTTTTACCATCATAATATTTTGTAAAAAAATACATAATTGCCTAGTAAACTCAGGAGCTTTAGCCAACATAATGCTACCAAGCATCTATGAAATGTTAGGGTTAGTCCCTATCTTTTCATATAAGGTAGTGGTTCAACTAGACAAGTATGAGGTTAATGTGGTATGAGAGATAGTGAATATCCACATAAAGTTGTAATTAAAACCTAAGATTTAACATTTCATAGACATCCAATTGGTAAATATTACTAAGGCCTATGGCATTCTCCTCAAAAGAGATTGGTCTAAATCCCTAAATGGGTATATGGCCACATAATTCTCTCATATGTGGTTACCCTAGATATGGTTAGCTAAACAAATTATGTTAGATATATATACCCACATGAAACACATGATAATTGAGCATAATCTTGTCAATGAAAAAGTAAACCTCGTATCCTCAAACCTAGGAATGTATACATTAATCATGGAACCAACCAAAGATACAACTAACAATTAGCAAAAATTATTAGGGCTATGGTCTCTTTATGTATACAAGGATAATTATAAACAATGTAGTGGGACATGCATTCTATTATAACATCCCTGAGGGAAGAAATACCTAGCATCATATAGGTTGCAATTCCCCTACATAAACAGTCTATCAAAGTGTGAAGTGTTCATCCTAGGATTAAAAATCACATTAAAATAAAAGGAAAATGAACTTATATTATTTAATTATTATGAAGTGGTATTCAACTAGATCATGATTAAATTTTGATGAAAACTATCATACCTTAGAAGGTATAAGCACCAAACTTGGGACTCAATAAAAATGTTTAGCACATTCAATGTTATCCCTATCCTTAGGGAAGTGTTGATAAGTTTGACTTATAGGCAAAATTTCAACCCTTATAATCCAAAACATTCTTATAGGGCACTCCAAGAGTAGATGAGACTATCTAGACCTTGTCATGGTCTTCTACATGCCTTGTGATATCCTTGTTTGGTCTTCTTTAAGCCTTTTAGCATTGTTTAAGGTTTCATCTATATGTACTATGGATTGTTTGAAGAAATCATCATATGATAACTTTTTTTGAGTATTTTTATGATGTGTTATGTTGTCATGAGTTATCCTTGGGTGAGTAGAAGGGTTTCAAGTTCCTTTTGAAGCATAAAAGATGGTCTATACGTTGTTTGACAAAGTTAAGGTACTTTAGTAAAAATTAAGGTATTTAGGGAAGTTTTCATTTATTTTTATTATTATATATATGCCTATTTTATCCACTTATTAAGTAGATACCTTGATATCAAGATGTGTAAGGTGTTCAAGTCATGTTTTAATCTTGACATAGTGAGTAGTGATGTATCCAAGGTTGTCTTTTATAGCCTATTAGTCAAGACTATTTTAAACTCCAATTAACCCATAATGTTATCAAAATTCTCTTAAAACATGTCATATAAGTTAACCTTTCATATATAAATCCTTTTAAGAAGGTGTCACATTTAAATTAGTAATCTTCAAGGTTTTCATAGACATTCTAAGTCATGACAAGGTGGTTTTATATGCAAAAAGTGGTCTCTTTAGGGGTCAAATATCATTTAGTTGCCATAAAAGGCCCCACATACTTGAAAAATGACCTCTAAAATTCCATCCATCCATAAAACATATTTGACTCCTTATTTCCCTCTTATTTCCAACCAATATCCTTTTGAGATCTTAATCATGAAAAAAATGTAGAAAAATAAGGTTTTATAGGTGATTTTAAGGATTTTATAATCAAGAAAGAGTCAAATAGGGTTAGTAATATAATTTGGGATCCATTCAATGCATTAGAGAAGAGAATCCATGATTCAAAATTTAAAATAAGTTAAAAACCTATCTGATCTCTCCATCACTCTCCTTGGTAGCCTAATAAAGCTAGTCAAGTTTGTAAATGGTATGTATAGGAGAGAGAAAGTGATGACCTAAGATATTAAATATATGAAGGGAGTCTCATGACCTTCCAATATTTGTCATTATTTTCAATATTGATGTCCCATGCATTATTAACAAATGTTAAGAAGTTAAGTAGTCAAATTTATCTTCTACACAAGGTCAACTTTTGAAGGGTTTGGTACATTTCTTGGTTTGGATGATGAAAGTGATATTTTAGTGTCCATCCCATGGGTTATCATAATCTATAAACCTTTTTATCCACCACTAGTTCACATGTGTGACCTCAATGTAGCAAGGGATCTTTGTATGTAATTAGAAATGCATCATGTCTATAAATCAATCCTATCTTGGAGAAGATAGAGCATACCTACACTTTTAATAGGGAACATATTTGTTAAGAAAGAGAATGACAAATATGGGTATTTTAAATACATTATTATGGGATAATTTATCATAATACACCATGATATGGATGGTTCTAAAGCTTCCAATCTAACATAATCATGCAATAATCATAAGGTTTTGATATTTCACCTAAACTAATAACAAGTAAATTAAATCTAATCTATTGCTCACCAAAGTTTGTGGCAGAAGGTGGGGGTTATAAAAAATAAAACTAAACATGCATAAAATTCATATACTCATGTCAATTTATATTTAATCCTAATACATGAAAGAGAAGCACAAATTCATATCTATCTACTCTTACAAAGGAAAAATAAAGTTAGGAATAATTACCTTTGAAGACAAACCCATCAAGCCTCAATCTCTCCCTTAAATAAGGTGATTCACAAAAGGTTGTTGTGGTATGTAAGGATGATAAATAAAAATTATTTATAGGCTATATAACCTATCAATGCATCTAAAAGACTTCTCCACAAGGTAAGATACATATCTCCAAAGAAAGTATGGAACCTTAAGCTTTACTTCTCAAGTAGAATGGTCAATAAGAAGATGTTTGTTTGCTCTTAATTCTTATTTCACGTATTATCAAATTATGGAAATGAAATTGTAGTTATAGTTATAATTGATCTTAACCGCTTCCAAAAATTCTAGTTGATAGGGTTAACCTAGTCGACCTACCACATTTTTAGACAATAATTCACTAGGTCATGAGTTAGGTTAGCCAAAGGTCAAGTAGATCCTAAGTGTAAAATACCCCAAAATTGTAAAGGGTTGATCTAGTTGACCTAATATAACTAAATTAAAAAATGGGATTTAGGTGAGGAATATGAATATAAAAAGTATAAAATACCTGGAATGGGTACAATAAAGAAGAATAAGCTTGGGGCTAATGGTTTTAGGAGACAAATGTGTATATAAGAAGTGACAAAAGGGAGAAAAATCTTGTGAAGAACCAATGGTTGACCCACCCCTTTCTTAGTGCACCCCTTAAGATATTTAATTATAAATATTGAGACTCAATGGGTTCTTTTAAGATGCAAACTATTAATAATTGATAAAATTTTGAAAATATTATGTGTATACAACATCCATCCTAAAATAGTTATAGTTTATAAGTAGTGTTTTCTACATGTTTTAAGAGCCTTTAATGCATGATTTTAGAAGTGATTTATGGTTTTAGTTTGTATGGTGGGATTCTTGGAATACATTAAATTATTATTTTCCCTAAACACATAGTTGAGTCATCAAATGATCAAGTAACTCCTTTAACATCCTAATTTCAATATGACTGCCATGCATATTGTATAATCTTCCCTATAAGTTGTGAGTAGAAATGTCTCAATATTGAAGAGGATCATAGGGATATGACCTAGTATATAAATATAATCATATAGTAATCAAAATATTAGGATGAACTTTAGGTGTTCCATTCCTTCACTCCTTCACACAACTCATTCTCAGTCCTAGAGAGAGACATGCTCTCATTTCAACACCTAAAGGCCTATCCAAGAAGATAAGAAAGGAAGGATTTATGGCTATGGGATAGGTCACTAAAGTTTTTGAAGTTATGAGGAGTAATAAGGACCATGTAGAAATAATGAATATTGAAGTAATAGGAGTTCATGGGGATAAGCCATGCAAGGATGAGAAACTTAGTTAAGACACTAATTAAGCACACACATGGTTATGTTTTCAAGATAATAAAAATTAATGGAGTGATGATTTGAGGAGGTACAAAGAGTTTATAATATATTTAAGAACCTAAGTTCTAACATCATCCAATAAACTCTAGATTTTATGAAGAAGAAAACCTAGTATAATTGACTGATAAAATGGGATTTAGGTGAGGAATAAGAGGATAAAATGTAGAAAATGCCTAGAATGGATATAACAAGGAAGAACAAGCTTATGGTTAATTTTTTTAAGAGATAATTATGTAGATAACAAGTGACAAAAAGGATAAGAATATTTTGAAACATCAATGGTCTACCCAACCCTTTCTCGGTGCACCCTTTAAGCCATGCACTAAGAGAGATTGAGACTCGATGGGTTATTACAAGATACAAAGTGTTAGTAATCAATAAAAGTTTGAAAATATTATGTGTATACATATGCCCCAATCAAATATCATTATGTGTCATGTGAGTACAACATAGGATGGTGCTTCCAGAAATAGAACATTATAACACATAACATTAATGTCATGTAAAGTGTAGTAAGAAATAAATAAGATAAATAAAAGGACAAATTGAAAACACATACCTTTACTTACCTTAGTGTTGTAGATAAAAAGTAGACTGCAAAAGAAGTGAAGGCATCTAATGTGAATAACACTAGTCAATCATATAGAAGTTAGTGCAAAAAAGAGCCAAAAATCTAAATTTTTAAAAGATAGGCATCTAGTAGTGGAAAATATTCTCTAGATCATCAAAAATCCAGAACATTTTATGATTCAAAAAATGGATGAGTAGAAATAAAGATAGAGTCAAAACAAGAAATCTAATAGAAAAGATTTGAAAGATTAAGATTTTTGAAAAGTGATTTTAAATAGGTTGACATGAAAGTAACTTTGTACTTTTGACTTATGAAGGAGAGAAAAAGAGATTTGAGAGACTAAATGATCTAGGATGGCGAGGAGATGATAGGATAGGCAAGAGGGACCCCTAGAGGTGGTAATGGTGGTAGGACAAGTAGGAAACTAAGAATCTCAAGATAATTTTGAATATTTTAGTGTTTTAAGTGTATTTTTAGAATTTTGGGTTTTTAGGCACTTTTAGACATCAAAATGAAACCAAATTAGGTGCTATGGGTAGGAAAAACCAATTAGGGAAATGGTTTGAAGGGTTTAGGGAAATAACTGCTAGAATTCATTTATTTTGTATAATGTAAGGGATCGGTAAGGAAAAATAATTATGTCGATCCAATCAACCTAGTAGGTTGAAAAATGATGAAATATACACTATTAACCCAGAAGGTATGTGTCAAACATGTATATTTTGTAGACTATTGATCTAGTATAGTTTACCAACTGAACTAAAAAGTGCTAGTATGACAACATAGTACTAGGGGGAAATAAGAAGGTTGGCTTAGATTTTTAAGTAAACCAAGTCCAAAATAGGGAAATTTTGGTCAAACTAATTTGACTAAAGAACAAAAATAGTATGGAAATGCATGAAAATGGCTAAAAGAGTGCTAGAATAACCCAAAATGACCAACCGAGGGATAAAAGGGATGAGTAACCTAAAAATAGGTTTAAATGAATAAATTAAAGTAGTTTTGTCTTATTTTTTATTAAAATTTTAAAAATAATGTATTTTTACTATACATAACATTGAGGATCTAATATATCTTTTATTTTTCCTTGATTGTAAGGGTGACCAAAATTAGAGCATTTGGTAGATGCATCATGGATACCAAATCTATTAGAGTGCTTGTCCATAGAGAATAGGGCTAGGTTGATCTCTATAGGCCTAAGAGGTATAGTAGAGATGTGTAGGATACCCAAGAGCTTAGATCTATTAGTCATGTTCTTGAGATGATAGGAATGATTGACTACCACCTTTAAGTGGGATGTGTAGAGGGATATTATAGATGTAAGCATCATCTTGGAGGATTACATGCCATCTTAGAATTACATATAAAAGGGACACCTATGAATATTGGGATACTTGATAATGATGAGAGGAAATCCTTAGTTTTATGGGCTATAGCCTTGGAGAGGATATACTTAGGTTGGAGGGTGATCATGTTTGATGTGTATACCTCATAGATTCTAGATATATTAAAGGTTGTGATGGGACTTATGATAGCATGAGTTTTTTTCCACAAGTTAGACAACAAGGTACAAATGTTTTTGATATCCTTAAGCTAAACGATACTGGAGGATAGGGTATTATATGACCTAGGATCTATCATCTAGGTACATATCATACATGAATGTATGAAGTGATATTTAGAGGACATAATTAAATAGGGTTGATCATATTATTTATGGCATGGATTTACAAGAGGTTCCCCATGTATTAATTAGTTGATTTTCCCCATACAGTTGATGATAGGTCATCATGAGTATAAAGATGGAGATAGGACCACATAGCATAAGTTGTGCCCCATATTCTAGTGCTACAAATAGTGAGACAAGTACATATAATACAATAGTTATATGAACACACCACTACTACATATGCTAGCTAGGACATAGTAGAACCAACTTTAGCATGGATAGAGGTGATAGGGCACTACACCTTGTAGATGGAGGCACATTTAGTGGCATGAATACCAAGGTAGATGGGATTGCCTCACCTATTGGTGCTATTAATGGTACCCACATTTTGGGCTTGACATGTTATAGATTCATAGGAAATAGGAGGACTAGGACCACTAGTGGTGAGGTCAATTCTTAGGGTACATCATGAGAGACCATAGAATAGTCAATCATGATAGGTAGTGGAGCAAGAAGAGATGGGGGTAGAGGTAGGAGCACTAGAGGTACCACTACTAGCTTTATAATGAGATGAGCAGTAACCACCAAAGACATGAAATTGATAGAGGTATAAATAATAGGGGATAGTAGAGACCATAAATATCTTAGAGGACTTAGCAAGTGGGCTAGGTTAGAGTTGGACTATAGAGAGACCACTAAGGTGTAGCCTATGATGGGTACAAGAGGTATCTCTAAGATTTTCTTTTAGGAGGAAACTAATAGAGGAGGTTCTTGGGGATCACATGATGGGGAGACCATGCTTGATGGTCATGTTGATGTCAAGATAGTGGTGGTTAACACATAGATAGGTAATAAAATATGATTAAATGTTGCTTAATTTTTATTGAAATATACTAGAGATAGATAGATTTTGAGATATATAAATGATATAATATCTATATGGTTTAATTTTTTCAGGTGTGGTCGAGGATGAGGAGATACAATTGGGGTCCCTAATGAGGGGAACACTCCATGATGTCCTATATGAGGTATTGATGCCATATAACCCCACTAAACTAGAGGAGCCTAAGGTACCATCTACCCAAACCCAAGTGAGATGGTTTAGACTAGATGGAGAGGTCATGATGTATCTATGAGCATAGAGAGAGAGAGAGGATGTATCCACTAATAGAGATGGGTGTAGGTGAAATATAGGCACAATAGGCCTTGGTTGAGGAGAGGGTTACACATTTGGCTATAATGACACATATGACATAGGTACATACCCAATATATAATTACACATGTAGTTTCCATAACCCATATTAAATAGGTAAAAGAGTAGGATAGAGTGACACACACAAAAACCTTGACCCATATGACATAGGTACAAGAGTAAGAGAGAGTGATAGATCTAGTGACCCCGGCCCAGTTGAAATAGGTGCAGGCTAAATTAGCTCATCCATAGGGGTAGATGTTAGGATTGAGATCTTGGACAACCTATTTATATAATTCTATTTATAGGGGCTAGATCAAGGCATCTACAAGTAATGTGTCTAGTCCATGAGATAGGCAGGATGGGGCCTAGTTATAGAGCTAGAGCATTATTTTTGGTTGTATTATTATATGAAAACTCATTGTGTGTGTGTGTGTGTGTGTGTGTGTGGGTGTGGGTGTGTGGATCATTCTGGATAATGATTTTATGTGTTGTCATTATGGTTATGGTTTTGGATGCTTTGAATATATTTCTTTCTAGCACATGTATTTATCTACTTTTTCTATATGATATAGGAAATATATGAGGTGTGGTTTCTTTTCTAGCATTATGTACAACACATGCATAGTTAAAAAGAAATATTCAAAAAAGACTCAATAAAAACTAATCAATCAAGAATATACTACACACTATTTCACATTGGGAAATGTGTAATAACTAGAAAATGACTAAGTATAAAGAACCAAAGGGTGGTAAAACAATATGGTAAAAAGGAATTTGTTTTTAAACTAAATGAAAGATAAGAAACCAAATTAAAAATAAGATCATATTAAATCATATTATGAATTATGAAAATAATGTAATAAAATGGAAAACAAGTAAAAGGACAAATGGTATAAAAAAATCTAATAAGTTATTCAATCATGATAATTCACATTGGGAAGTATAAGAGAAAAATAAAATTGGCAAGATTTATGTCTTAAATTTATCACACTAATTCAAGCTGGGAAGTATGAAAAATTTAAAGAAATGGTTGGATTATTACATGTACTCAGAAAAATAAGAAAATAAAAGTGAAAGAGAAATAAAGAAAGCATAAAACATACTATTTCAAGTAGGGAAGCATGTTAATGATGTGTAACTTCATGATGAATCACTTATTATCTCATATTTGACACATGTAATTTTGATTATGACTTGTATTATTGGAAAATTTTATGAGGAGGGATAGGTCCTATTTGTGGTCTTATATTGCAACTCTTAAAGGGAACACCAATGAGGTGGAATAAATGTGTAAATTATGGAAATAAAGGATGTGGGTAATAGTAAGGTAAAATTGTGGTAATTTATGATGAATGTTAGGTCCTATCTATGGTCTTATAATGTAACACATAAATTAAATCCCAAGAGAAGTGATCAGTGAATAATAAAATATTTATTAAGAGGAAATATGAGGAATGTATGGAGTGAAAAAGGGAATGTAAAAAGGCATAATTGAGGTGTCTTATGAGAATACCTTAGGACACATGAAGCACACTAAGGACATGAGAAGATACTAAGTGACTAGTGACCATCAATGTACAAAGGAAACCTATTCACTATAGACAATAATCTTTGTAGGCAAATAAACATGATAAAAAGATCAAATCATGAAGGAATGTTGGTATAATAAAATTAAAATTGAGCTATTTTCCCATGATGTGTTCCCCATTCCTCAAGACACCTTATAAAATCATCGGTCTATTATGAGGATTGGTTACTTGCATGAGAAAGTATGAAGCATTAAAAGATTTTTTTATTCTCCTTTTCTAGTCTACTAGCCTACCACACCTTAATGTACCTTGGCTCTATTATGAGGCCAAATGTGGAGTTTGAGCTTCAATAAGAATAAAGATATGTGATTTGAATCACATATTTTAGTGTGATTTGAATCACATATTTTAGTGTGATTTGAATTTTAAGTATTTTCTAGTGTTATTTCCTTTTGTTAAAATGATTTAGATTTTGAATGTTTTGAAGGCTTTATAATATTCCTCCTCTATACATACTTAGAATGATCAATCATGAGAAATAGAGTGATACACATGAATGAGTTGTAGGCTTAGGCTAAAGGAAGCTAAGTAACCAAAGACAAGAGTGACTAGGATACTTAGGATTAATAATGAACCAGCATGTTATCTCAAGTATCAACCATGTATATGTTTAGTTTGTGAAAAAAGAAAATAAAGTGGGTAAAGGAGATCCAAAGTGAACTAATGAAAGGAGTGTATAATGAGATGAATTGTTTACTAACCAATCACCTAGTAATAAAGCAAAAAAATTACTAAAGGGAACTAGATTTGTATAACCAAGTCATAATGATAATTAGCCATGAAAAATAGAGATAATAAAGAAAAAAACATAAAGACACAAGAAGGTAATTTTTTAAGAAAGACAATGTAAGAAGGAAAAATAAAGCAATTGTAAAAAAGGATATATATGATTAAACATAAATGACACTATAAGCAATATAGGATGCAAAATTAAAGTCATCATGTAAGATAAATAATAATTTGACAAAGTATAAAATGTTATAATAAATATATAAACATAATATTAGAGGACACATCCAATCTAAATGAAATTGTAAAAACACCATACATTTGAACATAAATACTAATAAATTTTCCCACACAGATTATCCATAACATAGAATAGATCTCTATGAAGATGGATACAAATTACTACTAATGTCTTACCTATCTTCAATGAAAAATGGGAAAATAATTATCATCTAATCTTAGCATAAAAAGTAAGAATGTTGGATGGATCATATTGAGGATGGAAATTAGGCAAGGGATGCTTGGGATAATGCATAATATTTGACTCTATGAGAGATACAAGAATCATTTGTGGATAAGGGTCCATAGGTGAGGAAATCATGGGTGGATAAGGATTCTTAGGTGAGGGAGGGCCCACAAGTGAAAGAGTCATTAGTGGAGGTACAAAAGGTGATGAAGTGACTAGAGGAGGGGATGGAACCATAGGAGGTGGAACCATGGGATAATAAAGAGGAGGGTTCTTATAAGAATGAATTGTGGGAAAAATGAAATAAGTTACAAGAATAGCTATAATATTATTCTTAAGGTGTTACTAAAGGATACATAAATGATCAGTGTGATGGGTGCCATGTTAGTGCCAAAGATAATAAACCTCTCCATACTTAGGCATATATTCAGGTAGTACCTTTAGGGGAGGTATGTCTTTATCTAATAACTAAGGGGAAAAAGGATGAAAAGTATAAATATATTGTATAAGTTTGTGATAATGCATGAAATAACTATTATATATTCTATGAAATAAAAAAATATTCTTATGAGAGGGCTTAGTAGAGGTACTCACAAGAGGAGGTTTAATAGGATTGGAAAGAGCTTGGGAAGGCTCATTAACCCTTTTGATGGGAAATATATCCATCTATGGTAAAGGAATCAAAGCATCACCAAGAGAAGGTGATGGTGGGGAAGACTAGGCTCAACATAAGGAGTAATTTTATTAGAAGCAAGAATAGGCTTAGCAATAGTGGGAGTAGGAATAGGCTCAACTATAGTGGGAGAAAGAATAGGATCAATTATATCAAGAGAAGGAATGGGATATGATGAAATATCTACTAAGGGATGGGTAGGTTGTATAGAAGGATGAAGAAGGGTTGAATGCATCTTAGGGATAATCAAACTATAGGGGTCAGGGTACCTATCAAAGTGGTAAGGCCTAGTCATAACATGACCCATGAGCATACTCTTAAGAGGTTCCTCAAAAACATGATGGTTCCATATCTACCCTATTATAAAGAGAAAAAATACTAAAATTAGGAACTATAAATGAGGGAATATGGGAAGATATATGAAAAAATCAAATAAAGAAGAATGATAATAGATAATCTTAGCATCACAGGCCTAAACAAGACCACCTAGAAATGGATCATCTAAGGAATAGTCATCATCATAATCATGTGTGTGGAGTTAAATAATGAAATTAGGGATGAAATTGTAATTTGATGATGTGTGGTGAATAGAATGTTGATTTTTAGTCAAGACAATGAGAATGTCATCGTAAGGAGGTTTATGAGAATGAGGCTGCAAAGAAGACAAAAGCTATAATATGAGATGAGGTGAGAGATCAACAATTTTAATTTGTAGGTTAATCTCATTATGATCATCATCATCAAAATCCAAGAGGTTATGAGTAATGTTCCCAATGAGTTTGAGATGAATTTTGTAACCTCTAGTGGAATTGATGAGAAAATTGAAACATTGAGACTCATGAAAGGAAAACTAGGCAAAGGGAGTTTTTAAATTAAGAAAATGTCATAAGGAAAAAAAAGGTAATGATAAATAAGTATATATATAAATAAACATAAATATCAATATAAGTAATATAGGATGCAAATGTGAAGTTATCATGTAAGATAAATAAGAATTTGGCACAGTGTCAAATGATATAATATTTAAATAAAGATAAGATTGGAGCACACGTCCAATCCAAATGAAAATGTAAAATCACCATGCATGTGATCATAAATATTGATAAATATACCCACATACATTATCCAAAATATTGGATAGATCTCTATGAAGTTGGATATAAACTATTGCTAATGTCTTGTCTATCTTCAATGAAAACTAGGAAAATACTTCTCATCTAATATCCTTAACATAAAAACTAGGAATGTTAGACGGATCATATTGAGGATGGAAATTAAGAAAGGAATTCTTAGGATAATGAATAGGATAAGAATTTATAGGAGATAGAGGAATCATTGGTGGATAACGGGCCATGGGTGAGGAACTCATGGGTGGAGAAGAATCCATAGGTGAGGGAGGGTCTTTAGGTGGAGTCACAAAAGGTGATGAAGGTACCATAAGAGGGGATGGAACCATAGGAGGTGGAACCATGAGAGAAGAAAGAGGAGCATTATTTCAAGAATGACTTATGGGAGGAATGGTAGAAGGTCCAAGAATAGCTATAAGATTATCCTTAAGGTGTTGTTAAAGGATGCATAAATGATTGATGTGATGGGTACCACATTGGTGACAAATAAAATACACCTCTCCATACTTAGGCATATATTCAAGTAGTAACTTCAAGGGAGGTATGGATTTGCATGAGAACTAAGGGGAGTAGGATGCAAAGTATGAATATATTGTCACAACTTATGACAATGCATGGAAGAATGATTATTTGTTCTATGGAAGCAACATATATTTTGTGAGAAGGATTAGTAAAGGTACTCATAGGAGGAGGTATAACAAGAGTGAAAGGAGATTGGGAAGGCTCATCAGCCCATTTGGTGGGAAATGGAGCCATCTGAGGTAAAGGAATACAATCATCACCAAGAAAAGGTAATGGTGGGGAAGGAATAAAATTGGGCTCAATTGGAAGGAGCAATTGGATAAGAACCAAGAATAGGCTTAGAAATAGTGGGAGCAAGAACAAGCTCAATTATAGTGGAAGCAAGAATGGGCTAAAATATAGTAGGAGTAGGAATGGGATCCAATTTGAGCTCTACTAAGGGATGGGTAGGGTCTATATAAGGATGAATAAGGGTCAAATTCATCTTAAGGAAAAGCAAACTATATGGGTTACGGTACCTATGAAAATGGTAAGACCTAATCATAGCATGATCCATGAGCATACTCCTACGAGGTTCCTTATAAATTGGAGGTTTTGACACCATCTCCACCCTATGATAAAGAGTAAAAATACCAAAATTAGGAACTAAAAATGAGGTAATACTATAAAATATACATAAATAATCATATAAAGTAGAATGATAACATATAATCTCAACATCATGGGCCTAAACAAGACCACCTAGGAATGGATCATCTAAGGAATAATCATCATTGTAATCAGGTATGTGAAGGCCAATAATACAATTATGGATGACCTTTTCATCTAATGAAGTGTCATGAATATAATTCCAAGCCTTAGTTAGGACAATTAGAATGTCATGGCAAGGGGGTTTGCAAGAATGAGGTTGAAACGAAGCTAGAAGCTATGAGATGAGATGAGGTTAGAGATCAAAAGTTTTAATATTTAGGTTAATATCATCATGACATCATCATTATAATCTAAGATTTTATGGGGAATGTTCCCAATGAGTTTGGGATGATCATTGTAACCTATAATATAATTGATGAGAAAATTGAAGCATTGAGACTCATGAAATGGAACATTGGGAAAAGGCTAAAGAGTAGGAATATTGGAGACACCATGGTATTGGAATTGTTTGAAATTCTAAGGGTTAGTGTCACCTTGAATCCTATAAATGGATCTATTATGAGGGAATTTAACACACTAGTAGGTGGAAGAAGTAACTGCTCTCATACAATGAGTCCACAGCCTATGAAGTAAGATATTATAAGAGAGAAGAAAGTTAAGATCATCAGCTTCACATGAATGGTTACAGGTGGAAAATTAATGGGAAGCCACACACAACCTAAAGGATTAATTTTCCTTATATCATATCCTTGGCATGTGTTTCATGTGTACTTGAGATTGAATTTAGAATATCTAAGGGTTTTGATGAAATAAAGAGATGCAATATAGGTGTTGGAATCATCTTCAATTAATGCATTCTTAACTTGGATATAACCTATTTGGATAGTAATTAATAAAGGAGGATCATTCACACAAATAGTAATATCATCAAAAATCATAGAAGTGATAGGGAATTTTATGGAAAGTGAATTGTTCATTGTTTCATCAACATGGATGGACATCTCTTCACATTATTGTAATATGCTATTCTTAGATCCATACAAAGTTATTTCACATCATTCTAGGCAATGATGAGGGATATTAATTTCAAACAATAGTTACATGAGATGGTTTATATGATGTGAAGAGGTATTTATAATCTCAAGAAATGGCATATGAGATGGGAGATTAGTGAGCTCCATAATGTGATCCAACTCATCATAACCCATAAGAAGGTTGTTAGAAATAGGTTCATAATGATTAAGAAGGTCCTTTTAAGGAGGAACCAAAATGATTGTAATTTGTATTGATAAGAAGGAGAAGGTTTATAAAAATGTTGTAGATTATGTTGAGAAGATGAAGTGGTTGCTTCAGGGTGGTTTTGAGAATTGGTAGAAGAAGTGTTAGTAGAAGCTTGATTATCATTATTTTTTAGAAGATGGAGGTATGGTAGAAATAAAATGGGGAGTGTTATCCAAGGGAGAATTAGGAATTAGATCATCAAAATTTATAAGGTCATTTTACCCCAACTCATTTTAATGAGTTGGTGAATAATCTTGGATAACATGGAATGTTTGAGATAAAAGAGTGTAGATAGGTTGAAAATCAATAAAAGAAATCACCCTTCAAATATTAGTCATGTTAACTACATTTTCTTTAGAAATGGGGTCAACAAGACTTTATACATTGTTGGTGGATGGGGTGGGCTTGTTTTGGGTATCTTGATTAGGTTGGTGATTAGGAGAAGCATCTTTATAGATAGCCAAATGAGCATTACTTTGATTTAAGGCTTGAGATTTAATATGTGATTGATGATCCTTAAAATAAATGCCATAAGTTTTTTGACACTTTTGAATGATATAATTGTGATCAAAATTAGGACCAAGAATAAAATCCATATCTAAATTATAGAGCTACCTATAGGTCTCATGATAATGACCCCAACTAGCATGAAACCAATAAAACTTCTAAGGTTTAAACTAGGATTTGATAGGATGGGTAGGATCAACTTTTTATGGAAGAGGCCTAAGTATATGCTTAAGTAATTTAGTCTAGGATAAGGGTTTGTGAAAATTAATGGTAGTTGGTGAAGATAACTAAGGATTAGTATATTTTTGAGAAGGGGGAGTTGGTTCTGAAGATTGGTTAGGAACAATAGCTTGAATAGTGTGAATGGTGTCATAAGAGTTTGTTAAACCATCATTACTATAATTATGATTTTTGTTCTTAAGTAAAAGATGAGGACTTGTAAAAGGTTTGGGTGGCTCGAATTAATGAATAGGTAAATATTGATGTTTGGCTTGGTCAATATCCTCCTCCAAAGTACATAGATCATTTTGGATAATAATTGTATGTGTTGTCATTATGGTTGTGGTTGTAAATGCTTTGGATATATTTATTTCTAGCACATGTATTTATCTAGTTTTGTTGTATATGTTATAGGAAATATATGAGGTGTGGTTTCTTTTCTAGAATTATGTAGAACACATGCATAGTTAAAAAGAAACACACAAAAATGACTTGATAAAATATAATCAATCAAGAATGTACTACACACTATTTCAAATTGGGAAATGTGTAATAACAAGAAAATGGCTAATTATAAAGAACTAAAGGGTGGTAAAACAAGATGGAAAAAGGAATTTGTTTTTAAATTAAATGAAATATAAGCAACCAAACTAAAAATAATATCATACTAATTCATGTTGAGAAGCATCAAAATAATGTAACAAAATGGAAAGCACGTAAACAGACAAATTGTATAAAAATAAATCAAAAAAAATTATTTAATCATACTAAATCACGTTGGGAAGTATAAGACAAAAAAAAATTGGTAAGATTTAGGTCTTAAATTTATCACACTCATTCAAGCTAATAATTGTGATTTTTTAAAAAAATGGTTGGATTCTTACGTGTACTTAGAAAAATAAGAAGATAAAAGTGAAATAAAAATGAAGTAAGAATAAATAATACTAAATTAAGCTAAGAAGGTCAATGATGTGTAACTTCATGATTAGTCACATCTTATCTCATATTTAACACATGTAATTTTTATTGTGACTTGTATTATTAGAAAATTTTGTGAGGGATAGGTCCTATCCATGGTCTTACACTAAAACTCACAAAGGGACCACCAATGAGGTAGAATAAATGTGAAAATTAGTGAAATGAAGGATGTTGGTAATAATAAGGTAAAATTATGGTAATTTGTGAGGAATTATAGGTCCTATCCATGGTCTTATATGAATCTCACAAATGGAATCCCAAGGGAAGTGATCAGTTAAAAAACAATATTTCTCAAGAAGAAATATGAGAAATGTAGAGAGTGAAAAAGGGAATGTAAAAAATCATAACTAAGGCATCTTATGAGAATACATTAGGAGACATGAGGCAAAATAAGGACATGAAAAGATAGTAAGTGACTAGTGACCATCAATATATAAAGTAAACCTATTCTCTATAGACACTAAGATTTGTAATAAAATAAGTGTGCTTACTAAGATCAAATCATAAAGGTAGATTGGTACAATAAAATTAAAATGGATCTACTTTCCCATAATGTGTTCCCCATTCCTTAGGACCCCTTATAATGTTATTGATCCACTATAAGGATTATGTACTTGCATAAGAAATTAGGTATAACTAAAAGATATTTTTATACTCATTTTCTAGTCTACTAGCCTACAACACGCCAACAAATCTTGAATCTATCATGAGGCTAGCTATGGAGTTTGAGATTTGACTAGAATAAGGATATGTGCTTTGAATCATGTCTTATATTGTGATTTCACTTTTAAGCATTTTTTTTGGAGTGTTGTTTCCTTTTATATCATTATATTTTATTAAAATGATTTATATTTTGAATGTTTTTAAGGATTTTTGAGATTCCTCCTCCATACAGACTTGGGAATGACCAATCATGAGAGATAGAGTGATACACATGAATGAGCTCTAGGCTTAGGCTAAAGGAAGCTAAATAACCAAAGACAAGAGTGACTAGGACACTTGAGCTTAATAATGAGCCAGCATGTTATCTTAAGTATCAACCATGTATATGCTTAGTTTATGAAAAAAGAGAATAAAGGGGGTAAAGGAGATTCAAAGTGGATAAGTGAAAGGAGTGTATACTAAGATGAATTTTTTGCTAAATGATCATGTGGTAATAGGAAAAAAATTACTAAAGGGAACTAGGTTTGTATAACCAAGTCATAATGATAATTAGCCATGAAATAGAGATAAGGAAGCAAAAAAACATAAAGACATAAGAAAGGAATATTTTAAGAAAGAAAATGTAAGAAGGAAAAAGAAAGAAATGATATATATATATATATATATATATATATGTATGTATATATATATATATATATATACATATATATATATACATATACATATATATATATATATACATATACATATATATATATATATACATATATATATATATATGTATATATATATGTATATATATATATGTATATATATGCATATATATATATACATATATATATACATATATATATATATACATACATATATATATATATATATATATAAACATAAATGATAATATAATCAATATATGATGCAAAAGTAAAGTCATCATGTAATATAAATAATAATTTGACACAATGTCAAGTGATATAGTAAACAAATAAATATAAGAGTGAATCACACATCCAATACAAATTAAATTGTAAAATCGCCATGTATATACTCATAAGTATTAATAAAGCTACCCAGACACATTATCTAGAACATTAGATAAATCTTTATAATGATATATATATATATATATATATGTATGTATGTATATATATATATATACATATATATATATACATATATATACATATATATACATATATATATATATATATATATACATATACATATATATATACATATACATATATATATATATACATATATATATATATGTATATATATATGTATATATATATATGTATATATATGCATATATATATATACATATATATATATATATATACATACATATATATATATATATATATATAAACATAAATGATAATATAATCAATATATGATGCAAAAGTAAAGTCATCATGTAATATAAATAATAATTTGACACAATGTCAAGTGATATAGTAAACAAATAAAGATAAGAGTGAATCACACATCCAATACAAATTAAATTGTAAAATCGCCATGTATATACTCATAAGTATTAATAAAGCTACCCAGACACATTATCTAGAACATTAGATAAATCTTTATGAAGATGGATAGAAACTATTGCTAATGTCTCATCTATGTTCAATAAAAACTAGGAAAACACTTCTCATCTAATCTCCTCAGCATAAAAAGTATGAATGTTGTATGGGTCATGTTGAGGAAGGAAATCAGGGAAGGAATGCTCAAGATAATCCATAGGAGTGGACTCTATGGAAGATTTAGGAATCACTAGTAGATAAGGGTCCATGCTGAGAAACTCATAGGTGGATAAGGATCCATAGGTGATGGAGGATCCACAGGTGAATGAGTCATGGGTGGATAAATAAATGGTGATGAAGGGACCATAAAAGGGGATGGAACCATAGGATTTGGAACCATGGGAGAATAAAGAGGAGCTTTATTGTGAGAATGACTTATGGGAGGAATGGTATAAGGTTTGAAAATAGTTATAACATGATCCTTAAGGTGTTGTTGAAGGATGTAAAAATGATCAATGTGATGGGTACCACATTGGTGCCAAAGATAATACACCTCTCCATACTTAGGCATATATTTATGTAGTACCTTCGGGGGAGGTATGGATTTATCTAAAAATTGAGGGGCAGAAGGATGCAAAGTATCAATATATTGTTTGTAGCTTGTGACAATGCATGGAAGAATGATTATTTTTTCAATGGAAGAAACATATATGCTTTGGATGAGGTGTAATGGGAGTGAAAGGTGTTTAGGCAGGCTCATCAACCCATTTGGTGGAAAATGGAGCCATTTTAGGTCAAGGAATCAAACCATCACCAAGAGAAGGTGATGGTGGGGAAGGAATGGAACTAGGCTCAATGGAAGGAGCAATTGGATCAGAAGTAGGAGTAGGCTCAACAATAGTAGGTACATGAATAAACTCAACCATCCTAGGAATAAGAATGGGCTCAAATATAGCAAGATTAGGAATGGGATTTGATGTAGGCTCTAATAATGGAGGTACAGGGTCTATATAAATCCAAATAAGGGTCAAATATATCTCAATGATAAGCAAACTATAGGGGTTAGGGTACCTATCAAAGTGGTAAGACCCAATCATAACATGATCCATGAGCATACTAGTATAAGGTTCATCAAAAAATTGAGGTGTCAATACCATATCTACCCTATGATAAAGAGGAAAAATACTAAAATTAGGAACTATAAATGAGGTAATATGGAAAGATATATGAAAAGACTTAAACAAAGAAGAATGATAATGGATAATATCAACATCATGGGCCTGAATAAGACCATCTAGGAATGGATTATCTAAGGAATAATCATCATCATATTCAAGTGTGTGAAGTTCAATAATGTAAGTATGGATGGCCTTGTCATCTGATGAAGTGTGGTGAATATAATGTCAAATCTAAGTCAATACATTGAGAATGTCATCACAAGGAGGTTTAAAATAATGAGGTTATAAAGAATTTAGAAGCTGTGAGATGAGATGAGGTGAGAGATTGGAAGTTTTAATATTTAGGTTAATCGCATTAGGATAATCATAATAAAAATATAATAGGTTATGGTGAATGTTACCAATGAGTTTAGGATGACCATTGTAACTTCTAGTGGAATTGATGAGAAAATTGAAGCATTGAGACTCATAAAATGTAACACTGGGCAAAGGTTTAAGATTAGGAAACTTGAAGATACCATAGTCTTGGAATTGTTCAAATTTCCAAGGGTTAGTATCACCTTGAATCCTATAAATGGCTTCATTATGAGGGATTTTAATGAATTTTTAGGTAAAAGAAGCAACTAATATCATATGATGAGTGCATGGCCTACCAAGTAAGATATTATAAGATAGATGAAAGTTAAATATCATCACCTTGACATGAATGGTGATAGGTGGGATAGTAATGGGAAGCCACACACAACCTAAAGGAGGAATTGGCCTTCTATCATATCCTTGGCATGTGTTGCATGTGGACTTAATATTTCTTTCATAATATGAAAGGTTTTTGATTAAACCAAGAGAGGAAACATAGGTGTTGGAACCCTCATCAATTAATGCATGCTTGACTTTGATATCACCTATTTGGAAACTAATGAATAAATGAGGATCACTCACATGAATCAAAATCTCATCAATAATCATAGAAGAGATAGGGAATTTTAAGGAAATAGAAGTGTCCATTGTTTCATCAACATAGATGGACATCTCTTCACATTGTTGTAATATGCTATCCTCAAATCCAAATAATGTTTTTTCACATCTTGCTAGGGGAGGACGAGGGATATTATTTTTTAACAATATTTTCATAATATGGTTTTTATGATGTGGAAAGGTCTTCATAATCTCAAGAAATGGAATTTGAGATGGGAGATTAGTGATATCCATAATGGGATCCCACTCATCACAACCCATAATAAGGTTGTTAGAAATAGGTGCATAATGATCAAGAAGGTCATCAAAAAGAGGAACCAAAGTTCTTTGTAATTTGTGTTAATAAGAAGGAGAAAGTTTAAAGCAATGTTATAAATTATGTTGAGAAGATGAAGTGGTTGGTTCAAGTTGGCTTTGATAATTGGTTGAAGAAGTGTTAGTATAAGCTTGATTATCATTATTGTAAGAAGATAGAGGGATGATAGAAATAAAATTAAAAGTGTTATCCAAGAGAGAATTAGGAATTGGATCGTAAAAATTTATAAGGTCATATTTCCCTAACTCATTTAAATTAGGTGGAGAAGAATCCTAGATAACATGCAATTTTTGAGCTAATGTAAGAGTGTAGATATGGTGAAAATCAATAAAAGAATCCAAACTTTGTATATTAGTCATGTTAACAACATTATCTTCAAAAGTGTAGTCAATAAGAATTTCTAAATTATTAGTAGAAGGGGTGGGCTTGTCTTGGGTATCTTGATTAGGTTGCTAATTAGGAAGAGGGTATTTATAGATGGATAAATGAGCAATATCTTGATTTAAGTCTTGAGATTTAGTATGTGATTCATGAGCCTTAAAATTAATGTCATAGGCTTATTGAATCTTTTGAATGATAGAATCATGATCAAAATTAGGACCAAGAATAGAATCCATGGATAAATTATGGATTTCCTTATAGGTCTCATGAAAATGACCCTAACTAGCTTGAAACCAACAAAAATAATTAGGATCATACCAATATTTCATAGGTTGAGTAGGATCAAGTTCTCATGGAAGAGCCCTAGGTAGAAGTTTAAGTAATTCAACCTAGGATAAGGGTTTGTGAACATTGATGGTAGTTGGTGAAGATAACTAAGGATTAGTATATTTTTGAGAAGGGGGAGCTAATTATAAAGATTGGTTTGGAACAATAGCTTGAATAATGTGAATGGTGTCATAAAAGTCCATGACACCATCATCAGTATAATTATGATTTTTGTTCTTAAGTAAAAGATGAGGAGTTATAGAAGGTTTGGTTGGCTCAAATTAATGAATAGGGAAATATTGATGTTTGGCTTGGTTAATAGCCTCCTCAAAATTACATGGATAATTTTGGATAATTATTGCATGTGTTATCATTATGGTTGTATTTATCGATGCTTTGGATATATTTATTTCTAGCACATGTATTTATTTGTTTTTATTGTATATGCTATAAGAAATATATGAGGTGTGGTTTCTTTTCTATAATTATGTAGAACACATTCATAGTTAAAAAGAAACATGCAAAAAGGACTTAGTAAAATATAATCAATCAAGAATGTACTACACACTATTTCACATTGGAAAATGTGTAATAACAATAAAATGACTAAGTGTAAAGAACCAAAGAGTGGTAAAACAAGATGATGAAAAGGAATTTGTTTTTAAAACAAATGAAAGATAAGCAACCAAATTAAAAACAAGATCATAATAAATCATGCTGGGAAGTATGAAAATAATGTAGTAAAATGGAATGCATGTAAGAGGACAAATTGTAGAAAAACAAATCAGATAAGTTATTTGATCGTACTAAATCATGTTGGGAAGTATAAGAGAAAAAAAATTGTTAAGATTTAGGTCTGAAGTTTATCACTCTAATTCAAGGTAAGAAGTATGAAAAATTTTAAGAATTGGTTGGATTCTTACATGTAGTCAGAAAATTTATAAGATAAAAGTGAAAGATAAATGAAGTAAGCATAAAACATACTAAATCAAGTTGAGAAGCATGTCAATGACATGTAACTCCATGATAAATCACATCTTATCTCATATTTGACACATGTAATTTTGATTGTGACTTGTATTATTGGAAAATTTTGTGAGGAAGGACATGTCCTATCCATGGTCTTACACTACAACTCACAAACTAACCACCAATGAGGTAGAATAAATGTGAAAATTAGGGAAATAAAGGAGGAAGGTAATATGAAGGTAAAATTTTGGTAATTTTTGAAGAATGATAGGTCCTATCCATGGTCTTATAATGCAACTCACAAATGGAATCCCAAAGGGAGTGATTAGTGAACAAAATAATATATCTCAAAAGGAAATATGAGGAATGTAGGGAGTGAAAAAGGGAATGTAAAAAAGAATAACTAAGGCATCTTATGAGAAGACCTTAGGAGATATGAGGCACACTAAATACATGAAAAGACACTATGTTACTAGTGACCATCGATATACAAAGGAAACATGTTCACTATAGACACTAAGCTTTGTAGGCAAATAATCATGCTACTAAGATTAACTCATGAAGTTAGATTGGTACAATAAAATTCAAATGGAAATAATTTCCCATGATGTGTTCCCCATTCTTTAAGATCCTTTACAGATCCATCATTCTACTATGAGGATTGGGTACTTACATGAGAAAGTAGGTATCACTAAAATATTTTTGAATTCTCCTTTTCCAATCTACTAGCCTATCATACCCCAATGGACCTTGGCTATATCGTGAGCCTAATTGTGGAGTTTGATTTTTGACTAGAAAAAGGAGATGTGATTTGAATCACATCTTTTAGTGTGATTTAACTTTAAAGCATTTTTTTGAGTGTTTTTGCCTTTTATATCATTTCCTTTTGTTAAAATGATTTGGATTTTGAATTTTTTAAGGCTTTTTAATATTCCTCCTCCATATGGACCTAGAATGACCAATCATAGGACATAGAGTCATATAAATGAATGCTTTATACACTTAGGCTAAAGGAAGCTAAGTAACCAAAGACAATATTTACTAAGACACTTATGCTTAACAATTAACTAGCATGTTATCTCAATTATCAACCATGTATATACTTAGTTTGTGAAAATAGAGAATAAAGGAGGTAAAGGAGATACAAAGTGGACTAATGAAAGTAGTGTATAATGAGATAAATTCTTTATTAATCTATCACCTGGTAATAGGAAAAAAATGTTTAAAGGTCACTAGGTTTATATAACCAAGTCACAATGACAATTAACCATGAAAAATAAAGATAAGAAAGAAAACAATCATAAAGACATACTAAGGGAATTTTTTAAGTAAAAAAAATGTAAGAAGGAAAAAGAAAGCAATGATAAATAATGATATGTGTGTGTGTGTGTGTGTGTGTGTGTGTGTGTGTGTGTGTGTGTGTGTGTGTGTGTGTGTCTATATATATATATATATATATATATATATATATATATATATATATATATATCTGTGTGTGTGTGTGTGTGTGTGTGTGTGTATAAGTAAACATAAATGACAATATAAGCAATATAAGATTGAAAGTTAAAGTCATCATATAAGATAAATAAGAATTTCACAAAGTGACAAATGATATAATAGATAGATAAAGAAAAGATTGGAGCACACATCCAATCCAAATGAAAATGTAAAATCACCATGCATGTTCTCATAAATATTAATAAATTTGACCACATACACTATCTAAAACATTAAATATATCTCTATGAAGATGGATATAAATTTTTGATAATGTCTAATCTATCTTGAATAAAAATTTGGAAAATACTTCTTGTCTAATCTCCTCAACAGAAAAAGTAGGAATCTTGGATGGATCATGTTAAGGAGGGAAATCAGGTAAGAAATGCTCAGGGAGATGCATAGGAACAAAATCTATGGGAGATGTAAGAATCACTGAGGTGGAGAGAATCCATAGGTGAGGGATGGTTCATAGGTGAAGGAGTCATAGGTGGAAGCATATAAGGTGATAAAGGGACTACAAGAGGAGATGAAACCATAGGAGTTAGAACCATGGGAGAAGGAGGAACCTTCCTAGGAGAATGACCTATAGGAGGAATGGTATAAGGTTCATGAATAGTTATAAGATGATCCTTAAGGTGTTGCTAAAGTATGTGGAAATCATCAATTTGAATAGAACCACATTAGTGCCAAAAATAATACACCCATCCATACTTAGGCATATATTTAGGTAATACCTTCAAGGGAGGTATGGATTTGTTTAAGAACTAAGGGGAAGAAGGATGCAAAGTATCAATATAGTGTCATAACTTAAGACAATACAAGGAAGAATGGTTATCTATTATGTGAAAGTAACAAATACACTTATGAGAAGGCTTAGAAGAGGTATTGACATGAGGTATAATAATAGTGGAAGGATCTTAAAAAGGCTCATTGGCCCATTTAGTGGGTAATAGAGCCATCTGAGATAAAGAAACTAAACCATCACCAAGAGAAGGTGATGGTGGAGAAGGAACATAAATGGGCTCAATGGAAAGAGAAATTAGATTAGAACCAAGAATAGGATCAACAATAGCAGGAGTAGGAACATGCTCAATTATAATGGGAATAAAAATGGGATTAACTATAGTAGGAGTAGGAATGGGATTTAATGCAAGATTTAATGAGGGAGGGTTGGGGTATATAAAAGGATGAATAAGGGTTGAACACATCTTAGGGATAAGAAAACTATAGGAGTTAGGGTACCTATCAAAGTGGTAAGACCCAATCATAGCATGATCTATGAGCATAAATCCTATGAGGTTCCTTAAAAATTGGAGGTGTCAATGCCATCTCTATCCTATGATGAAGAGGAAAAATACTAATATTTAATAACTATAAATGAGGGAATATGGGAAGATATATGAAAAAACTCAAATAAAGAAGAATGATAACAAATAATCTCAGCATCATGGCCCTGAATAAGACCACCTAGGAATGGATCATCTAAGGAAAAATAATCATCATAATCAAGTATGTGAAGGTCAATAATACAAGTAGGGATGACCTTATCATATGATGAAGTGTGGTGAATAGAATACATAATCTTAGTTAAGACAATGGGAATGTCATCACAAGGAGGTTTGTAAGAATGAACATATAAAGAGGCTAGAAGCTATGAGATGAGATGAAGTGAGAGATCAAATGTTTTAATCTTTATTTAATTTCATCAAGATCATCATCATCAAAATATAAGAGGTTAGGGGAAATTTTCCCAATTAGTTTAGGATGACCATTGTAAGATCTAGTGGAATTGACAAGAAAATTGAAGCATTAAGACTCATGAAATGGAACACTAGGCAAAGGTTCAAGAGTAAGAATCTTGAAGACACCATGATCTTGGAATTTTTTGATATTACAAGTGTTAGTATCACTCATAATCCTATAAATGGCTCCATTATGAGGTAATTCAATGCATTGGTAGGTAGAAGAATCAATTTCTCTCATACGATGAGTCTACAACCTACCAAGCAAGATATTATAAGAGAAAGGAAAGTTAAAGATCATCACCTTCACACAAATGGTGATAGGTGGGATTGTAATGGGAAGCAATAAACAATATAAAGGAGGAATTTTATTTCTATCATATCCTTGGCATGTGCTACATGTGGACTTGAGATTGCATTCAAAATATCCAAGGGTTTTGATGAAACAAAGAGAGGCAACACATGTGTCAGAACCCTTGTCAATTAAATCATGATTGACTTGGATATCACCTATTTGGACAATAATGAATAAATGAGGATCATTTTCAAAAAGAAAAATATCATCAAAAATCATAAAATTGATAGGGAATTTTAAGGAAAGAGAAGTATCCATTATTTCATCAACATGGATGGACATTTCTTCATGTTGTTTTAATATGCTATCCTTGAATCCATATAAGGTTGTTTCATGTCCTACTACTAGAGGAAAAGGGATATTAATTTCAAATAATAGTTGCATATAAAGGTTTTTATGATGCAGAGAGGTCTTCATAAGCTCAATAAATGAAACTTGAGATGGGAGATTAGTGAGCTCCATAATGGGATCTCACTCATCATAACCCATAAGAATGTTGTTATAAATAGGTGTATAATGATTAAGAATGTCCTAAAAAGGAGGAACCAAAGTGATTTGGAATTTTTGTTGAGAAGAAGGAAAAGGTTTAGAACAAGTTTGTAAATTGTGTTTAAAAGATGAATTGGTTGGTTCATGTTAGTTTTGAGAATTGGTATAAGAAGTGTTAGTAGAAGATTGATTATATTTATTTTTAGAAGATGGAGGTATGGTATAAATAGAATGGGAAGTGTTGTCTAAGGGAGAATTAAGAATGGATCATCAAAATTTATAAGTTCATCTTGCCCCAACTCATTTAAATGAGTTAGAGAAGAATCGTGGATAAAATGGAATGTTTGAAGTAATGGAGGAGTGTAGATAGGTTGAGAATAAATCAAATCAACCACCCTTCACATATTAGTCATGTTAACCACATTTTATTTAGAAATGGGGTCAACAAGACTTTATGCATTGTTGTTGGAAGGGATGGGCTTGTCTTGGGTATCTTGATTAGGTTCATGATTAGGAAGAGGGTCTTTGTAGATAGCCAAATGAGCATTAGCTTGATTTAATGCTTGAGATTTATTATGTGATTTGTGAGCCTTAAAATAAATGTCATAGGACTATTTATGCTTTTGAATGATAGAATCAAGATCAAAATTAGGACCAAGAAGAAAATCCATAGTTAAATTATGAAGCTACCTACAAGTCTCATGAGAATGACCTAAACTAGAGTTAAACCAACAAAACTTGTTAGGGTCATACCAGGATGAGTAGGATGAGTAGGATCACTTTCTCATGGAAGAGTCCTAGGTAGATATATTTTTAATTATTTCAGCTAAGGATAAGGGTTTGTGAAAATTGATGGTAGTTGGTGAAGATAAATTAGGATTAGTATATTGTTGAGAAGGGGGAATTGGTTCTAAATATTGGTTAGGAACAACATCTTGAATAGTGTGAATGGTGTCATAAGAGTCTATGACACCATCATTGGTAGCATTACAATTGTTATTCTTAAGTAAATGATAAGGAACCATAGAAGGTTGGGGTGTCTCTAATTAATGAATAAGTAAATGTTGACATTTGGCTTGGTTAATATCCTCTTCTAATGTACGTGAAGAGAGAGTGCAAGCCCAATATTGTAATTTGGGAAAAAGAGCATTAGTGAAGAGATGGAAAAGGTTATCATCAGCCATGTTATGTTCACACTTATTTTACAAAGTTTTACACCTTTTAACAAAATCTTGGGAAATTCCATTTTCATTCTATTTATAATTTATGAAGTGGGACAAAGTGTTTTCAAAAAGATCACTAGTTTGGAATTCTTGAGCTAAAGCATTCATTAAATCCTCCAAAATAGTATTATAATGAGTTCTAAGTTGGTTGTACCAATCTAAGGCATCACCCATGAGGGTATTGGCTAAGATATTGGTAATGACAAAGGTGTTCAATTCGACCCAATCCTTATAAATATTTATAAATGTTTTAAGATGAAGGGTAGGATCAATTGATCCATTATAAGAAATTATAGGGGTGATAACTCCTATATCAATATTAGAAATTTATGTGGTAAGAGGCTCATTTTGAAGATGTTTAATGGTTTTGTTGACCAAAGGAATTTGAGGGATGAGATTTACCTAAGAATATTGAAGAGAAGGAGGGAAAACATTTTGATTATGCATGCCCCAAGTCATTAGTTGAGGATGAGTTTAAATATGGAGAATGTGATTTTGCATTCTCATAATTTGATTTGTATTATGAGATTGAAAGGAATTCATTGATTGAGTGTTTATAAAAATTATTGGTGGGTTTAATTAGAATTATTAGCATCATTTGAAGCATTATATTTGGTATTAGTTGCTTAGGTATCACTAATGGTGTTGATAGGAGCTTAAGAGGAACTATGAGAATGTGAAGCACTAGTGGAAAAGTTTTCTTGTGAATCAAAAGAAGGACTAGTGAATGGATGAGAGGAAGAAGCACCAGAAGCATGACTACCTTAGGTAGAAAATGATGTAATAGTAGAAGGAATAAGGATAGTGGATCTTAAGAGAGGCCCAATATATTTAGAACCTACCATGCTAGTGGATATACTAGGAATAAGGGTAGAAGAAATTAAAAAATAGGAGGTCATGGTATGAGAAGGGGTCATAATCAAGGAAAGAGGTTGAGAATCGAAGAAAGTGGTACTTCTAAATCCATTCAATAATGTGGGAGTAGGTGAATGAGGCTATTTGGGTTGACCACTAACCATAAGATGGTAAATGGCAAAGGGATTCTTTCCTTAATGTTGAGGAAATTTTGAGATAAAGAAGATCATTTTAAGGGTATACTCTAATTCAGGTTGATCTTCTAGGGAAGAGATAAAATTATGATATGAAGAGGTCTAAGGAGGGGTCACATAGTTCATTGTGTGAGTGGTTATGTGAACATTACTCTCATCCAGGAGAGGATATCTACTCTATATATGGGAGACCTTATGAGGGTTGGTAAAACTCATCATGTTTGTTAAATTCAACTCAGTTTTATCTTCAAATATAAAATTCATGATGAAAAGGAAAGGACTAAAACTAGGTATGAAAAATGTAAACTTAAATAAATAAGACGTAACAAAAATAGTATAGGGTTGACTAGGTTGACCTAGCATATAAAATAGATCTTGAAAAAAGTACAAGGTTGACTAGGTCAACCTAGCATAGTAAATAAAAGCTGAAAAAATATATAGGGTCGATTGGGTCAACTAAGTATAGTGGATAGGGAAAATTTGATAGTCTATAATAGTCTATATTGACTAAAATGATCATCCATTGAAACAAGAATAATTTTGTACATATGTTTAAAATAAATAATTGGAGTCAAACAAACAATCAATTATATCAATGGGTTTGATCCAATTGAGGTACAAAACTCAAATCCTTACACCAACATTGGCTAATGAAAGTTTTTGAAATACAAAATACAATTGAGCAAAGAGCAAACAATCAACTTGAAAAGTAAAAACTAAGTAGATGGTCAAACTTAATGTTGTTAGATTATTAGAATATGATTATAAATGTGATAGGAATTTGGTTGTAATCAAGGAACTAGAAAACAATATAAGGATAGTTTTAGAAAGTTTGGGTTGAAAGGGATCCATATTGGCAATGGTATAGGATTGGTATTGGGGCTTACCCCTCACTTCACACACCATAATAATAAGGGTGTCGGGTTCTTAACCATAATATACCATTAACCACATGTTTATAATTGGTCAAAAACTAGGTTAGTTTCCCCCTTGGTGATGAAATCCAAGTAGGTTGGCCTTGGGTAGAGAATTGTTAAAATGTTTTTTGAGAATTTTTTATTTTTAAATGTATGCATAAAATAGAAAATAGTGAAATTAAATGGTATATTTGAAACTAACTAATTAGACACTGTGATTTATTCTAAGCATACAAGAAATAAGAAATGGAAGTGTGAGATAATTAATAGCACATAAAGGTTAATTTTAAATTTGAAACATGGTGCAGTGTCGGTGCAGTCAATAGTGTATGCATAGGATATAGAACAAGGTCAATGGTATCACCTTTTTAATATGGAAGCAAAGGTATTAAAATGAATAGGGTTTAAAAATTCAACCTTGTTATCCAAAAAACACACAAAATACAAAATTAGGTTGATAGGGTTGACCTAGTTGACTATACAAGTTAGTTTTAAAGAGTGAAAACTATGAAAAGAAAAGACTATAGGGAGAGAGAAAAAGGATAGAAAGGAAAATTGGTGGGTATGAAGATGTAGATAAGTGATATAGATATAAAATAACCTTGAGAAGTACTTATAAATCCTCATAATAGGGTCAACTAGGTCGACCTAGCTTTGTAGAGGCCTATTGTTAAGTGTCTAAAAATGTATAGGGTTAATTGGGTTGACCTATTAGTTTGTATAGGATGTCTAAAAGTATGAAAAACTATAATATGTTTAATGAGTTGAAATAATAGCCTATACCTAAAAAATAACCTGCATAGAAATAATAGATTCATATGGATGTGACTGTGTGTTAAACTTACACATAGAAGTTAGAACTTTGTCAATACAGTCAACCTGATATTGATAATATATGATAATAAAAATGATGAAATAAAGAGATAAGTGAATCAACCCCTAAAAGGGTTAGAATCATGTCAGGTTCACTAGAATGTATGTAATAATAAATTCATCATTTTTATAAATCAATCCTATCTCAGAGAAGATAGATCATACCTACACTTTCAATTGGGAACACATTTGTTAAGCGGGAGAATGATCAATATGGGGATTTACTAGACCTATGTATGGGATCATTTATCATAATACACCATGCTAAGGTGGGTACTAAAGCCTCCAGTCTAACACAATCATGTAATAACCCTAAGGGGGTCTTAGGTTTTTGGCATTTCACCTAAACTAATAATAAATAAAGTAAATCTAGTGCTCACAAAAGCTTGTGACAAAAAGTGGGGGTTAGAAATAATAAAACTAAACATTCATAGAATAAATATACTCATTTCAATGTATATTGAATCCTAATACATGGAAAAGAAGCATGGAAGTGAATTTCAATATTGAAAATAAGGTCTCTTGACTTGTTTTCTAAAATATCTTAGTATCCATTGAATGTTTTGGTCTACGAAAGCAAAGAAGAGCCTTGATAGGCTAGTTAGGTCTAGTAGGCTTAAATAGGTAGTCACAGGCCTATACATGGAAATTGAAGATAATTACACTTTTTAGGGAGTATGTTAAGGATTATAATTCTAAGAGGAGTTTAATGATTATACTTATAGATGGTCAATGGGGTGTAAACTAAGATAATTAAGATGAAAGCCAAAGAACTAGGTCTTAGGGTCAAACTATAATATTACCAGGAGTATGAGGGGTCTACAATGAGTTTGGAGAGTGAAAAAAAATCAAACCATGGGAACATGTTAGTATGGATATCTTCAACCTATTTGAGGTGTTTCCAACCTAAAATAAGTGTTTTCCTTCTATTCATGCAAATGTTACTCTCTCAACCTCATAGAATGTAGGTTTCCTAGCTTGAGAGACACTTTCATCACATGTGAACATCTATAAGTAGGTGCATAGAGTTTTAGATTAGAGGTAAAAGAAAGTTTTTAAGGGGCCCCGAAACCCTTTAACATCAGAGGAGATATAAACCTTAAGCTCACCTAGGAAACAAAATAACCTAGCACAGGCAAAAGCAAAACCAGATTAGCCAGTAATCTGAAGACAACAGACAAAAGCTGGACAAACAAAAAAATAACATAATTTTTTTGTTACAAGACCGAAGATTCATATCTAGAGGGGGGACCAAAGGCTTAGACTTCTTCCTTTTAACTACTGTCCATCCATCCTCTTCCTTTTAACTAGTGTTTTGAAGGATTCCCATAGGAGCCAGGAGTTGGCTAGTTTTCAGTAGGTGCATAGAGTTATCAACTACTAGGGAAGGTTGAATGAGGTTGTATACTTGAAATTATTGGAATTGGTTTTACAGTTAAAGCCCTTAGAGATATGAATAATTGTTAAGAGACTATGTATCTCTGAACCCTACCTAAACCATTCATTATGACTTAATGAGAGTAAAGGTCTTGGTAATGACTTGAGATGTACTTGAATAGATATGTAAGTGCTTAGATGACCTATATACACAAAAATTTCCCTAAATTTGCTACTAGATGTCATGTGTGAAGTACAAGATATACATATTTATCTCAAGAATGACTGTTACAAGCCTAAAAAGAGCAATTTTAGAGGGTTTCTTATAGAATTGGTTTGGGTAAGGCCTAATATAGTCTCTTGGAAACATAAATTATAGGAAGAAGGATTAGAGGATTTTTTTATAATCTTTTAAGAGTTACAGTGACTTTAACATCTCTTGGAGAGTCAAGGCACCTAGTGTTGACCAAGTATGCTACAAAGAGTTCCAAGAGGCCTAAAGCAACTACATAATAATAATTGAAAGTGGTTTTTAGGTTTGAATGATGAGGATGAGATATAAAAAAAATTGAAATATACTATCAGCTATGGTGTTGACCTTAAAACAAAAATGAGACCTAGAGTGGCATAATTGGTTTGTTTCATGGGCTATTAGATTGATTAGGCTCTTGTACATAGATTGTAGTTTCAAACTAGATTGAAGACACTTTGACCTTAGACCTAATATTTAACACAATTAGAGAAACATGGATGCATCATTGAGGTCAAAATTTGAAATGAATATATTTGTAACTACCTTTTCAAGAGGCGGCATTCTAACTCCATGATTTAATGACTAGGCCACCTTATCATGAAGGCCACTATACCTCTAAGGCAATACATGGGAAGAGTTATGGGGTTAATTATACCCCTCATTAATGTTTGTAGCTAATATATTTATGAATGGTAGTCATCATGGTCTCTCCCCCACACTTCTATGCCATATTCTTCCTCATTTTCCATATGATGTTCTATAAAATGTAGCCTCTTATAGCTTGTAATTTATCCTTTGGTGGAATATGACAAATACCTACCCTATTTAAATCTTTTTATACCTTTTAACATTAAATAAGTTATGTTTATATACTTATTATTTTCTTGTAATTAGTGTATAATTTTGGTGCTTCATGAGTGTTAGTGGTGGTAAGTAGACTCCATTCATTTATCTCATTTCCTTACCTAGTTACATGTTGGTTTATCATATTGGTAGGTCATATGGAATGTTTTTATGCCCTTTAATTAAATGAGTGTAGAATTTGATTCATTATTATCTTTTTAGACAATGAAAATATACACATGATGATTTTGAATGTTGCAATACCCTTGGACCACCTCAAGACCCCATTGGGCCCAACCTAGACTATTCATCCCCAAACCCTATCTAACACTAGTCAATTTGATGTAATGACTTGACCCACTTTTTTATAATAACTTTACCTTGGATATCAACCCTTGATATTCACCTTAACCATCTACATCCATCCTGACCATTAACGATCAAGTTCCACCATCTAACCCAGCTCAACTGACCCTTCACTCCAACTTGCTTTATTATAATTAGCTCATCTAATTATTTTGTCATCCCATGCATGATGAAGTTAAAATTAGATATAAATTTGGACCCCTTTTTAACATAATATTTCACTTATCCTTCCTTTGCTATAAGAAGAGAAGAGCAAGAGGTGAAAAGGGATCAATCAATCTAGGACTTCAAGAGCTTTTACATTTAGAGCTTCTTTTATAGGAGTTTTTCTATTAATCTAGCCATCACACCAAATAGCTGACTTACTAATACCCATTAGTAATCATCTAAGTAAAATTTCTATAACAAAATGATGTAAGAATTTATCAATGACCCAACCACCCTAACCATTCCTTTGATCAACTTGTGGTAAGCTAAGTATCTATTTTTATCAGTTAGTCATTTTGTTTATATTTCATAATCAACCTAGCATAAACCCATCTCCAAGAATTTAACTCTATGATCCCATCAATTTGACCTTTTAACACCCAAACCCAACACACAATAACTACTGATCATCTGTCTAACTATCGATGGTCACCTCAATTGCCAATGGTCACCTTAACCATTGATGGTCACTATGATATAAAATAAAGGCAAGATATTTTAACCCACTTACCCTTAGTAAAATCCAAATTTATTTTTATCTACCTATTCACAAACACCCAACCTATTTTTTGAACCATATTTGACCTATTTAGCATTAATATTGATCCACGTATTGTTATACTAGTCATTTTTTATTAAACATTTCTTGTATTTAATTTCAATACATTTTTATTACTAATGAAATTACTTTATCTTATAATTTATAAAATTAGTTATTTAAAATGTGTGTATTGACATCCCCCAAGAAATATCTTGCTTCTGGGATCTAGCTAGCTTTAGGAAATCACCCAACTATCTATCTAACCAACCATTTGCTTTAGTGATATCTTATTTATAGATCATCCTCCCAAGACAAAAAGGAGCTCTTCACAATCATCTAATTCAATGCATGCAAAAACAAATAGGTTTTTCGGCCATACTCATATCTAATTCTTCTTCCTCCTATCTTGAAATATAAGCTTAAATTTATTGAAACATTTTGGCATGCCTGGTGGGACCTTGAATATCTACTAGGGTCTATTTTTTCTAATCTACATGATCTTCTCCCTATTCTATGCTCATAAACTTAATTAAAATTTATTTTAGGTTTAACATCAATTGTAGCCATTGATTACTTACAAGTTTCGCTCACATATTTTAAGTTAAATCAAAGTATTTCAATAATAACATCACTTTTATTACACACACTAAATCAAACAACCTACATCAATCGAACATCAAATAACTTGAGACAAGGACCTACTATGATTTCATCACCTAATGGTCACCTTACCCTTTTTGGGTGATCCTACATGGATTTCATTACCAAGGGGAGAACCAACTCAGCTCTTTAGTTGAGTATAAACTCTAATAATTAGTATATATTAGCTAAGCACCTGACACCCTTATCTCTATAGTGTGTGAAGGGGTAGGCCCCAATACCAAGACACGTATTGATTTCTAATATATATCATTTTGAGAGCTTAACACAACTTGAAACCAACAATAGACTTCTTTTCTAGTACCCATTCTGTAAACCAATTTCAATGACATAATTTCTTGGAAGCTTAAGGCATAAGCCAAAAGAGAGACTAAAAAGAACTTTAGGACTTAACTTAATTTCTAGTGTGTGATTGATTTCATTTCTCATTTCCTATCTTCTCTCTATTTGAGTGGTGAGATTGTTTGTGTATTTTCTCCCCTTTATCTCATATGGTTCTAACTCACTAGTGGTGAAGGAACCTATCAAAATAGAACTCATCACTAAACCAATCAACCTCTTCTACCTCCTCATTCATGGAGTACATTTTTGAACCAAAAAATTATCTTCATCCTTTGGGAATTTCTTTCCCTTGATAATTTCCCCAAGGAGATATGTACTTTGCCACCTTCTTAGATAACAATCATGTGGCCCTTCAACATTATCTTAACACCATGCCTCACTGTACCCCTACTTTAGTTTCACATATCGACCCAACTTATGGCATGCTTTCCCACCTTATGGGAAATAGTTCCATTTCCACATTCACCACCCAATCATTGAATACCCAAGCCTCTTCATCTATCAACAATCCCTTTGATACTGTTGACCAAATTTGACCTTAGGTCAAATTTGGACCCCTATAGGTTAAAACATAGTTTTATTAGATTTTTAAGGGTTTAAATATTTTTAAGAGTCTATATTATAGTTCATTTTATGTTATCTAATTCATTTTTAGCCTTAGTCATGGTCTAATAGGTTTATTTATCATTTTGAGTCATTTAGTAGGCTTTTAAAGGTCATAAATGCAAGTGACAAAGTTTTCAAGGTGCACATGGGTCTTTTTTTCATTTAAAATATCAAATAGGCCATACTAAATATTATTTATGTTATTTACATCAGAATATTTTAGGTTTTTTAACTAAAACTCAAGAAACCAACTAAAAAAGGGAGTATTTGGCACTTGTACGGCCCATGGGGGAAGGTGACACATGGGAGAAGGTGATGGAAGATATATTAATATTATTAATACTAATATTAATTTTTTAAATGCTCTATAAGTTATATTTTTAAGTAGAAACCATTCTACTTCTTCTTTGCCTTTTTAGACATACAAAAGTGACTAATAGGTTTATGATTAGTACAGACAGCTCAAGAGGTTTTATGAAAAATTGTCTTGGGATTTAATATTAAAATTAGATACCTTAATTTTAATATTAATATTTCAAGGATTTATCAATTGTGCTTTATGAATCATCCTTTAAAAGCTGACTATGTTTTTCTACTTGTTGTTTCATGCACCCTATAAGTTTCGCTCCATTTTGATCAAGTCTGTATGAACTCGTTCATGATGTTGAATATATAGGATTTTAAATAACTTATAATATGGTATCCATACTTATTTTCATGTTTCATGGTATTTTTATGGGAAATTTAGTCCATGTTGAAAGTAAGGTGCCACCATATGCAGTCTCAATCAAATTTATTCTTGTTTGTAAAATGTTGGTTTTATATAGAGGTATCATGTATTTTTAATATGGTTTTTCATAGGTATCAAGGAAATTTTATCATCTCTATCCATGTTTAGTCCCATAACACCATGTCTTGATCAAATATGTAGTCATGAATACCTCACAGCTAGCTCCCATCTACTCTTCAACCTTAGTCATGACTTGTAAAGGTTCTAAGTACATCTATAGAAGTGTTATGAAATTTATATATATATAATATATATTATTATAACATTAAATATCAAGGTTATCTTTCAAATAGTGAAGAAAATGATATGGTAGTCATGCAACATACTCATTATCTACCTGCACACATGAAAATATGTACCTATAGCTGCCCTCACAAGACCAAGCATGTTAAAAATAAATTTTAGAGATCATAAAGGTATATTTTTATGTGAATTTTATATTTTTAACCCTTTATATAGGAATAAAACTTATAAAATGTCCAAGAAATGCACATTGCCCATATTTATACTCAGTCTCCCATGGAATTGCATATACAAGTGCCATGAAGAAAGAGTACATGTTGAAAATAAGGTGTTTAAATTTGTTTAAAGTGTTTTATAATGTGAATTATTTATTTAAAATTATGGATACAAGTTTAAAACTCTTAATGGGTCTAAATCAATGCATATTGTCCAAGTTTACACTAAAAATTCACACTTAAAAGTGGGTTAGCAGGGGGTTAAAGAGCCATTTCAAAATACTAAACAAGTGGTGAAACTCATTATAACACCTAACATGTTTAAAGTACCCTAATATTTAAATTTTAAATTGATATATTTATTATTAAATTTGAATATCACCTTCTAGTAGTAAAAGATTGAATTCTGAGAAGGTTTCCCCAAAAATGGAAAAAAGAGGTCCAAGGTTTTTTGTGGATATCTTACAACATGTTTGGTGAGGGTTTCAAAGCATATAAAGAGGTGAATATTTTGGAATATTACATATAAAATATATATTACAAATATTTTAATATGAGTTGAAGGCCTCAAAGTTGACCTAAAAAAACACTGAAACACTACACTAACATCTGCAGGTTTGGAGTTGTGAATGACATTTTGACATCCTAAGAAGAAAATAAAACACACTCTCATGGATAGAATGATTCCATTACTTGGATAGTGTAAAAATGTAATGAAGGTCATAAAAAGTATATTATTCATATTTTTTAAAGCTCTATGGACACCTATAGGTGTCCCTCTATAGGAAAATAGGAACCTACAATTGGGAAGGTAGTTAGTGACTCAGGAAAGAATTTTGATAGTGTATTAGCACACCCAAAATGAATCTAAGGTGACTTAAAGTGATATTTTACCATAAATATTAAATATAAGTCTTCATATATAAATACCAAGATTAAAATGAGCTAATGCACAACTACAGGGGTCAAATAAGTAAGGGTTCATAGTCATGATAGAGGAAACTCAGTTTTTGATCTTAAGGTGCTTAAAAAGAGGTTAAAGGGAGGTTTAAATTTTTATAAAATCATATTATCACCTCAAATAAGATCATGATGAAATTCAAAAACTCCTAGAGTGATGAAACAAGCCTACTCAAACCTCTTACATCCCTGTATGCACCTACAACAGTCATTTTGAAGTCTTAAACATGAATTCAGGATAAGAGATGAATGTGATTAGGGAGAGAGATAAAGTTACAAAAAAAATGGAATGATTCATAATTTATTTGTAAATTATTTTCACAAAATTTATGACCCCCTTCAAGATTAACATCTACTCTTCCTATTATCCCATTGGTTGTAGTCCATACAGTTGCACTAGGACTCATTGCTTAATGGGTAAGAATGAAGAATCCAAAGAAGGAAAGTGTTTTTAGGTGAATTAAAATCTTAATTATCATTAATTATATATTATTAACATGTTTTTAAATCCTAAGAGTCTTGTAGTTAGTATTTTGAGGTCACTCTTAGGTGGAGGTAAAAAAATGCAAGAAAAAAGTCCTTTTTAGAGCCCTTTTTAGGCATTTTGAGTTGGTTAAGTGCTTAATTAGAGGAGTAAAACTAAAAAAATTAGTAAAATGTCTCATTATTAAATTTAAAAAATCAAAAAATCTTCACTTTTCCTTGGGGAAAAGGGATATACCTCATTATTTTGTCTCAGAGGTTGGCTAATCAAGAAAAATCAAGGTTTAGCAAAATAAGCTAATGAGGTCAAAATGGGTAGAGGGATTTATAGGAAGATTTTGGATCCTTGAGAAACAATTTTTAGGTTTATTTAGGGTAAATATATTCTATGAAACACTATTTTAGGCTCAAATCTCTCAAAATTACTAAAACACACTTGCACACAGTCCAACTAGACAAGCTTCCTTTAGGCCTAGTTGGTGAATTAAAGGAAAACGTGAAAAGGAGTGATTTGGAGGTTATTTAATTAATTTTTAAGATTTAAAAAGTTGTGAAAATTCATAATAAATCATCCCAACCATGAAATATCATTCCAAATAGCCCAAACTAGTAAAGTACATGTTAAGCCCATTAAGCCTTAAAGGGACCTAAAGCCAATTAGGGGTCCAACTTCACTTACAGATTTTGGTGAGTTTTATATCTAATGTAATAATGTTTATTATATGGAATTATAAATTTTTGAACTTTTATTATGTATAAAAATATATGTGAAATCTAATTTTAGCACAAAGATAATCCAAACATGTAGGAAAGGTGGAAACAAGCTCGATAAGGTGATTTCAAGTGCTCATATCTCCTATGACACTTTGCATGGAATAAAAAGGATGTTTAAGGGGTTACTATGGTCACTTAAAATCATTTTTTTTTCATTTTTTGGTAGTTAAAATGTTAGGGTTTTATGAACACAGCTTAAGAAGGAAAATTGCCTAAAACCCTTGAAAACCCTCAATCAAGACCCAATGGAGAAAATAAGATTAGAGAGCTATAAAAATGAAATTATTTTACCATTAAATTTATTTTAAATTATAAACGACTCACTTAGTATCCCTCCCATACTTTTGATATTTATAGAATTCTATGGATAGGGTTGAAAATAGGATACTTTTAACCATTTTATGTGTTTTACAATTTTTAGAAGAGATTTGAAGATGAAATAAAGTTTGAGAGGAATATATGGACTTAATATAAATCCATATTGTCATATTTTTATTTTAAAAAACTCCTAAGTCTTCAAACCAGAGCTATCATCCTAGCTAGTCAAAACTAGAATAGTGAACATAATGGTGAGAAGGGTGAAAACTTCAAGTGTGAGCCTTTTTAAGGTATATTTGAGAAATATAAGGCCATGGATATTATTAAAATAATTAGTTCACTCCCTCCCATGGATTTACATGAAAACATAAATCCAATTTTGAGGCCAAGTGTGAGGGGTGATTGAAAGAGGATTTTTTTAAACTATAGGTAGTGATGGCTTACTTCTAAGGGATTTTAGATGAGTAGGATTACAAACAATGCATAAAGGGGCATGTTTTAAATCCTTACCTAAAATTTTAATCATCAGACCTATCCCTAGTCAATTTTGGTATGTTCAAATAGGTCTAAATTAGGAAGGTAATTTTTTGAGCCAAGACAATGAGTTTCGTGCCACTTTTCATAAGTTTCATCACTTGTATCGACACTTAGACTTCCTGACATTGCATGGTTCATTTAAAATATATTTTTTATGTATATTTAATCTTTTTTATTATCTTTTAAAGTGTCCATGTGACCTTTTGACCTCCCTTATCTTGCCTCTCTCCCAAATATTATAAATAGTTACTCTTTTTGATCTTTTGGGTAGCCTCTATTGGTTGATGGTGAAACACTAGCCAATTTTATACTTTAATGTCTATTTAATCAATAAAACAATTTAATTTTCCTAATTATATGTTTTATAATTGAGTGTTTTTTCAATCTTGTTGGTTTTGTCTAGTAGAAGATGATCTTTTCTAACATGTTATCCTTGATTATTCACCATGCTTGAAAAAGAATAATTATTAAAGTTCTTTGTTAGTGTTATATTTTAAGTGTATAAGTGTTTTATAAGTGGTTCATGACTATCTTATCCCAAGGAATCATTCATTACCCTCCTAAGTATCAAAATACCTTTTGAACCTAGCATATGAAACATTGATGTAACAATCTATCTTGTGTTGTGGGTTTTGTGTGAAGAAGGATTTGTTTTGCTCTAAGTAGTATAATATTAGTCAATAAGATTAAATTAAATATTTGTACATCACCTTTAGTTTTCTTATTTTGTCTTCTTAACCCTTTTCATACCAAGTTTATAAATAAGAAAGTGTTTCAAAGAGTGCAATAAGGGAACTATCCCTTCTAGATATTAATCTCACCAAATTGTTTACCCATATTAAGTGAGATGTTTCTATTGTGACACTTAGATGAGGAGAAATATGAATCTCCTCAAGGGGTAAAAATCTAAGTGACAACAATTTTTGGCATGATCAATGGGACTCTAAGTCATAGAATATTGTCCAAGATTGGTATTGATATTAACATATTTGTAGCTACAATAAGATATAGATTTAGTACTTGGTGACCTAACTAAGTTTTCAAATATTTGGTTTTTGATCAATCCTTTATTTCCATGCCAAAGGTGACCACTAGATCTACTAATAAAGGTATACCTTTTGAGTTTATGCAATTGCCTTTGTATTCTATTAAAAGATATAGATTTATGAATACTCATCCTTATTAAAGGGAGTTCATGTTTAATAATTACAATTTCCTAATGAGTTCAATCCCTAATACTCATAGTCTACATTCCAATATGGATAAGAGATAACCTTTTGTATCCTTCACTATATCATCTCCTTTGAATCTTTCCCAATATTAATAAATTCCTAGATCAACCCTTAAGAGTGTTCCATATTTTAGTGGTGAAGGTCGTACTACTCCCATTGAGAACATTATAAACATAACAAACTTTTGTCATGTCCATAACATCACTCAAGATAATGTAACCATCAAGTTATCAACATTGTATTTCAAAGGTAAATATTTAGATTGGTATAGAACTTTACCTCATAATTTAATTAATTCATGGGATGAACTAGGAGATATATTGTATAAGAGGTTTGAAGAGAAGAGTGACCATATATCACTAGCTGAGAAAGTGACCACTATCAAGAGGGATCCATAAGAGTTCATGTAGGATTTTAACTCTAGGTTTCAAAAAACATGGGATAAGATCCCAACACTTTTGAGACCTACTACAAATTATGCCTTCTTTTACTACCTAAAAGCATTGAATAGTGATGTAGCCATGATTATCCAATACATGGGTGGAAATACACTTCTTACTACCTATGAGATAGCTATTAATTTTGAGAATTATCTTATTCCATTAGGGAAGATTTCTCTTAGGACACCAATACCATTGTTCCCTAATTTACAACCTCTTAGTCAAGTTACATTACTTACCTTGGCTTCTTTGCCTAATAGTCAAGAAGTCAAGAGTTTTCTCCAAAGTGTTACTAATGAATTATATTCTCTCAAAAGACAAAAAACTCAAAATTATAGACCTTATCAACCCTATAATCAGTTTGGACAAGAAAGTAGTCTTCCTTTTCAAGGTAATGCTCAAGGACAAGGTAAAATAGCTCAAGATAGACCTTACCAAATTTTCAATACCAATGCTCTATCATCATCTTTTATATCCCTTGTTCCCACTCAAAACAACTTTATTCAAGAACAACCATGTTATCCTCCCTATAACCAAGATCAAGGCCAAGTTACATATGCTAATGAAATGCCTAGTCAAGCCATGATAATGCAAGGTAGTCAAGCATCTCAAGTTCCTAATTTTGAGGTGAAAATGCAAATTAGGGTGGAAAATTGATAAACACAATCTGATTCTACCCTTTTGAATCATTTAGAGGGAGAATTATATGCAATAAATTATGTGGGAATCTCAAATAATGTGAATGTTAGTGTATATTCTAATATTATATCTAAGAAGAGGGATATTAAAGAGGCACAAGGGGAAACTCAAGGACCTATTTTGAATCCTACATCATATCCAATGGTGGGTGGGTCTAACTCAGCTCCTAAGTTAATAATAATCATAAATTCTATAATTTAAGGCCACCTCCTACACAGCCATCTTCACATGCTACAACACAAGGTAATAATGCTTCCAAAGAGCCTTCCAAGATGAACAAACTTTTTATCAATGTTTTGTATCAGATGAATAAATCAAACATGAATATTTCATTATGGTATTAATTGACACTACTAGGATAAAAGGATATTCTCTAAAAGGAATTTCTTGGACTAGGTAAACAAGTTGGATCAATGAAGATTGAAAATGTTGTTTTGGTGAATGGAACTCAACCCATCAATGGACAAGTGAATAAAATTGATAAGACTACTCCATTTTACTTATCCTTGATCATTGGTGATTTATTAATCAATATTTTTATCATAGAAAGTGGGGCTAGTACTTTAGTTATGCCCAAGTCAATAGTGGATAAACTATGCCTCAAGTATGAACCAATATCTAAAGGAGTTATACAATTGGATGGGTCACTAGCAAAGAACTTAGGAGTGGTCAAGGATTTGAATTATATTTTACATGATTTTCATAATTTTTCCATCCATCATGATGTGGTTGTTGTATATTTACCTCCATACTTTGGTCTTTGTTTGTCAAGAGAGTTTACACCCAAGATAGGTGGATACTTGGTAGCTAATTAGTCATATATGATTTCTGGGATAAAGTATGGCACCAAGGTGAAGATTAAATCAAATCATATTCACCATAATAATTTAGAGACCTACATTATTAATATTAAAAATGTTAATTATTTTATTCTTGATGAGGAAGAGCTTCACATGGATCAATCTCCAACCTCTTCTCTTGAAGGAGTTTCTAATTTGTATCTAGATGAATGGGGATTTGAGAACTATGAGCATGATACTTACAAATTAATAGAGGAATATATTATTTGAGTGTGTTACATTCATGAGGAGGACTATTTCATGCCAAAATTGATGAATCCAAGTGAAAACATGGATGGATTATGGTATCTATTCTTTGATATATCTAGAAGCAAGGTTGAAGCAAATGGTAGAGCAATGTTAGTTTCTCCATCCAAGGAAAGGTAGTAATATACTTTCAGATTTAACTTCACTTATACTAATAGTGTGGCATGATATGAGGCCCTAATTCATAGCCTTGAGTGGGATAGGAAAAGAGGTGTGAAAGAGTTATAATTATATGGTGATAGTCAGTTAGTTGTCAACCAAGTAAAAGGGCAAAATATGACTAAAAACTCATTTCTTAAGTCATATAAGCATAGAGTTTGGGATCTTGTGGAATATTTCCAAGCCTTCAACATAAAATTTATCCCAAGAGAAGATAACAAACATGTTGATAGGTTGGCATCAATTGGAGCTCAGTTTGATGTTCTAAAGGGGATAAGAGAGGATAAGAACTATCCTCATTTCAAGGTGATTGTAAGGTAATATATACCTAATAATGTCACAAATTGGCAAGTTTTTGATAGTGACCAAAAAGTATCTCTTTGAATACAATATGAGGTTGAGTTTTCCTCAAGAAATTAGACCAAAATATAGCAATGATATGGAGGGTAGATTGTATAATTGAAGACAAACAAGCTCACTAAAGGTGTAGTCACACTTGAGAGTATTTTCAATGATGATGATAAGTTTAAGAAGGAAAAGGTAAGTATTTATACTAATCAATAAAACTATTAGAGAGTACAAATTTTCAAGGATAATTTGCCTGCTCTTGGGAAGGTATGTGATAATGAAGAGAAACATGCTTTTATTGAGTTATGCAAGGAGTTTTATGATATCTTTGCATGGTAATATAGTGATTTAAAGGGATCTGATCCAAATTTATCTCAACATAGTATATGTGTGTGTGTGTGTGTGTGTGTGTGTGTGTGTGTGTGTGTGTGTCTATATATATATATATATATATATATATATATATATATATATATATATATATATATATATATGTATGTATGTATGTATGTATGTATGTATGTATGTATATATATATGTATGTATGTATGTATGTATGTATATATAGATGATAATTCTAAGCCTATATAGAAAATACAAAGGCCAATCAATCCTATAATTGAGCCTCTTATGAGAAAGGATCTTACAAAGTTGATTGAGTCGAAGATCATTTTTCCTATTAAGCATTCATCTTGGTTGGAAAACTTAGTAATAATAAGGAATAATAATGGGGAAATAAATTTATGTGTTAAATTTAGAGAATTTAATAGAGTTTATTTGAAATACCATTATGCTCTTCCTTCCATGGAGAAATTTTTGCAAGTTGTGGCAGGTAGTTGAAGGTTCTTACTCCATGGATACTCAAGGTATAATCAGATTTTGGTAAAGGAAAGTGACCAATATAAGATATCATTTACTACTAAATGTTTTATATATACTTATAGTAAAATTCATTTTAGTTTGTGTAATTATGGTATAACATTTCAATGTTCAATGGATATGAATTTTCAAGGTCTAATAAATGATATAGTGTTGGTGTATCTTGATGATATCATAGTTTTTTCTAAATATGAAAAGGATCATTTGAATCACCTTAGGTATATTTTTGATAGATGTAGAGAGTTTGTAATCTCTCTTAACCCAAAAAAATGTGTTTTTATTATCTATGAAGGCCAAATCTTAGGACACACCATCTCAAAGAAAGGCCTATCTATAGATCCTGAAAGGGTGAGTGAAATCTTGGCATTGACTTTACCTAAACACAAGAAAGGTTTGCAAATATTATTTGGAAAAATAAATTTCATGGGGAGGTTTATTCTTAATTTTTATAATTTATTCAAGCCTCTAACATCTATGCTAAGGAAAGATGAAGTGTTTACTTGGACAAGAAGAAGGAAGGAGAGTTTTGAATAGATCAAACAAGCTATTTCTCAAGCACCAACTCTTCCAAGTCCTAATTTATCAAAGGAATTCAAATCATATACCTTTGGAAATGAAGATGTAATATTTTCCATGCTCACTCAACCAAATGAAGAAAACTTAGAGCAACCTATTTCCTTCTTTGGTTAAGGTTTGGAAGGTTATGAAGTAAGATACACCTATGTAGAGAAGCAAGCAATTTCAGTTATTATAAGTCTAAATAAGTTTATTCATGTGTTATATAACAACAATATTCACATATTGGTACCTCATCCTAGTGTCAAAGACTTCATTTTGAGTAGATATTTTAATGAAAAAGGGGATGGTTAGATCACAAAAGTGATGGAGTATGATGTAGAAATCAAGACAACCAAGTTAATGAAAGGGAAGGGATTATGTGAGCACCTTGCTTCAAATTTGAAGGAATAAAAAGAATCTATTTTATCCCTTCATGATGAACCTATGATAGATGCATATTCATCAATGATGAGTTGGATACAATAAATGATTCATTTTATTCAAACTGGGGAGTGTCCACAAGGCCTAGATAGAGATAAAATAAGGTACTTAAGATTACAATATATTCCTTATGTACTTTTTGATGGAGTGTTGTTTAGGAAATAATTCTCAGGTGTGCTACTGAGATGTGTTGAATTAGATCAAGTTGAGAAAATATTTCTTGAGTTTTATGATGGACTAGTTGGTGTTCACTTTGCTCTAAGAACCACAACTACTAAGATTATGAGAGCTGGATATTTTTTGCCTAGTTTCTTTAAAAACATCCATGCTAAGGTAAGGAAATTTCAAAACAGTGCTCTCTTTGATGGTAAGAAAAATCTTTTATCCTTGCCTCTTCACCCAATACAAGTAGACCAACCTTTTATGAAATGGGGTTTAGATTTTATAGGCCTAATCAACCCACCTTCTAGTGTTGGCCAGAAGTGGGTGTTGACTGATACAAATTACTTTACAATATGGATGGAGTTTATATATCTCAAGAAAGGAAATTAAATTTCATCTCTAGACTTCTATGAAGGCATAATGAGAAGGTTTGGGGCTCATTCAATAATAATTTTAGATAATGCATTAGATTTCCTTAGAATTAAGACAAGTTAGTGGACTTTGAGAAATGGTATTTATCTTAGTACTTCTTTCAAATATTATCCATAATGCAATAGACTAGTTGATTCCACTAATAAGAATCTAATCAAGATCATAAAGAGAAAATGTAGGAAAATCAAAGAACTTGGCATTCCAAGTTGAAGATAGCTCTTTGGGCTAAGAGAATCACCCCCAAAAGAGTAATTGAAAACTCACCATATACACTTATTTATGGGATATAAGCTAGACTACCTATTTCACTTTAGTTATTAGCCTTGGGCTTACCAGCTGAAGTTGATGGAAAATGAAATCATGGAGGTCAGATTGTGTGAGTTGATGGAGCTTGAAGAAATAAGAGATCAAGCTATGTAAACTATGAGGAATCATAAAGATAAAATAAAGAGATAATTTGATAATAAATCCATTCCAAGAAGCTTTCAAGAGGGGGGAATTATTATAAAGTAGGATGAAGATAGGGATAAGCCTAAAAAACACACAAAGTTTGATGCCTTATGGAGTGGTCCTTATGTCGTCACTCAATGCAAGAAACACAATGCTTTCCAACTTTTAAAGGTGTATGGAGAGGAGCTTCATATACTAGTCAATGGGATATATCTCAAACATTACTACTAAGGTCATCCTCTTTCCTTGTATATATTTGTTTTTTCCCTTATTTTCCCTAAGTAATTATGTACATGTGTGAGTCTTGTTTATGTCTTTCTTTATCTTATGTGTACTTGGTGTGTTGTGGTTATTTTATGCATGCTTTAAGAAATTAATTTATAGCTGTATACAAGATTTCATTGACTACCTAGCCCATGGATTGATAAGGCTATTGATCTTTAGTATAGTAGGCATACTACTACTATGAGTCACCATTTTATCGACCATATTTGACTTTTAGGTCAAATTTGGACCCCTATAGGTAAAAAAATTAGTATTTATATGTTTATGGGTCTAAATATTTGAAATAGGCTATATTATAGATCATTTTATGTTATATAATCAATTTTTAGGCTTAATCATGGTCTAATAGGTTTATTTATCATTTTGAGTCATTTAGTAGGCTTTTAAGGGTCCTAAATGAATGTGGCATAGTTACCAAGGTTCACAGGTGTCCTTTTTCCATTAAAACATTAAAGAGGTCATATTACCTATCAGGGATGTGAGTTACATTAAAATCTTGTAGGAGGTTTAAGTAAAACTCAAGAAGCCAACTGAAAAAGGGAGCATTTCATACTTGTACAACCCATAGGGTAAGGTGGCATGTGGGAGAAGGTGATAGAATGTATATTAATCTTTATAAAACTCCTATAAATATTTTACATGCTTTTTTTGAGATTTTAAATCCAATACTATTCTACTTCTTCTTTGTCTTTCTAGACATATAAAAGTGACCACTAGGTTTGTGATTAGTATAGACAACTCAAGAGGTGTCAAGGAAAATGATTTTTTTAGTTTATATTACTCTAAGAGACCTTAATTTCCATATAAAGAGTGAAATTATTGATCAATTTTGATTTATGAATCATCTTTTACAAGCTTACTATGTTTTTTTACTTGTTATTTCATGTACCCTATAGGTTTTACTCCATTTTGGTTAAGTCTGTATGAACCAATTGGTGATGTTGAATCCAGAGGATGTTAGATAAATTATTAGTTGGTATCAATACTTATTTTTATGTTTCATGGTGTTTTTATGGGCAATTTAGTCCATTTTGAAAGGAAGGTGCCACTATGTGCAGTCTCAATGAAAGTTCTTATTTACAGAATGTTGGTTTCCTATAGAGGTCTAATATAGTTTTAATATGGTGTCCCATAGGTATCAAGGACATATTATCATATATATACATTTTTAATCCCATAACACCATGTCTTTATCAGATATGTAGCCATGAATAACTCACAATTAGCTCCCATCTATTCTTCATCCTTAGTCATGACTTCTAAAGGTTTTGAGGACATCTTTAAAAGTGTGATGAAAGTTTCAGAGATGTAATATATCATCTTAAAACATGATGTAGTGAGGTGACATTTAAGATATTGAATAAAATGTTATGAAATTCATTCAACTTACTCATTGTATGCCTGCATACATGAAAACATGCATATACAGGTTCCCTCATAGGACCAAGAATGTTGAAAATCAAGTTTGGAACTGATCAAGGTATTTTTTGATGTAAAATAGATATTTATAACCCTTGATATAGGACAAAAACTCAAAAAATGGCTAATAAATACACATTTTCCATACGTGTACTCAGTCTACCATGGAATTACACCTACAAGTGCCATGAAGAAAGAGTCCATGTTGAAAGGAAGTTGTTGAGGTTTTTTTGAAGTGTTTTAGAATTTTAATAATGTATTTGAAAGTATGGAAACAAGTTTAAAACTAATAATAGGTCTAAATCAATGCATATTTCCCATGTTTTGCTCATTATCTATATACACTAGAAATCCACACCTATAGGTGGTTTAGGAAGGGGTTAAGGAGCCATTTTCAAATATTAGACAAGTGGTGAAAATCATTCTAACACCTACCATGTTAAAATTACCGTAATATGAAAATTTTAAAGTGATATATGGATTAGAAAATTTTAATATCACTTTTTATCATCAAGAGATTAAATTCTAGGAAGATTTCCCCAAAAAGTGAAAATAGAGGTCCAAGGGGTTTTTGTGGATCTATTACAACATGTTTGCTAAGGGTTTCAAAGAATATAAAGAGGTGAATCTATGGAATATAGCATATAAAATATATATTCCAAATATGTGAGTTATAAAGTAAGTGGAGGATAGGATTTGAAGGCCTCAAAGTTGCCCTAAAAAACACTAAAACACTACACTAACATCTATAGGTTTGGAGTTGTGAATGGCATTTTGACATCCAAAAAAGAAAATAGAACAAACTCTCATGGATAGAATTATTACATTTGATGTATAGTATACAAAAAGGCATGAATTTCATCAAAAGGATATGATTCATATTTTTTAAATCTTTATGGACAACTATAGGTGTCCCTCTATAGGAAAATAGGCACCTACAATTGGGAAGGCAATTAGTGACTTAGGAAAGAAGTTTGATAGTGTTTTAGCAAACTAAAGATGAATAAAATGTGAATTAAGATTTTAGGTGACCATAAATATTAAATATAAGTCTTCATATGTGAAATCCAAGGTTTAAATGAGAAAATGCACACCTAGAAGCGTCAAATAGGTAGGGTTTCACAATCATGACAGAGGAAACTCAATTTTTGATCCCAAGGTGATTGAAAAGAGGTTAAAGGGAGGTTAAAATGCTGAGAAAAGCCTATGATTAAATCCATTAAAATAATTATGAACTTCATAAACTCTTAGAGTGATGAATCAAGCCTACTTAAACCTCGTACATCCCTATATGCACCTATAATAGTCATTTTGTAGTCTCAAACATGAATTGAGGATAAAGAGATGAATGTGATTAGGGAGAGAGACAAGGTTAAAAAAAATTTGAATGGTTAATAATTTATTGGTAAAATATTTTAATAATATCCATTACCCCCTTCAATATTAACATCTACTCTTTCTATTAGCCCATTGGTTGCAATATGTATAGTTGCACTAGGACTCCTTGCTCAATGGGTAAGAATGAAGAATCTAAAGAAGGAGAGTGTTTTTGGGTGAATTAAAAGAGTAATTATCATGAGTTAGAGAAGAGTAAAATTTTTAGAAATCTTAAGAGTCTTGGATTTATTTTTGGGAGGTCATTCTTACGTGGAGGTAAAAAAATGTAAGAAAACAATCCTTTTTGGAGGCCTTTTTTAGGCATTTTGAGTTAGTTAAGTTCCTAATTAGAGGAGTAAAACTAAACCCTTTTGTAAAATGTCTCATTATGAAATTATAAAAGTAAAAAAATCTTCAATTTGACTTGGATAATATGGATATACCTCAATGGTATGTCTTAGAGGTTAACCAGTCCAGAAAAATCATGGTTTGGAAAAATAAGCTAATGAGGTCAAAATGGGCAAAGGGCTTGATAGGAAGCTTTGGAAACCTTAGGAAACATATTTTGAGATTTATTTAAGGTAAATATATTATATTAGACACTATTTAATTCTCAAACCTGTCAAAATGACTAAAATACCCTTCTACACACTCTAACTAAACAAGCTTCCTTTAGGCCTAGTTGGTGCATGAAAGGAACAGGTGAAAAGGAGAGCTTGGGAGGTTATGTAATGATTTTTTAAGCTTAAATGAGGTGTTTCAATGAATAATAAATAATTAAAACCATGAAATATCATTCCAAATAGCCCAAACTAGCAAAGTGCATAGTAAGCCCATTAGTCCTTGAAGGGACCTAGAGCCAATTAGGGGTCCAACTTCACTTCTAGATTTTGGTGAGTGTTATATCTAGTGGGAGAGTGTTTATTAGATATAATTATATATTTTTTAAGTTTTAATATTTTTAAAAACTTATAGGAAAGCTTCTTTTAGCTTAGAGATAATCCAAACATGCAGGAAAGGTGGAAACAAACTCGATAGGGTGATTTCAAGTGCTCATATCTCCTCTAAAACTTTGCATGGAAACCAAAGGAGTTTTTAGGGGTTAGTATGGTCTCTTAACATCATGTTTTTTTAATCTTTTGGAATTTAAAATGTTAGGGTTTTATGAAAAAAAGTTTAAGAAGTAAAATTACCTAAAACCCTTAAAACCCCTCAGTGAAGACGTAATGGAGAAAATAAGCTTGGAGAGCTATCCAAAGGACATAGTTTGAACATAAAAGTTATTATAAATTGTAAATGACTCACTCAGGATCCATCCCATACTTTTTAGCTATATGAAATTGTATAAAAAGGTGAAAAATAGGATACTTCTAACCATTTTGTGTGTTTTTTAGGTTTTAGAAGAGGTTTGAAGATGAAATAAAGTTTGGGAGGAAGATATGGATTTAATATAACTCCTTATTTTAATATTATTATTTTAAAAAAAATCATAAGTATTCAATCTAGAGCTCTCATCCAAACTAGTCAAAACTAGCATAGTGAGCATAATGTTGAAAAGGGTGAAAATTTTAAGTGTGAGCCTTTTTACGGTGTACCTAAGTAGTCTAAGGCCATGGAGAGTATTTAAAATTATCACTCACTCCATCCCATATATTTTCATGAAAAACTTAAGACAATTTTGAGGCCAAGTGTGAGGGGTGACTAAAATAGGATTATTTTAGATTAGAAGTAGTGATGGCTTACTTCCAAGGGATTCTAGATGAATAAGAATGAAACCAATGCATGGAGTGGAATGTTTGAAATCCTTTCATCCCATTCCAATAATCATATTTATCCCTAATTATTTTTGGGACATCTAAATAGGTCCAAATCATGAAGATAGTTTTCTAAGCCAAGACAAGGAGTTTCATGCCACTTTTCATAAGTTTCATGACTTGTATGAACACTTTGAATTATTCCCATAGAATGGTTCATTTAAAATATCTTTATCATTCATATTTAACCTATTTTAACATCTTTATTAGTGTCCAAGTGACCTTCAGAATTCCCTTGTCTCGCCTCTCTCCCAAATGTTATAAATAGTGACTCTTTTAGCTCTTTTGGGCAACCTCCGTTGGTTGATGGTGAAACCATATAAATTTATTTACTTTAATGTATATAAAATAAATTAAAAAAATTAATTTTCCTACTTACATCCTATACAATTTAATTTTTTTACAATCTTATTAGTCTTGGCTAGTAGAAGATTATCTTTTCTAATATGTTGTCCTTGACTATTCACCAAGTGTGTAGAAGAGTAATTGTTATAGGTATTTGTTAGTGTTATATTTTGAGTGGATAAGTGTTTTATAAGTGTTTCATGACTATATTATCCCATGGAATGATTCATTACCCTCCTAAGTATCAAAATACCTTTTGAATCTGACATATGAAACATTGATGTAACAATCTGTCTTGCATTATGATTTTTGTGTGAAGAAAGATTTTTTTTGATATAAGTAGTATAATTTAATTCAATATGAGTAAATACAATATTGGTGCATCAATTTTTAGTTTTCTTAGTTTTTCTTCTTACCCTTTTTTATACCAAGCTGATAAATAGGAAAGTTTTTCAAAGAGTACATCAAGGGAACTAGTCCTTTTAGAGATTCATCTCACCAAATTGTTTACCCAAATCAAGTGAGATGTTTCAATTATTACACTTGGATGAGGAGATATAGGCATCTCCTCAAGGGGTGAAAATACAAGTGACAACATCTACTACTATGGAAAACTAACCTACACAACAAACCAATACCCTTACACCTTTCACCCCCACCAACAACTCATTTACCATAGAAGCAACCCAACCAATAGCCACCTATACTCCCCTCACCATGGGATTACCTACCAATATCATTGTGAACCTTCCTTCAGCTACCACCAATCCACCAATCACTACCCTACTTAAAAATATTGTGGTATCTATACCGTTTACCCTACCATTGATTAGTATAAAGGTCACTACCCTTTCTTTTATTACCATCCCAACTACCACTTATATCCAACAAGTGTCCATTACACAAAACCTAAGATATATACATAACCCAAAAGGGCATGTACCTCTACCTATTACCCTATCACTTCCATCCACCTACCCCTACATAACTTCCACCCAACCACCTATGTCCACATACCAATATGTGGTAGCTCCTCTACCTCCTACCAATTATCAATATGTCACTCAACTACCAAACCAATATGCACCTTACAACCCTTCAGGTGCACAACCCAAAGTAGATCTAATGAAAATTCTCATTTATAAAATTAATACCTTATAATCATCCATTTTGGCAGCTCACATCTTATCATATGACCAGATCTACAATGAGCCTATCCACCCATATGTTCCTATCAAACCATATCATTCTTAGTGGGAAATTACCACATTTTCTATGTTTTAGAGTAAGGAGGATCCCCAACAACACCTCAGGGAATTTAAGCATTCATGTTATTGGATTTCCTATGATGATTCTCTTCTTATTTTAACCTTCCCCATGTCCCTATCTAGTCTATCATTAGACTAGTATAGTGCCATAACCAAACGCTCTCTCTTCTCCTTCACCCAGTTGGCCCATAATTTCTTAGATCACTTTTCAATAAATATATCCTAGAAAGTTTCCATCACTAACCTTAAATCTATCTAAAATGTGATGATGAATCTATTACTGATTTTGTGTCCCATTGGAGAAGCTTAATCAATCAAATTTACTTCTCTTTACCTCAACCAGAACTGGTATATATTTTCACTCAAGCATGTGCTAATCACATCTCTTATTCATTACATGTTTAGAGTTTCAAAACCTTTCATAAATCTTTTACCATAGTGTGTAAGCTATAAAATATATCCATTGATGAAGGAAAGTTGAAGTTGAAAAATAAACTCTACAAACATGACTAATGAGGCTTCTTCCTCTAAACCAAGCAACCAAACAAATGCCAATACCAAGAACAAGGGAATTGAAAATGTGGTTCTAATTACAACCTCTCCTCCATCTATCAAATAATCAAATTATTCTAACTCCTCAAATCAAAACATGAGAAACCAAAATTGAAATAGTTAAAAGTAATTTAATCCACTTGGGGAATTTTATGCTTCAGTCATAGAGAAGTTATTGAAATATAATATCATAAAACTTACCCCCATCAAGACCCCTCAAAATTTTGATTCTTCTCATCATGTACTTGACTAGTACAATGAGAATGACCTATGTATTTTCCATACGGTAGTGGGCCATGATCATTGGACAACTCCAATGTACCTCCAAACTAAACCGTTGCCATTTTCATGCAACCCTTTCCCAATCATGTACCTACCAAAAATGAGAAAAAAAAGCTAAGTATTCTCATGATGCCCATACTGTCAATATGGTTCTTGACACTCCCATTATTGAAGAACCTATCACCCAATCTGCTTGTTATTTTCCCTCTCCACTTATTGAGGTAGTGGAGTTACCTTCTCCTCTTTTGGATATCAAATGTGAGGAAGTAATCTTTTCCTCTTTTCCACTTATTAAGTTAGTGGAGTCATTAACCCCTCTTTCAACTAACATACTAGAGAAAGCAACTATCACCACTTTACCTTCTCCCTCAACTACTAAAAAATTCACTTCCCCTTTGGAGATAATTCCCAAAGAATAAGCCACCATGTCTACACCTCCCACAGAGAAGTCACCCATCCAAACCTTATATCCTTTGATTAAGGAAAAAGATTAGGTTAATATTCCCTTTTCTCAAACTATGGGTGTATCCTTTGATGTCACTATCTAGGGAACAAGACTAGTCTATAAACCATTCTCTAGACTAGTTGAGAGATTGGAATTTGCCTCCAAACCTAATGTATATTAGGCTACTTTTTGGTATAAATTGGGCCTCCATTACATCACCAAACCAAAACCTCCAACCCTATCATTGATACTTAACCCACCACTTCCACTATCTAACCCATAACCATATCAACCTAACCAATCAAAACCTATACCAACCTAACCACCCCTCAATTATCCAAAACAACCACAACCTAAATAACCAAATACTCTTCTATCACTTTAACCAAACTAACCAAAAACCTTGTCATATTTCCTATTTAGAGCCTTAATCACCCATCCTTAAAATAAGAGCTCACCTCACCCATAAAAAACTAAACCAAATTAACCAAGGAGGTAAAGCCACCAAAAGTGCAAAGGTCCAAAATTATACCTCCCTCAACCTTACCCTATATATTTGGGACTCATCCTTACACTTTGATTAGGAAGCTGACTATCCTAACCAAAACCCAACCACTACTATTGGTTACACCAACGTGCTTGCTTTATAACACACCTATCTTCACTTAGCCATCAACAACCAAACTACCTACCCTAAATCCCCCTACCTCTAACTCATCAAATTCCACCTTACCAAAACCAAAACCATCAACTAAGAACATTACCCTACCCAAACCTCCTATCACCAAACCCATTTCTAAAAATAATTTCATCTCACCAACCAAAGCCAAAACCTCTAAACCCTCACCACCTTTAGTTGAGTCTTAATAAATTATTTTACAATAGTTATTGCAAGCCTCTTTCTTGACCTTACTTATTATCAGACCATTTTAACTTCTAGGTCCAAAACCCATTTGGTGTAATTACCACCAAGTTTGATCCTATCATAAGACACCTAAACATGGCATGGAGAACTGCAAAGCTCTCAAAACTATAATCTAGTAGCTCGAGGATGAGGGTGATCTATTAACAAATGAACCTCCCATGAGCCTATAACTAATAAAACAAATAAAAACCACTAAGCAATGCCTACCTACTCCCCTTCTCTCACCTCAAAGTGATGAGGAATCAAAGCAATCTCCTATCCCAACTCTTCCCTCTATCCATACCATCTATGTGGTCACACTATCACATGATAAAAATGAATAGAGGGAAGGCTAAAATTTCCATCGCATGGACATACCCATCTTCCACCTCCAAACCAAGTCAAAATTAATAACCCTTACCTTTAGCCACCCCAAGGTATCTATATTGGGTACCTCCCAATTTAACCCCTTAAAATCAATTAGAAGAGTGGTTCTCAAACAAGTTTACTAAACGCCAACAAAGATGAGCCTATAAAAATTGATCTCTACCTCACCCCATCATCACCAAACAATGATAAAGGCATTACAATTGATAGAGGTCCAACTTGAAGATTCTCAACCTCTAGTGGCCTTTGTTGTCACTCTAAAAATTTATAACCTTAACACCTTCAAGGATTAAAAAATACCTTCCATCCATCTTGGTGAGCTAGATCCCCCTCTTTTCATCACTACTTACATCAACCAAATTGCATCAAATGGGTTATGATTGATAGAGGAGCCAATATTAACATCTTATCCTCCCACACCTATGATCAACTTAAACTATCAAACAATTTCATGTCCAAAACCTTGGTCATCCTCTAATCCTTCAATGATACCATGGCCACTACTCTAATAACTCTTGTCCTTCATATCTATGTAGGACCTCACACACTCCCTAAACTATTTCATGTAGTGGAAGGAAAATTCAAATACAATGTTTTGCTAGGATGACCTTGGATTCACTCCATGGGTTATGTACCTTCTACCCTTCATCGTTGCATCAAATTTGAGCATGAAGGCTAGGTTGTCACTATACAAGATGACCCAAGTCCCTTCCCATTGTACAACATTACTTATTGACCCAATGATGTCCTCTTACCTCCATTTAACACACCTTCATCAACTAAAGACAAGTCCTCATCCGTAAAAGTTGATCTCGTATCTTCTTCCACCAATAAGGCATCTACTAGTTCATCCATACCCTCAGATCAAATCCCCACCACAAACCCCTTAAAATCGACATTCTAAGGCCATTCACTTGGAGAGTAACACTTTTGGCTTTTGATGCCTTCACTACTCCCCATGAGTATAGGAAAATTAATCACCAACCCAAGTATGAGACCAATATCAGAGCTATTATTCCATTTGTACCTCCAAATTATCAAACTTATTTCATCTATGGGGGACTTAACAAACCCTTGGTGCTTTTTCCACCTCTCTTTCACCTTGACCATTCACTATTGACTTATCCTACCTTGATAAACTAAAATTTTCCAAGACATACCTTTATAGATGTGATTGGAATTGATTTGGCCTTAGAAAATATGAAAAGGGCTATGTGTGGTACTTCCCATTGAGACCCAAAAACCCCACAAGAAGCATGTCCTAGGTTTCTCTCTACTAGACCAACAAACTAACCTCCCCCTACCAAAATTGATGACAAGATCCCATACTTGATAAATCCATCATCATCAGATGAAGTGGATTCTGACATCATCCTAACTAACATTTTTTTCATCAACATGATCAGCTTGAAACCCTTGACTTATAACAAGGGGTGATCATAACCATCCCTATGACCCATCTTAAGATGATAGGGGATGACTCTCATACCATTGACATTGTTTAGTGTCAAGATGATGATTCTATTTTCACCTACCTTGGTACATAAAATTCATCCATCCATAAATATCTCCCTCCTAAGACTTAAACCATATTAAATGAATCCACCATGGATATCAACTTGGGCACCTAGGATGATTCACACATTATCAAAATCAGCTAATCAAAAAATTCTAAAGAGCTTCAAGACTTACCCTCCTTCTTTCAATACCACAACATATTATATTCTTGGTCTTATAGTGATATGCTTGGAATTGACCCCTCCATCACTACCCATAACATAGTCATCCCCCATGATGCCAAAACTGTTAGGTAGAAACTTTGATGAATGCACCCTCACATAGCCCTTCTCATCAAAGAAGAGATTTAATGTGTCCTTTTTATCAATTTCATTCAAACCATTGATTACCCCAAATGGGTCTTGAATGTTATGACTATCACCAAACCCACATGGGGACTACATATTTGTGTGGACTTTCATGACCTTAACCTTGCTAACCCAAAAAATGAATTTATTCTATCAAACATTGACCAACTAGTTGATCTTATAGTCAATCATGAAATTTTGTCTCTCATGGATAGATTCTTGGGTTACAATCATATCCTAATTACCCCCAAAGATTAACACAAAACCACATTTATCACCGCATGAGTAACCTTATACTATAGGGCCATGCCTTTTGGACTAAAGAATGTTGGTGCAACCTACCAACATGCTATGACCTATAAATTCCATGAACCTATCCATAAAATTATTGAGGAAAATTTCAAGAACCTTTTTGGGAAATACAAATAACATAAGGATCATTTGGCCATTCTCAAGATTATCTTTAGGTGACTCATCCATTACCATGTCCACTTTAACCCCAAGAAATGCATTTTTGGGGTCTTGTTAACCAAAGTCCTTGGATTTATCATCTCCCTTCAAGGAATTGATGTTGATCTAGAAAAATTTAGATAAATCCTTAACATGCCTCCTATCACCCACCTTAATCAAATCTAAAGCCTACAGGGGAAGCTCCAATCCATTCATCGCTTTATCTCCTATCTCTGAAACTGATGTCAACCCTTCCACCACCTTATAAAGAAAGGTGAATCTTTTAAGTGGATCATTAACTATAAAAATTCCTTTGATTCAATCAAAGAGTGCCTCTTATCCCCACATATCCTCACCCCTCCTAAGGACAACCAACCTTTTTACCTTTATATCTCAACTATAGACCACTCCCTAAGGCAATGCTTACTCATTGGGATGAACAACATAAAGAACAAGTAGTCTATAACATTAGTTGCATGCTTTTAGTGTATGAGACTCAATACACCCATATCAAGAAGATTTGATTATATTTAATCTTTGTGGCAACCAAACTCTACCACTACCTTCTTAACCACAAAACCTATGTCATAACAATTACTAACCCACTCATGTATATGCACTCCAAACCATATCAAAACTAACGTATGGCCAAGTGGCTCATGATTTTAGTAGAGTTTGACCTTGAGATTATTTAGAAGAAGTTAGTTAAATGAAAATTCATTTCTAGCCAATTAGTCAAAGCACCAGTAGTAGACAACCAGCCTCTTCCCTTTGAGTTCCCTGATGAGTCCATTATGACCCTCTCTCAGGCAAACTTCACCTATCAAGTGACCATGCTATTTTATGGGTCAAAGTGTCAGCATGGTGGGTGAGCCAACATCATCCTTATCCCCCTTCATGGGGATCCCCTCCCTTTATCCTTCAAGATAGATTTTGAATGTACCAACAATATGATTGAGTATGAAGCCCTAGTCATAGGCCTTCAAACTAACTTAGCCTTGGGAGTCAAAACAATCAACATATTTGGTAACTCCAAACTTATGGTCAATCAAATAAACAACTCTTAATAATGTAAGAATGATGTTTTGTAATAGTAAAAACAAACAGTTGATGAACTCTTAACATCATTTAAACACTACCATATCCAATCCACCCCATAGTCTACTAACAAGTTTTCTAACACCATGTATTCCCTCACCTCTCAGATTCCCTTTGTATCCTTTAACTCTAAGCTATCTCTTGTTATCCATAGACTCACCCAGCCTTCCTACATCAAACTAGACTCTCCCACCATCTTCAATTTTGTAGAGACCCAACCTAACCTTTGGTATCAATAGACCTTCAACTATCTCAACCTTTCCATCATTACTTTTAGTCTTTCTAATACTGCTTAAAGAGAATTTATGTATAGTACCTCATGTTATACCATTATATTAAAAAATATTAATAAGCATAACTTTGATGGCCTCCTCTTCCACTACCTACACAGTCATGAATCCTCTCATTTTATTAAGGAAATGCATGATAGGATCTATGGGGACACTTTAGTGGCCTCTCTGTAGCTAAACACATCTTTTTCTTGGCTATTACTGGCCTACCCTTAACCAATACTATTTTGATTATGTGAAAAAGTGTCTTAAATTTCAATAGCATGCCAATTTAGATCATGCACATAACTATAATCTTCACATATCCATTTATTTCTAGCCCTTTTCACAATGGGGTCTATATATTATTAATGAAATTAACCCCCATTATTTATAATGGCACCATTTTATCATAACTATGATCAAGTATTTTACCAAATGGGTAGAGGCTATTCCTTTAGTCTCAACTAAAGTGGAAAAGATTTTTGACTTTATCAACCATCACATCATCTGACATTTTGGTGTTCCTCACAAAATTATCATAGAAAATGGAAAATACTTTAAAAAAAAGCAAGTATAGGGTCTTTTTGATGCATTTAATATCAAGTTAATTTTCTCATTTCCCTGTCACCCTCAAGTGAATGTAGAAGTAGAAGCCTCTAACAAAAATCTTAATAACATGCTCATTAAAATGGTCAATGTGTCTATTCAAGATTGGCATCTATACATCCCTTTTACTATATGGGCATATCATACTAGCATTAAAACCCCTACAGGTGCTACCCCATTCTCTCTTATGTTTATAGTGAAGGTTGTCTTACCTTTGGAAGTCCAAATCCCACCTCTTTGCATATCTTTGCAGGATCTCATTTCTGGGGGTGATTATTGACAACACTATTTAGCCTAGCTTGAGCTACTTGAGGAGCATCATTTAGCCTCCCTCACCCATCTTCATGTCTATCAAGAGCACATAAAATGTGCATATAACCAATACCTTAGAGTGCAAGATTTAAATATTAGAGACCTCATCCTAAAGGAAAATCAACATGTCACTAATATGAAAAAACAAGTAGGCAAGTTTACTTTCAATTGGCTTGGAATTTATATCATGACTCATAATTATGGATTATGATCTTACTGATTGTCCTCTCTTAAAGGAAACCTAGAACTTGATCCCCTCAATGCTTCACATTTACATCCTTTCCTTTATTAAATAGGATCAAAATCACCTTTTATCTAACTTAAAATCATCCCTTACTTTCACACCACATTCAGCTCCCTATTTTAGGGGTAATCAGTTAAAACTAGATCAAGTGATTATCCATCACAATCATAGCCTCATCTTGAATAATCAATAATACATCTCTACCCATGACATGATTCTCATGGTACTTTCCCCCTTTTATAGGATGGATTCCCATGGTCATTGTCACCTAAGCCTCTTTACACCTAATCAACCTTATTATGCTTCTAGTTTTGCCTCCATAAAGGTGAACCTTTAAGCCTATATAAGCATGTCTATGCCAAGAAAAAAAAAACAAGAACAAACAAAATCAAAACCAATAGCAATCATGGGTCATTCCTAGCACTCATATATTTATCCCTTAAAGGAAAGATACCAAAAACATATTCAAAATTACTCCAAGTAAGGTGTACTACTCTCTTTAAGGATAACAATCAAAAACATTAAACAAAGCATACAAACTTAGAACACTCCCTTGAAATATGGTTGAGTAAATCATTTGTCAAAATCATATCACTTTATTGGAAGATTCCCACATCAATCAACTTCCCCAACTCCTAAGAAATAAAAAATAAGAGAAAGACACATTATCAAGTAATAGTAAAATCAACATAATTTTTAAAGACATAATTGGTTCTCATCAGAAACATAATTTTAAAAGTTGTAATCAATTCTCACAAGTAAACTTCCCACATTGATTAGTCTACACTTTTTATGACATAGACTTGTTTTTACTGACTCTTTGGTAACCTCCAAAAGAGGCATGCTAATCTCACAAGAAGGTTCTATTTTCATTCATCTCACCTTCATACACTATTAATTAAGGAATTTTGAGCTTACTTAACATTATGTGATCAAAAACCTTTTTTAAATAACTAATGAATGCTAATGTGAAGCATTCAAAGAGCTTATGTTCCTTAAGCCAATCGAACTTTGGTTTTGTTTTAGTTCTGATCAAAGAAGAAGCATCATGTCCTCTTCCTATCCTATTATGACTAGTTGATATATTCACTAAGAAATTTGTCTCTTGATTTTATTCTTTGTTATCACATCTATTATTGTTAATTAACTTACTTTATGTTCTCTACCTCAAGCAAAGTAATAATAACCATAATCACAACCACAACATAATAACATGTGTCATGAATAAAAATATACATAATTAGCATATCCATCATCATGTCAAAATAAAACATCACATGAACATTAAAAACAACAAACCATTTCTACCACATGTCTAAATCTAAATAATGAAGCATATACTCATTAAAATTTGCATGTCATATAGCATAACCATGAATAAACAAAAGACATCTCATCACATGCCTAGCTAGGTGAGTCTACATTAGTATCCAATATCCATAACATAAGCATAATCAATATAACACCATCAATGGTCAATATAAGCATCACATCATAAACATCAAAAACATGAACAATGAGCAATAAACAAGGATTCGATATGTAAATTTTGAGTCTAACATCATAATGTATACACCAATATACATATCTCTCTCTCAAAATGTATATTTCACTACATTAGCTCACATGTGTATATCAAAATTATATACAAAATGTAACATATATCATAAACCATGTCATGACTATACCCCTAGGGCACCACTATCTCTAAGATCACCTATGTCTCTTAGTGCTTATCCTCCCAAAGTACTTGTTGATCCACCTACAGAAGTAGCTCACTAACTTGGTGGTGTAATATTAGCACTGCCTACCAAACTAGTTCTATACTCACCCCATCGAGGCTCATCTAGATAGTGGCTCAGGACTATAGCCTTATAGTAGCATAATTCCTCCACTATGGCTAGATACTATGTTATGAGGATAGTGCCTAGTGGTCCTACAAGTGTTTCTTCTCCTCTTCCATCCTATCTCAAGGAGTTTCTCTCCTAGCTAACCAAGGCTAGTAAAGCTCTATCTTGGTCCCTATCACCTATAACTATCTCCACCTAACCCTATAAAGTAGCCACCTGAGCCTATAAAATAGCCACCTAACAATGTAATGTTATAACCTATTCCTGTGTAGTGGTTAACATTTATCCTACCTATGTATCTAGGGAAAGCCCCTAAACCTATATCAATTGACCTCTACCAATTACATCTACATCCATAAGTTGATTACCACCATCATCCCCACTAAATTTTATTTCCATGTAAAGACCCAAGTACCATCTAGGGTAACCATATTAAAAACTTATATCATCGATCACTAGCTACACTAGTAATTCCTCATGATCTAACAAGGTTTGAACTGGATGTGGCTCACATAGTATTATCTCTACATCCTCCCACTTATATCTAGGAAGTGGGCTCATGATACCCTATACCAAGCTAAACAACCTTCACACCCTATGAAATGTGATGATCTTTACCTCTCCATCTCACCTACTGAATATCCATCTATAAATCTATAGGGATAAAGTTTGCCTCTTATAGTTAACCCATTCTGAAAAACCCAACATATGGCCTCTAGGTAACATCATTGATCACCAATTCATCTAGTGCATCCCTAAACCAATCTACATCATGATCTCCTCTTCCTATACCTAAAGCAACTAATTTATCTCTCCACTATATGAAACCAACCAAGAAATCTATCTAAGCATACCTCACCCATGACAACCCCATCAACCTCAGGACTTGGATGTGCTCATAAGCCTAATAGTGTGGGACAAGCTTGATGCTAATTTTATACCTCTTATGAGCTCTAAATCCCTATAACTCCTTATATATCTGTACAAGTAACACATGTACACATCCAAACACCATGCATCCCAATATCATCTCAATCAACATCCCTAATAGTAGATAAATAAACCTCCCAGTACTCAAATCTAGAAGGACAAAGCAAGACACTACCATCATGGTCATTAGTATCTTCTCACCCTTCACCCTTTGATAGATCATAGAGTATCTAAACCTCTAGCATGCCACCTAACACAATCATGGTCATCTGTATATATTAGCTTCAATAACTCATCCCACTCCTCTCACTCAATGTGATATATCTGATCACCCTAAAGGAGAAACTGTGTGATCCTATGTACATCCTTTAGCAAGATATAAATCTCAAAAGTGGTTAGTAGGAATGTGTTATTGGCTAGATCTTATCTCTCAATGAGAACCACGATCATCACTACATCATTTGATACATATTGTGATCATCACATCAATTCAATCCAAACCTCTTCTATATGTGCCTAATCTATTAAGGTCATCCCCTAGTGGATCTCCATGAAGATGTGAGGTACCTAATCCCACATTTGGATCTACTCCTGTGCCTATAAGGTTTGTTAGAAAACATAACTTAGGCATCTATACTATTTTGCCTATGAACTTCACCTCTTAAAATATATTATTTACCCATAATACTTACACAATGACCTATTTCCCTTCACCCCTACCATCAAATATTTTGACTATCCCCCTTCTAACATTTAACTCAAGTATCCTAACCTGCTTTTCTTCATCTATCAAACTTACCACTTACACTACTAATCGCTAAAACTAAAACATTCTACTTGATGTTAGTTTGAACCAAACATTCAACCCTTTTTCCAACAAAGACTTTCACCTATTATCAACTACCAACTTTCATGGTGAACACTAACGGTTAGACACTTATTCTATCAATGGTCATCAACCATTGATAGTTGAGTATGACCACTGTAGTCACTATGCATGACCACTAGTAGAGTACCTTAACCCTAGTACCCATAAAAACCACCCAAAAACCCACAAGAAGACCACTAATTCTTACATAACACCTATTATACCCTCCCTCAACCCACCCTACCCTTCAAATTTCACCTTTACTTGAAAATTTTACCATAAACTAAGAACACCTAATACCTAGGTCAAACCTAATATACCTTGCTCAAACAACAAACCACCAAGCATATAAATAATTCACATGCATATGTAAAACCATAGCTAATATATAAATTCAATACAACCCCTACCTCATTCCTTGACCATCATCAAGGAGGAATCTTAGGACCCACTACCCATCCTCATCCATATCCTTGCCTACCCTACATCTTCGCTAGTCCACTCAGTCCACATGTCCAGCTTAATAATCAACCAACCACTAATAATCACCATCAGAAGAGCAATCACAAAATTCTAGACACACACAAGCTCTCATTACCAATATTCCACTATTTAAATGAGTCTAAAAGACTCAATTTTTGCTTTTAACCACTAGGTTTTTAGGGTTTTCCCCCTGACCATTGATAGTTAGGGTGACCACCGATGATTGACCCTTTGATCCCTGACCATTGACGGTCAAGGTCTTGGTAATTTACTTTTGTTTGCCTTTCTAAAAAAAAATTAAAATAAGACCACATCAAGCGCCCACCCATGTAAAATACCTTATCCTCCCACCTCAACCACCTCAACATTAGTCCATTTTGGCCCAACTAGTATGCATTTTATGACAAATTTTGTCTAGTCCTTTTGATTTTAATGACCACACTTTCCATATTGACCACTTTTTGAAATTATGCTACCTCATGCATACCAGACCCACTTGTGTCTTCTCAAGAGAAATTCCTACCTTAGATACCCATGACTTCACCTAAATAGTTTGTGTTTTCCCTAAAAACACTTCCTACCTTAGATACCCATAAAAATGTTGATATCATCTAGGAGACTTCCATTTATGACTATACCTAGCTATCATGCCTAAATATCATCACATGGTCCACCTGCCACTTGTCCTTCTAACACCAACCTTTATTTTTACCAACTATGGCAACTTAGTCAATTCATGATCTTGGCCATCATACTTTGTACACATGTTTACACTTCAATGCACAATCTATCATTCACCCATTTTTTCATCTTCTACCCACTTATCAAACCCATAATTAATTCTATTTTCACCTCATCAATTTCTAGTTTGAGGTGGAACACCTCCTCCCATGCTTAGGGAAACATGAACTTTGACTCACAATCCATTTTTGTTTTGTGGCTTATTGATATAAATTGCGTAACAAAAAGGGGCAAAATTTAGACACCAAAAATAAACACAAAATGATTTCGAATGTTGCAATCTCCCTAGACCAACTCAGGACCCCCTTGGGACCAACATAGATCATTTGAACCCAAACCCTACCTAACCATAGTTAGTTTGACCTAATAACTTGATCCACCTTTTTACACCAACTTTACCTTAACCTTCGACCATCGACAATCACCTCAACTATTGATAATCACCCTAATTAGTGATGGTTAGGTTCCACCATCTAAACCAGCTCAACTAACCCTTCACTTTGACTTACTTTTTTATAATTAGCTCATCTAATTCATATGTGATTTCATGCATGATGAAGTTAAAATTAGATAGTAAGTTAGACCCCTTGTTAACATTTTATTGCACCTCTCCTTCCTTGCCTATAAGAAGAGAGGAGTAGGAGGTGAAAAGGGTTCAATCAATCCAATAATGTAAGAGTTTTTACATCAAGATCTTCTTTTTAAAATGTTCTTCTAGTAATCTAATAATCTACTGATCTAGTCATCACATCAGAAAACCAACTTACTACTATGCCTCAGTTAATAACCAAGTAATATTACTCTATCGAAATTATGGAAGACTCTATTAATGAGATAATAACCCCAACCATTCATCTGATTAACCTATTATAAGCTAAGTATCTATTTTAATCATTGAGTAATTTTGTTCATATTTTGTAATCAACCTAACATAAACACATATCCCATAATTGCCTTATATGATCCCATCACTTTGACCTTTCAATACCCAAACCCAACACACAATAACAATCAATGATGATTTTCACCACTGATAGTTTGTCCAACCATTGATGGTCACCTCAACTACTGATGATCACCTTAACCATTAATGATCACACCAACCACCATGGTCATTATGGTATAAAATAATATCAAGCTATTTTTACCCACTTACCCTTAAGGAAATCTAACTTTCTTTTCATCTACCAATTCACAGACCCCCAACCTATTTTTGGAATCATACTTGACCTTTTTAATATTAGTATTGATATGATTATTCACATTAGAAAATAATAACAAGATATTTTTACACACTTACCCTCAACCAAATCCAACATTCTTTTTGTCTACCTATTCACAGACCCCCAACCTATTTTTTGAATCATACTTGACTTGTTTAGCATTAGTATTGATCTACTTATTTCTATATGAGTCATTTTATTTATCAAGCATTTCCTGTATTCAATTTTAGTACCTTTTGATTATTGATGTAAGTACTTTAACTTCTATTTTCTAAACTTAATTATTTAAAACATGTGGATTGATATCCCTTGAGGAATTTCTTTCTTTTGAGATCTAGCTAGTGCTAGGTAATCCAACCATATATCTATCTAACCAACCATTTTCTTTAGTGTTATCTTATTTGTAGATCATCCTCCCAAGCCAAAGTTGACTTCTTCACAATCATTTAATTCAACATGTGCATAACCAAATAGGTTTTTTAACCATACATGTATCTAGATTTTTCTTCTTCCTTTCTTGAAATATAAGCTAAAATTCACTAAAACATTCTCTTATCAGAACTCTTGATGACCCCTCTTAGTTCTTGCCTTGGTTTTCACCTTCATATTGAAACACTTGTACCTAGAGGCCTATTATGAGTTAATGTAGTAGGTTTAACTTGTGTTCATGTTCATAGTTCTAGATAAGAAGGTGGAGTGTGTTTATGTAGGTACATCACCTCCCATATCTTAGGTTTCTTATGCATCTTCTTATCCTTTTCTATTGGTAATCAGTAGGTTTAGGAACTAAGCCTAGATGATGCATTAGGGGAGCTAACCCCAAAACTAGAGGTTCACCTCACTCAATAAGGCTACCCACACCTAGAGGTGATTCTATTGTATCATTTGGATGAGGTAGGTCTAAAACACCTCTACCTTAAGTGTGAAATCTAGATTATTAATAAGAAGAAAACCATGTCTTTGACTCATTCATGTTTGCAGTAATGAGCTTAACTCCCTAGAAGATACTAAGTTATAATGTTTCTCTATGAAAATTGTCCTTTACCACTCTATCCCAAACAATGTGATGAAATTTTAAGTATTTTAATATGACTAGAAAATCATCCAATTCATTAATAACACAAGGGTATTTTAAACCTAGATCATTAATGAGGTAAACAAGGATAACCCTAGAAATGATCTAGATGAGGGATCCTTAATATTCATGGGAATAAAATCCTAAAGGGGATGATTTCATTGGAAATATCATTTGATATTTTATACCCCATGTTACAAATAAAAAGGACTAATTTCAAGAACCAAAAATGTCATCTCATTAACCTTGGATAGGTAACAAACCCCTAAATGGTAAATATGGGCCTTGACTGGACACACTTTAAGCTAAAGTAGTTATAAAATATATTATTTAGATATAAATACATAATTTTTTGAGAATATAGAGATGTTAAGGTGTTTAACCCAAGGCTTATCACTCATAATATCCCTCTCAAGCCAGCTCAGAGACCATTTAGTTAGAGCCAGAGATCAATAAACCCAATCATGGAACCCATAATACAAAGGAGGTCCATAAACTACTCATTTATGGTATAATTTTCACAGTTCTCCAAACAACCTAGGTGGCCAACTTCATTCTTGTGTGAAATAAAAATGGAGAAAGCCACTTATATGTAGAATTTTAGAATTTGAATCAAGCCTCAGACAAATAAAATTACTTGTTACCTTCCCTTGATGAAGTAATCCAAATGATGAGCAGATCCCATATGATGTCCTTTATGGATGGATTTTCAATTTATAACCAAGACTTGGTTAATTTAAAGGACCAGCTAAAAACTACATTCACCACCAAATGAGGCACATTCAATTATAAGAGAATGCCCTTTAGGTTGATTAATGTCAGGGTAGCCTTTCAAAGAAAAATGGACCTTGATTTAGGACTAATTATCAAGTGTAAAATAGTTTATATGGATGACCTAACTATGTTTTCAAATTATAGGTCGAATCACATATGCCACTTCGAGAAAGTGTTTTAAAGGTGTAAAAGGTATGGTATTACCCTAAATCCCAAGAAGAGTATGTTCAGTGTCATCGAAGGTAAGCTTCTTGGTCATATCATCATAAAAGAAGGTATTAATATTGATCTAAAAAGAGTTGATGTTATTTATAAACTGCCTCTACTAAATAACAAGAAAGAATTAAAATCCTTCTTTGGGAAAATCAAATTTGTTCGTAAATTCATTTCTAGATTTGCTAAAAGTGAAATGGTGAGTGTTATATTGAAACAAAATGTGAAGGTGGAATATCATGTAAAATCAAATAAATCCATCCAAGAAATCAATGATTCCATTATGCAAGACTCAATCCTCATCAACTTATACTATAATTAATATTTATATATCTATCCCTTTACTTCTAAACACACCATTTCTACCTGACTCACCCAAACAATGGGTGGAGAGGAACATCTCATTTTTTTTCATGAGCACCAATATGGACATATAACTAAGATATTATAATATCGATAAACATGCCTATGCCTTGATGAAAGAAATAAAATGATTCAAGAACTATATTCTTATGAATAAGGTGTATGCCATTGTCATAGGCCCAACCATAAAGAAAATGTTGGGACATAATGAATTGGTAAAAAGTAGAGGATAGTAGATGGTGAAGTTGTAAGAGTATGACTTGGAGATCAAATTGACCAAGTTGGTCTAAGGAAATGGAATTACCTAAATGATAACTAAGATAGAATTGATAATAAATATATACCAAATAGACCAAGACGTGAGGCTACAATAAAATTGGTATGTTTTGATTATGTATTTCTTGCTCTACGAAAATACACCACCTAGACTTAACCATACATAGAAGAGAGTTATTTGGTTTAAAGATACATATTATATATTAAATAAGGTAATTCTATTTATAAATAATCATGAAGGAATATAACTTATATGTTTATCCCTTGATAAATCCAAATAAGTGATGGCAATTTTCTATTAAAAACTAGGATCTGGTCCCCTTGCAAAAAATGCCATGACACACCAGGTCCTTTAGGTAGAATAATAATAGAATACTTTGTTTAAAGATATTCATGCTCATTTCTAAATTTTTAATCAGCACTAGACCTTTTCCAAAAGTGATACCCACATGACAGTTCCACTTTAACCTATGGTGGAGTTGACACCATTCTCCCAATAGGGACTAGATTTTAATGGGATCATCAACCCTAACTCATCAGATGGACACAAGTTTTTTTCATGGCTATAGATGATTGTATAAGGTGGTATGAGTTAGTTTTAATGAAAATAAGCATCATTACTAAAGTCATCAAGTTCATAGATAACATCACAATCACCCAATTTTGGGTTTCAATATCTCTAGTATATGATAATAGTTCTACCTTCCAATCCATGGAGTTTATAGAATGGGATTATGAAAATGGTATCATGTTAAAATTGTCATATAATCACTATCCATAAGGAAACATATTGGCAGAATCAACCAATAATAATTTAATAGATGCCATATCTTCAAGAAAGAAACCTTGGGAGGAACACTCATTACTAAATTTTTCTCTATATTCTAACTACACTAGGTATAAGCAATCCCTTAAGATTTCTCCTTTCCCTTTAGTCTATAGGTTAGAGACAATAATGTAGGTCACACTTAGACTTATAACTTATAGGTTCATGTAGTAAGTCATGGAATTATATGAAAAAGTGAATTCATGGCTCTTGGATATCATTTAGTTAGAGGAGTCTTAGGATGAAGCTCTATTAAGCTTTAGTAAGCATTAGGGTAATATCAAATGATGGTTTAATAAGAGGGATAAAATCAAAATTATTAAGATATCTATTTTTGTATTAATGTGGGATAAATCCCACAAAAATAAATGACAACACAAATTTTTATCCTCTTTGGATTTACCCCTATTAGATAACAAAAATATTGGGCTAGAACACCTTTCACCTCAAAGACCTAGAAACCAATGACCTACCATTCCTAGTAAATAGATAATTTGTAAAGCATTACTTCTCATATACACTATCCAATGTAATTTTAGAATAGCCTCAGAGGATGATGATAATGTATATAGTGGGTTAGTTTTTTTTAGTTGAGTGTTTTCATTTCTTATTATGTGATTTTCCCCTATTCCTTTGTTTTGTTTGTTTAGTTGTGTCTTTATAGGATTCACCTGCCTTGAATCTAATCCCTAATATAAATTGAGAAAATGAACCCCATTGTGAGGGATCCTTAGAAAAGAGAATTTAATAACCACTCCAAATCATGACTGAAGCTCAGAAGTCATTTTAAATTTACAGAGAACCAAAGTTGAGTATTTGATCCAAATAACCATAGATGTTGAGTGAGTCCTTTAAATTTTAGATATCAAGTGCCAATGATTCTCAGAGAAACAAGTGGATTTTAGAATATCTTGCACCCTAGTAGAGGCCAACAAGTTGCACTTAATATAACATCTTAAAAAGGTGGGACCATTCAAGAGAATTAGAAATCAACTATATATTTAGAGCTTCATCTTCACCTTATCACCCATGTCTTGGTCCCAAACCCTCAATGGATAAAGTATGCTAAATATCTCTATAAGGAACATTGAAATAAGACTAAAAGACATGAAAAATCTAAATTTCAAGTTTTCCTTGAAAGGGATATTTAGGAAACCTTCATCATAGGATTTATGGCTTGGATGATAGTGAAACAAGGCCTTAAATAGGACCATAGGTTTCTATTTTTGGGATATATACACCAAACTAAAAATAGAGAAATGCCCATGCCATTCGCATTCAAGCCATGAGATCATTAATGCCCCTAAAAACTTTTGATGGCTAGTTCAACTTCAGTTACTTGAATAAATTCACAAATTAGATAAGTTAATTCAAAATCACCCCCTACACACATTGGTGGTCTTGTATATGATAAGATCTTAGTATGTCACTTTTTATTACATGACTTTAGTGCCTTTTTGTAAATATGTTTAAATATATCTCTTGTAATCTATGTGTTATGTAGGAATGAATAATTAATAGGTTGTGTTCTAAGTGTTTATCACCACTATATACATATAAGTCACCATTTATTTTGGACAACATACCCCCTTTCATAATAAATGGAGGACACCTTTATTAATGTATGTAACCAGAGTTCCCATACCTTTTCTTTCATTTTGGTTACCTCCATCTACACCAGGTATCTAAAATCCCATGTCACCTTATTTTTTTCACCAAGAAAATGGTATAGATGATGACCAATTTATTTGACTTGAAGGCATGATAGGTCTATCAAATATACGAAGGTAAATCCTGACTATACTCCATGGTTACGATAGGCCCTCTTGATTTGAATGTTTAACATGCTAACATTGTAGGATTTCCCTTACTCAGAGGTTCTTACAGGCTCAATCATGTTCCTTGTATATTAGATCATAGAGTTTTATGTGGCATTATGGAGCTTATTTAATGACCAGGTGAGTAGTTAATTGGTGGTTATTTATTTTTATTTCACTTAGTTATTTTCTATTTTTTTAAGGATTTTCCATGTGTTAAAGTCCCAATGTTACATGGATTTAGGATATTTAGATAAAGATTAATTATGGGTTTCATAATAATAAAATGACATGTGACACAATTCAAACATGTCAGTCTCCTAGATTTGATAGAGATGTTAGATCTTGGGAGAGCTTGATGCAATCAATGGGCACTACAAGAATTATTGTTAGATGCATCATCCTTTGACACCTAATAGAGATGTCAGATATTGAGAGAACCTAATTTAATAAATAATCACCATGTGGACCCAATTTAGACATCATCAGTACTCTATCCACTTACTCCACACTAAAGGAGAGTGGCTAGTCTATCAAACCTAATAAAGGTGTTAGATCTCAGGTGAGCCTAACCCAATCAGTGAATAACACATTAAAAAGTGAAAGAATTGTTAGTCTTTTATAATTGATAAAGATGTTAGAAACTAGGATAAATTAACCAAATATAAATATAATGCATGTCCTCAAGGTTAGATGTTCCTGAATCTAACCAACGAAGCTCTCACCATTATCAGACTCATTAGTCTCCTAGTTTTATAGATATGTCAAAGACCAAGAGAGCCTAATTCAATAAAAAAAGTTCCACATGGATTGTGGTCATGAGAGTCAATTTCCTCTTGTCTAATAGAGATGTCATAATTTGGGAGAGCTTGATGTATCACAACATGACATGTGGCATAACTAATCAATTTAGTAAGTGGCCCTGAGATGGCTAGACTGAAACACAAGGGGAACTTTAAGGGGATAATTAGTGGAAACCACATGTCCTCATATGACATATCATCTCCCCCCAAGGATATAATAATGAAGTGTTTGGATGTGCTTAAGTATTAACTATTAATATGAGGACCAATCATGGGGTGATGAGTGGTGAAAAATTAGAGCTCCTAGGAGGATTTAAAGATGAGGTGGCCATGAACCTACCATGAACCTACCCCACTCTAGACCCTGATTAGATAATTGAAAAATGTCACATAACATTTAATATATTTGGTAATAAATTCATAATCATACACTCTAAATTTAACTCTAGATTTGGAAATCAAGTGGAAGAATGAGCTACCCACTTAAATTTGAATCTATGACAAATGAGTCACCAAACTATATTAATGTAGGGGATGAATGTGGATTTATATAAGTATTTCAAGGAAATATTATTAGCCATTATATCTCCTAACTCCCATATTCGTCCTCCTTGAATTTTGATTTGACCTATTAATTTCACTACCTTCTCTTTTGACCTGATATTTTCACCAAATTTCATCTCATTGTAATGGCCACTTCATCTTCAAACCCAAAGGTTGAGCCAAAATACAAGGACACTCTATTTATAAATAGTTTGACCTAATTTAAAAATTATAATTAAATATTCAAGGCCATTGACCAAGTTCCTAAATATTTAATCAATGATGATGATGATCAAGCCAAATTTGAAGATGACCTATAAGCATACTATAAGTATAGCCTACACTAATCCACAACCAATCTTGAAGTCCTTACCTTCACTAAATTATTCATAAATTTGTTCCTCACTTATAGGTGGGTAAAGGATGGTGTTAATAATTGGATCTACTTATCCATCTCTTGGCACTAGATAGTTGACATCTCAATCATGGCCTATAAGGCCTATTAAAATCTCCCATAATCCACTCTTTCATATGACTTGGTGGTGATGAAAACCTATATATACACCTTCCAAATATACAACATACTTAGGGACTAAGTAGAGAACCCAAATGATAAATGGGTAAAAAATGAGGATGTTAATGCATACATGATCTACACATTCAAGGAGGATATCCAAATTGGTATGATCCTATTGAATTGGTTTTTTGGGGCTGTATATGACCTTCACATCAACATACTATAGTTTTCCTTGCTTCACATGATCTTGGATGGCTCCCAAGTCCCTGACTTAGGAGGCATGGTTTAATTCAACATGGTCAAGGCCATAATGGATGCATAGGTATGGACACACATTTACATGATGAACTATCTCATAAACATAGTCTATAAGACGCTCACTTTCAATACCTTTGCCTTTCCTACATGGGATCATGATGGTCATGTGATCATTATGGTTTTATACATATTATATGGCCACTAATATAGAAATAACATCTAAGACATTTGTTATTTTTTATACCTAGTGATATATAGTATGATTAATGAGGCCCTTATGCCTCGTCTATCAAAATAAATTAGAAACTAATTAGTTCCCATTAGAGACTACTAGTATCTCTAAAATGACACAATCATTTGGGTCACATGCATTCATAAAGAGTCCCTATGCTTACCCTATCATATCTTGACTCACCTTGTTGAGACTAAAATTATTTATTAATTAGTGGAGGGAATTTTTAGATGATGTATTAGTCACCAGCATAAGGTTTGCCTTCCTCTTCTAATCATCATCATGAACCTATGTATTTATCTTTCCCTCCCATATATAAGATGGTGAATATACAAGAGTCTTTAGCCTTGGGTAGAGTTAAACCATGAGATTGGCACCTAAAGGGCATGTTGTAAGCCCACTTAGAGAGTTATTTGACTCATCTCAACTTATATTATGGACAATAGTAGGGGATGATGACAAGTTATATCTAAATTACAAGGATGACCAAGAGGTGTTCATAAGGATCAAATCCCATAAGAAGGAGAAATATAAGAGGTTCCATACTATGACCTCTCTACCCCCCTCTACATTTACATAGTCTTCAAGGTATATCACACTAACTCCCCCCATAATTTCTATAATAATCTCATAGAAAATATTTCCACCTTCTCCCTCATGACTAGTGACCCCCTTGCCATGGCTCTACCTCCTCCACCTCTAAAATATCAAGTGTCTTAGCCCCATCCAATTCAAACTCATGTGACTCAGTGGCAAGTAGCCTAAGTAGACATGACTCCATAACAACCACCTCAACTCCAAGATACCTAAGATCTAAGGTTTGACATTAATAGTAGCTCTAAAATAATCCTGAAGTGGGACCAATAATAGGCATTAGTAGAAGTTCCTCCCCTCACTCCCTTTAATTTCTAATTGACTCTTATAAAACCACTCAATTCCCTACCTCTTACTTAAAAAATTCCACTATCACCACCCTTTTTCCTAATTCTACCCCCTCCACACTTTAGCCAAATAGCCATGAAATTCACCATCCCTAACATCCTACCTTATTCATTTCCATCCATAATTTCCATTCCATAACTTAAAAATTTACTAGTGCCCTTACTAGCCATTCCTCATTTTAGGTGCCTATGAGTACCTTATCTCCATTGGCCACCTCAACTATTCTAGGAGTAAGTGTACTCATGTGCATGTCTCTAGTGACTGGGACCATCTTGGTAGTTCTTATATTGATTTTGTAGTTCCCATAATTTACCCCTACATGCCTAGATACATAAGATCCTCTATCTATAATAAAGTCTAGATATGACTCAGATAAAATTTCACAAAAAAATTGAAAGGTATTTCATGTTCAACCCATAACATAAGTACTCATGACTCCAATTCTAATTTTACCTCTAGTCTCTTCTACTCCTCTAACACCAACCCCATTAGCTCTTCCCATAACTCTCTGAGCCCCTTTTTCCATCACCTTAGGAACCTAAGGATTTGGTTTTAATCATCTAATCTCATCCCTTATGTTGAATACCCCCTATTAGAAGTCATTTCCCCTCAAGTAGGTATGACCCAGAGTCAGTAGTGAGAATAGATGTTTCTTTGGGATTCTCCATTAATTTTACTCCTTTCACCCCCATTCCTCATCCTCCTCTATTTATTTCATCATTCACTCCCTCCACTTATTACATTAGTATTATATCTCATCCTATATCTATCACTACTATCTCTATCACCCTACCAATACCTCCCAAGACCTAAGGAATGGTCCCAGTATTGGAAGTGCCATAGATGATGATGTAAGGTACCCTAGAATTATAATGGGATTTCAACCACACCATGGGGAACATAAAAATAATCCTCACACATAAAGTCATGTAAGAAGGAATATTAATGGTTTGGTAAACCCAACAAGACTTATTATATCTCATCAAGATGAGGACTCCTAAGGGACCCTTTCTTAATTCTATAGGTAATGCATGACATGTCAGAGAAGTTTCTTGAGGACATGTAGAGCCAGGTCTAAAATCTTGAAGCACAGGTCAATATTTCCTTTGCTCCTAGGCTAATTTAGAATGTCAAGGCTTCCTTCCTACAATTTTTATCAACTTTAGGAAAGGTGGTATGGATTATGTTGGAGACCTAGGTGCTCATCCATTAGACCTAGGCCTATTTGGAGAGGGTCACTATAATTGATGAGAAGTGTCAAAAGTTGAATATTGTGATTAATAAAGGCATGTTCTTGGAGATCAAATTGATTCCCACTTTATATTTTTTATTATATCAAACCTATGTTGAGATGATGATGAATTTTATGGAAGAGTGGATTTCCTTAGCCCAAATGGTGATGTGACCCTTAAAATATGGTGAAAGGAAGTTATCGACTTATTTCAAAGAAGTCAATATCTTAGTGTTATTCCACTTAGATGGAAGTCTACTAGATAGGGGTGAATTTTGAGTCCACTTGGATCACTTTCAATAGATCATGAGAGGAGAGGTGGCCAAGGTGAATAAAGAGGGAGATCAAGGCATTCTCAATCTTTTGACTCAATGTGTAGTGAGTATCAGCTAGGTGTCTCATGTCCAAGTGTTAATGGAGGCTCTCCCTTGGGTGTACTAAATAATAGCATCTTAGGCTAAGATGATCTTAAGAGATCCTCCAATGAACCTCACTAAGTTGGACTATGAGTTTGACCTTGTGGTAGGCATGTTGGAGGCCAAGGAGGCAAAGTCAAAGTAGAAAGAATTTTCTCTTCCATGCCACACTATGTATCAATTGATTAATCCCACATAGATATTTTTGGGGAAAGTTTAGGGGATTTTATCCATTTTTTAATCATATAATTGTAACCACCAGGAGTGGCTGTCATGGCCTAGATTATGAATCTTATGATACTTGGGAGTGAAACCAATTCTTATCTATATAAGTGCAACCAAATTATAATTTTAGGGTTACAAATTTTAGCTCAAAAGTGTTGTTAAAATCAAGCCAAGATTTCACCTATAGTTTCCTTCACCCCTTTTTAATTTTATAAGAGTTGGAAAAGATCAATCTTTGTAATAGAACTAGCTATACTAATGAATGTAATTTTAGATTTTGTGTGACATATGTTCTATTTATCAAAGTATCTTTCATTTCAATTTTAAGTGAACATTAATTCCAATAATGTTTTTTAAGGCTCTATTACTTTATGAATGTAATGATTATGATGTTTTTTTCTATCATAAACTCTTTTTGAATTTATTTCATTTTATTTATAATATTGATAACCTGTGTGGCAACCTACAATTTATTTTGGAAGTTTACATGTTATTTATTGTAAACATGTAGTATTGATATTTAGTAAGGAATCAAAAATTAAATGTCCTTCATTGCTTCCCTAGACCATTACCATTGTGTTGTATTATAAATGAAACCTTTTATGAGAGTCAACACATAGTGGTATAACTATGGTAGGTTTGCTTAGCTTGATTGTTGAAGCATTAATATCACCTTGATCTAGAAATATTCTTTACTTCCTTACCCTTCCCTCATTTTTTATTTATTTTTAAGATTGAACTACCCTTTACTTTCTATTTAGGAGATGCTAGAAAAAATTTATTTAATGTCAACAGTAGATTAAAATAACACACTTATTTACACTTGGATATCCAAATTGAACTATTGGTGGTGGTATTGCATCTCGTAAATATTATTTCATGAACACTCTATTATGAAGCCAATAACTATAGTCATGCCCTAGGTGAATTTCAAGTCATTCAAAAAATTGAGGACAAAAGTCCATAAGTGTTCCCCACTATTTTTTTTAATTACTCAACCTCATGATTATTTTAGAATAGGATCTTTGACTAAATAATAGGATGGTAGAGTGAAGTTATCTTTTTCACATGATTTCTTGATGTTTTGAAGGTCTATACATATCTTGATTTTATCATTCTTATTAAGAATAGGGACAATGTTGGAAATCCACTTAGAATAGTCCATTAGATTAATAAATTTGAATTTTAAAATTTTGATAAATTCATCTTTTACCATGAACATGACCATGGGATTAATGGGTCTGAGATTTTACTTGACTGGTTTTGCATCAGGGATTGTAACTAAGTTGTGGACAACCAATTAGGTTTATTCCTACCATTTCATTATGAGATAAATCAAAATATTTTGAGAGCTCAACTAGGAGTTGATTTTCTTATATAGAGAGTGAAGACCCAAGATTTATAAGCTTGGGTCTCTCCTCAGTTTTAATGTTAATGTTAATGATCTCTTCAATAAGGGAGGCATTTTCCATTTTAAATACATAAGGGGATGAGGGATTATAAATTTATTCACCCTCTATATTGAAAATGTCATGTTTATCACCATAAGATAAGTAATCCTTAATCTAGTTGTAGGAATCATAGTATTCATTCCCAAGGGTTGATGTGGGATAATAGGGGAGGGACAAACCCATCTTGTGGTGAAATGATGGGAGGTCATTGTAATAATATAAGAAATAAATAATTAACTCATCATTCTAAGCTAAATAAAGACTAATAAACTATCATCTTTCCTAATTTGGGTGATAGTTCAGTCATTAGGATTATTGTACACAATAGGTTCTATGAATGTAACTATGAAATTCAGGACTCCATTATGAAGAAATCAGGGTCAAATCATGAAAATAAACTAGCCATAGAGTCACCAAGATAGTTTTTTTTCCATAAGGACTATTTATATAGAAATGCATTCAAATTTTTTATCAATCTTATGCATAATGGTCTTATATAACTAAATATGTTAAACCTTCATTTGATATACCTTAGAAACTTGTTTCACAACCAATTATGAGTCACCTTGTAATCATAAGTTTTGAAATCCTAAATATTTTTTAATGAGCATGCCAAGTAATAGGGATTCATATTTGGATCCATTATTTTTACACTCAACTTCTATATTAAAACCAAAAGGCATGATTCATCCCTTAGGATAAATGAGAATAACTCCTACCCCAACACCTAGGTGAAACATGGCCACATCATAGTGGTGGACCTACTAATCATTTATGCAAGAGGGATAGTCATATAGTGAATCTCCTTAGTATTTTGATATCTCAACCATATGGATATTTAAAATGTCAGGTAATCCCTTTTGGGGTTCCTAATCTTTAGACATAAAAAAATAATGAATCCAAACTTTTTGCAAGGTGAGTGAAGGACTTATGTAAATTCAGAAGGTCTAATATTATGGTCTGGATGAAGGAAGGGAATAAATTTTGGGAACTTAAAAGGTTAATTTATAAGATTCAAGTTTAGGAAGGTAGGTACCTCCATAAATTCAAGAGGATTTTTACTAGGCATTTTATTTAGTGTGGGAAGTATGTTGGCATAATGTGATGATTTTTTAACATGGGTAATATCCCAACATAGTAATGTTTTTTATTCAGGGTGGATTTTTTAGGAATTTAATTATTCAACTTGTTATAATGTTGATAAGACATGGATAACTCCATTTTTCCAATTGATATATGTGGGAAGGATCATAAGAACTTAGTGAGTGGTTCTCTATAGGCCCCACTCCTTGCAAGGGGGAAGACTACTTAGGAATTTCTAGATAAGCATGAGATATATATTAATATTTATAGTACATATCATTATTGTATGAATCTTATCCTTGAGCATTAACATGTCTAGGAGAAAATGAATGGTTAAGATGCATGTTGGATAAGTAGAGCAACTGACATCTCAGGAGGAAGTAAACTCCATTGATATAGAACTCTACAGTATTGGTGTGGTCATATCATATAAAAATAAAATAAAATGATCTAAAGAGGCTCATAATCAATAAAAGTATAATGTTAAGTTCAAATTCCCTTGTGTGGTTGAACATTGGGTGATAATGTTAGTAGTTGTCAGGATAGTTGTTATGAAGAGGGTTTTATTCATTCTTTTATACCTCTATCATGTAAAGGTTAGGTAAACTAGCTAACCCCTCTTAAAGTTGTTATATTTGAGATAGATAAATCATAGGTCCCTACCTCTCATGGGTCAAATAGGAAGATGAATGGTGTGTCTTTCTTTAAGAGATTTATGATCTTGACTATGGATAGGGTGTAAATTATCAGATTGATGATTTATTCCAGATTATAAATATTTTCATTTGTCACTACATCCTTCCCTTATAACTTATATTTTAACAAACTTTAGGTTATTTTAGCCCCTTTATTTAAGAAAACCACTTAAAAATTTGTGGGTTTAGTAACATTGACTAATTGTGGGTGTTTGACAACCCCATTGGTAGCTACATGGTAATAAATGTGTAACTTGGGTTGATTATGCATGGTTTATTATATCATATAAAAATATTTATGGTCCCCCTATGCTACAAATATCTTGCCTAGGTGTAGGAATTAGATTTCCTAAAATAAGGTTAAAAGGATAACCTTCATATTGTGTATCCAAGGTCTTCCCAATATCATATTATAGTTGTTATCTTTATCTATGACATATAGCTAAATTAGGACTACCTTGGGACCTAGAGTGATTAAGAGTAAAATTGCACCTATGGAGGTAGATTTGAGGCTATCATAGTGTCATAAGGTGTTATTCATCATAGAATAGTTGGTTCTCCTTAACCAAGATTTTTTGGGAAGGAAAAGAGGACAATATTGATGGCCACTCCATCATTGACCATGGACCTCTTCACATAATTATTTTAAATCCAAAATTATAGAAAAAAGGATATATTTCCCCTCCTTGACATCTCAAATTATAGAGGAAAAATATACAAATCAAATAAATAGCCCACATTTAAATATTCTTGACCAAGTAGAATCATGTATAGATCACTGTGGTTGATATGAGCTTATGGAAGAGGAGTAAAATTGAATAGATTCCTAAGTCCTAAGGCATTATGAAAGGTTTACTGATGGGTAGGGGATTTATTAGGTAAATAAAGGAATGAAATGTGGGAAAATGTCTTGGTTTAATAGAGATCAAGTCATAGTTCCCCATGGGTTTAGGGATAGACTTAGTTTTAAAATTATTTGATGGAGGAAGAGTCATATGATAATACTCACTAGTGTGGTAATGGTATTTTACTCCTCTTCAGTTTTTAACTCTATAAATCCAATAATTTTGGTCTTTCCTTGTAATCTAACTGAGGAGTGAGATCATTATTGGCAATGCCAAAGGTAAAGGCTTCATTATCATGGGTGCATGTCATGATGAGATGATTAAGTTGAATTGGGTGGTTCTATGAGCCATCCTATTATTGATTTTGAGTGTCACATTCTTCATCATTAGGAAAAGGTTTTAGTATATTTAGATATTATGGTTATAAATGGTGATAAGGCCATTCTAAAGGGATTGGGGGCTTATACCAACATTCCCTAGGAACATATCAACAAATGCTTGTCTTTGATCTTTTTGGAGTATTTGGATAAATTTATTATACTCCCTATAGTTTTGAGTGTTATGTTTGATGACTCTATAAAAGAGGAAATTAACATTGGGATCATATTCCTTTAGCCTCATGTTCTACCCTTGTATACCGAATTCTTGTTTATTATTTATTTGGTAATAAGTTTAATTATGAAATTAGGGGAACTGTGTGATATGTTTTAGATTAGAGGTAAAAGTAGGTTTTGAAGGGGCCCTGAAACCCTTTTACAGAGAGCAAAAAAAGAACAACAAAGCCCACAGGCAATGCCTAAAAAACACTATAGAGAAGTAGCAAAAACATGTTTTGAATGGTCCTGAAACCATTAGAGATACATCCGATCAAAACCCAAAAATAGAAGTCTGGAGGTACAACAAACAAAAGCAACCAAAAGAAGAACAAAGATCTGTACCAGTTTCTTTACCACCAAAAAGGACCAGATTATTCATCCAGTTCCAGTATCAAGTTCATGGCTTCTTTTTCTTTCAAAGCAGTTTCCTGGGTGGTAATCTCCAGCAAAGCACCTTTTTGTGTATCTTTCTTTTTGGAACTTTGCTTTGTCCTTTTGCTGGGACCCTCTAGTGATTTGGTCTCCTCATTGGCTCGTTTACCTATATTGATAGTAGCTGCACAAATGTTGGACGTTACTTCCTCCATTTACTTTTTGTTATCCTTAATTAACTCCTAGAGATTATTTTCGTAAGCTTTGAGCTTCACAGGGATCTCGCTTAACTGATTTTCCATGTCGTTTACTTTGTTCCAAGCAGCTTTCAGAGAATCTTCCAAATTTTTTGCTTTTTTCTTGAGATCAATGATCTCCCTACACAACCAGGAATCTAATTGGGAAGAAGACTCAGCTTTACTATTAACCCAAGTCATAGGAGTGTGTATTTCATCATTCTGATTCTTCCCTCTCTAATACTCAGACTTTTTATTTGGGCTATTCCTAGCTTCTTCAAAGAAGTCATCTTTGCTCTTTTGTTCCCACTCATTGATTCCATCTTCAATTTCCATCTCCATGTTTTGAATATCTCCCTGGATAGATATTTCCTTTTGTTTCTTAGAAGTTGAGTCCTCACCATGATCTTCCTAGACAGTGTCTTCCTCCGCCACTTTCTAGTTTTCCTCCATCTCTTCTATTCTGGTAACAGAATCCTCCTCAGTATTGACTTTATCCTTTTCAATTTCCTCTGATCCTTCATCATCATTACTAGAGTTGGTATCCCAGCTCTCTGTTCCATCTTCTTCCTCCGATTTTTCCTTCTTGGGTTCCTCAAATCTCTCCCGACCCCTTTCTTCTTCTGCATTCTGTTTATTAGGACTAGGGGTCTTAATTTTTCCTCTTCTGCTTACATTTTCATTCTTTTTATTCCCTGGCAACTTATTTTTCCCCTAATCAGGATACTTAACCAGTGCCCTATTCTTACAATAGCCTTCAATAAGCAGAATTAGGCCTTCGTGAAGAATAGGGCGCAAATCCTTTTTCCTATGAGCATAAAGGCTTTGAATCAGGGAGTAGCGAAGATAGAAAGGAAAAGACAAGCTAACCTTATGCCTGAAGTGGTTGAGGAAGACAAAATGGAACTTATGCACTCATTTGCTTCTTCCATCCAGGATGAAGTACTCCCTTATACAGCTTAGGACGTCCCTCCATATCCCTTTAATCTGGTCCAGTTCATAAAAATCCCCATTTTTGACCAACCTCTGCTCCTCCCCATCCGTTTTGGGGAACTTGCAAAATGCCTCGTTTGAAATGCTGATCTGCTTTCAAAATTTGATTTCTTCCATTGACAACCCTGTAACCTCAGCAAGAAAATCCTCAGTTAAATTTATAGTTATACCATGCAGGGTGACCCTGTCGTCAAACCAATTTTTGAAGAAGGCCGTCGTGATATGTGGTTTAGAATCGTGAAGTCTTTCCATGTAGCTCGTTACATTTCCTTTCTACAAAATTTTCTAGACTTGGTGTTTCTCTCTCCATTCTGCACAGCTCTTGGGCTCCTGTTTATGGGGTTCTCCCTTCCTTTCATGCGCCATGCTCATTTTCTTTGAAACTTGATTACTATGGATATTACCCTGTATCCTCCTACTGTCAAGTTGATTGGGACGTCAAATTTGTTTATGGCTTTTCAGGATCTGCTTCTCCCTCTTGAGGGCCTTACTTTTTAATAATTGGGTTCCTTTCCCCGTGCTGCCACTCCTCCTACTCATTAAGATTTTATTACACTCCAATCCTACCTTCTTTCACATGTGTAGCATCGAGACAAATGATTTCCCTTAAATCCACATTCTTTACTAAGGTTTCATCCCACCTCGCTTTTTGCCCTTCCCGGACAGCACAATTGGCAAGCCAATCTGCAACACCATTTGCTTCACGGTAGGTGATTTTATTTCTTCAAATTTATTCAAAAGAGTTTTCATCTCCTTTACCTTATCCTCTATTGTCCAAGACACAGTATTCTTATTATTAAGGATATTTATAACATTCAAAGAGTCACCTTCAAGCCACAATTTGGAATAACTTGAGTCCACAGCTAATTTGAGGGTCTAGAGGGCAGCTGTAGCTTCGGCAATGTGGCAGTTAGATATACCAATGGGAATTGCAATAGCATCAATAACCCTTCCCACATGGTTTCTCAGAGCACCACCACAACCAGCATTTCCCGGGTTCCCTTTTGCTACACCGTAAAAGTTACCTTTAATCCAATCTTGAGGTGGACTAATCCAAGTCACACCTGATCTGGGATTATCAGGTTCATCGAGAATAATATCCTTCCTCAGAGGATTATCCACATTGAGATTAGATCTTGGATTTTTTTGAGAAGAAAAATTTTCCTTTAGAGCTCTAATGATGTTCTGGCCAACCACCCATCCAGGGAGCTCTTTATTTCTGAATATTCAGTTATTTCTTTCCTTCCAAATTCCCCACCAGATATGGGGAAGAGTAATTTTACATAAGAAGAGAACTTTAGGATTCTTTGAAGGGCAATACCAGCTTTTGAGAGAAAGTTCAACATTTTTTTGATGAATCCATGTAATGCCCCACAAGTTGAGAACCTCCTTCCAAACAAGCTGAGTGAAGGAACAATTCACAAACAAATGATCTCTATCTTCAAGGTCTCTCTTACACAGAATACAACTGTTAACAATATTGATTCCGCATTTCTGTAAATTATCCAGAGTCAAAATTTTATTTTGGAGAAGGGTCCAGAAAAAGAACTTGATTTTAGGAATGAGCCCCTTAATCCAGGCTCTTGTCCATAATGGTTTTCTACCATTTCCCTTGGAGATGAAGATGGAAGAGACTTTAAACTATCCACTTGGCTCCTTATACCAAACAATTTTATCTTCTTAATTAGGATTTAGGGATATAGCATTTAGGGATAATTGAATGTCCTTGAGATCTTGATCATAGTCAGTGAGGTTTACCCAAGTGTTGTTCTACCAATATTGATTAACCATTATCCCCACTCTTTGTTTACATCTTTCTATAACATCTTTATCTTGGATTTCTTCCTGTAAGGGTTTACCTCTTACCCAAATATCTTCCCAAAATTTCACCTTTTTACCATTACCTACTTTCCATGCACTACCTTCTTCAAGAACATGTTTTGTTCCCTGGACTGCCCCCCAAATAGCAGACGGATGAGAAATATCTAGAGTAGTAAAGAAGTCATGAAGTGACTGTGCCTTAAATAAATACTTATGCTTCCATATTTTACTCCATTCTTTATTTTCCTGATAGACCCTCCATCCCTATTTAGCTAAAAGGGCAGTGTTCATACTTCTAATTTTCCTTATACCAAGTCCGCCATCCTTAACCAGTTTGTAAATGTTATCCCATGCAATAAGAGGCATTCTCCTTTTCTCCTCAGAACCTGACCAAAGAAAGTTTCTTTGGGTTTTTTCAATTGCCTCAGCAAATTTAGAGGGGATTTTGAAAAGACTCAAAGCATACGTGGGTATACTTTGAAGACTTGCTTTGAGGAGAGTTAACTTTCCTCCTTGGCTAAGAAGACAGCCTTTCCATCCCGCTAACTCCTTACTAAATTTATTAATAAGACCTTCCCAAAAAGCTTGAGGGGCTTTCAATCCAAAAGGGAGACCAAGGTATATGGAAGGAAAAGAGCCTATAGAGAAATCAAGAATTCTAGCAATTTTGTTCTATCTATAAACTGAGGTATTAGTAAAGAAAACTGCACTTTTATTCCAGTTTATTAGTTGTCCAGAGACAGACGTGTATAGATTAATTGCTTCCTTAAGAGTCCTTGCTTCAATTACTTCAGACTATCCCATGAAATAGTATCGTCCACAAATTGACCATGGGAGCAAGATAAAGGATGCAAAGAGGGTCTCAGACCTTTATACTGACTTCTATGAACCAAGTCCCCAAGGTATCGTCCCATACTATCTGCCATGATAATAAACAGAATAGGGGATATAGGATCCCCTTGTCTTAATCCCCTAGACGGATTGAAAAAATGAGACGAGGTCCCATTTACCAACACAGCTATAGAAGTAGTAGATATCAACTGTTTAATAATATCAACCACTCTTTGTTCAAATCCAAAGGCAATAAGGCTTTTAGAAAGGAAATGCCAATCCACCTTGTCGTGTGCTTTAGCTATATCCACTTTCATTAAGAACACCTCGGTGTTGGATTTGAGAAGTGAATGAATATTCTCATGCGCCATTATAATTGAGTTGAGGATTTATCTGCCAGGAATGAATCCATTTTGCTGATCAACAATTATTGAGGGGATCACAAGGGTTAGTCTGGTCCTAAGTACTTTGGAGATTATCTTATAGAGGGAGTTGCACAAACTAATCGGCCTGAACTGATCAGGGCTATTCGCCCCTTGCTTTCTTCAGAATAAGGCATAGAAAAGTGGCATTAATTTCCTTCAGCATCTGTTTAGCTCCAAAAAACTCCTTCACTGCATTACTGACATCCTTTCCTATAAATTTCTAGAACTTTTAAAAAAAGAACATGGGGAAACCATCGGGTCTGGGAGCTTTTTCTCCTCCAAGAGATCTTACAGCTTTAAAAATTTCCTCCTCCTTAGGTATAAAACATAACATATTATTCTGCTCCTTCGTGATCAATGGGGGAATCACTCATAGAATGTCAACCTGACCTTTCAAGTCAATGTTTCTATCTGCCTTCATCAGGGAGGAGAAAAATGAAATCATTTCCTCCTTAATTTCCTTTTCCTCTGTTATCTTTTGAGCTCCTTTTTTCAAATGATGAATATGTGTTTTCGCTCTGTGTTTCAAAGTGGAGAGGTGGAAAAACTTAGTATTTTTATCTCCATCTTTCAACCATTGCACCCTTGATCTTTGTCTCCAATAAATTTCCTCCTTAGTTATTATGTCTTGGTACTGAACGAATTGTTCACTTTCTTCTCTTTAGGATTCAAAAGTATATCCATATTGCTGGATTTTTTCCTGTATTCTTCTGATATTCTCCTTGATGATCTTCTTTTCCACAAAAATATTTCCAAAACAGTCCTTATTCCATTTCTTAACTTTCTTTTTAAAATTTTGAGTTTGGAAACAACTCGAAAGAGAGCTGATCCCTCTATAGAGATATTCCACCACTCTTTTATTTTGTCTTCAAACTGTGGATGCTGCAGCCACATCTTTTCAAATCTGAATGGATGATTCTTTTTTTGGTTTAGTTTATCCGCTAAGAATATTAGAGGGAAATGATCTGAGCCTATTCTGTGGCATGCTTCCAACATGAAATTATAGTCTTTTATCCAGTTTGGGGAGATAAGAGCCCTATCAAGCTTGGCCTGAATGCATTCCTTGTTCAGTCTCTTATTGCTCCAGGTGTACTGAATTCCTTGCAGCTCCACATCCATTAAACCTTCTTTGCTTATAAACTCCAAAAGGTCAATTCTCCCTTCCATTTGAATTGTATTACCACCCATTTTCTCATAATCATATAGAGGGACATTAAAGTCTCCCATTAAAATCCAACGCCCACAGTGATCATTCCTTCTGAGTTTAGAGAGAGTTTCCCATATATTTTTCCTTTCATTCCTAATATTAGGAGCATAAATATTAACAACATACCAACTATCCTTTTGGTCAACATTTGTTAATTTAACCACCAAAATTCTTTTACTTTCCATTAAAATCGAACCAGCAAAAAGATTTTTTCTCCATAAAATTGCAGTACCTCCCGAAGCGCCTTCAGAGCTACTAGCTTTAAAGGTGTAATTTTTAAAGTCTTTGATCTATTCAGCTTTCTCCTTACTCATTTTAGTTTCTTGAAGCAGAAGGAGGTCTAGCTTTTGCTCTCTAACAAAATTCCTAACAAGATCTACTTTAAGAAGGCTATTTAGTCCCCTTATATTCCAACTAAGAATCTTCATTTCTTTTTTTTGTTGTTCATATAATGCCCCATGGTTTTCTGCTTTCCATCTGCTATATTGAGCTTGCTTTCCAATTCTCTATTCTGCTTAGCATATTTTTTCCCAAGTTTTTCTGAGGAACCTACATCCAGTTTTAATTTAGCTTGTTTTCCAGATTCTTTTCCTCCTTTACTCCTTTGAGAGCTATTAGCTTTCACTCCACCATTTCTAGTCATAATGTGGTTAGAGTTATTCTTTATCTCTCCTTTGTTCTTTTGGTTTTTAGATTTATTACCATCTTCAACCATTTCTTCTGCCTTAAGGACCTCTTTAGCTGGAGTAGTAATTTCGACCCTTGGTTCCTCCTACTTTTCCCCAAGCTGACCTTCGCTCAATCCAACCTCTACTTCTTCTATATTATATCTTCTTTCAGGATCTACTTCTCCTTCTTCTAATTCTTCATTTTCATGCATCTTTGAAACTTGAATTTCTAAACTTTGAGAGTTCTGAGTAGAAACAATAACCTCTTCTTCAGATAGAAGATCTAATACTTTGTCCTCCGTTCCCTTCCCCTTTTCTTCCATTAGGACATTAGAAATATTTACAAGGGGATCTATTTTTCCTATTATATTAGGGTCGTTCACTTCTACTGAAGTAGTAGAAATAACCTTATCTGTGTGTAGGTCAGCTAAGGCCTCTTGAGGCTTCCCTATCTTGGTGCTGATTTTTATAATGATTTTGGTGTTACATGTTGCATTGGGGTGGTTGGTTTAAGTTAATGACATGAATGGAAAGAGGGGATTTATTTATCCTATACCCATATTATTAGTGACATTGGCATTACTCATATGATGACATTAATTATTATTAATAAGTTTTGGATTTTTTTTTGGTCAGTGGGATGCCATTTGTAATGGTGTGATTATTTCAATTTAAGACCTTAGGACCTTAATTATTGGTATTTTTGATAATCATATTTTTGTTTGGGGTGATGATTCATCAATTAGTTCCATACGTTCACTAACACTATCAATGACATCCTAGTCAATCCATAAGGGGCTCTCAAGAACTTATTCATAGGATCAATAGAAGATTTTTTGAACATCATCCCTCATCTCCTTGTTAACGGAATGGAAGAAGAGATCACAAAATTCATATTGATTCAAGTAGGGTGCATTGGTAGAGTAATATAATATCTACTTCCATCTCATGTTGAAATGGGTAGATGACTCATTGTGTTATTGCTTAATGTGTAAGAACTCTCGTATGCCAGTCTTTAGGAATTTTTTCATATTAAAATATTTGAAAAAATCACCCATGAGTTATAAAAAATAATGTATAGACCCCTTAGGGGGCCAATCATAATATTCAAGTGTTATTACCTATAGGGTTTTATGGAAATTTTTGAAAAAAAACCCATCCTAAGGTATGAGTTCTTTGATAGTCATAACATATGCCTTGACATGTTAATTAGTATCTCCTTCCCACTTGAACTTATAAAGGTCAAGTATGGTACGTGGAAGGACACCTCATATGTTGATATAAAGAGGCTCTTTGAGGCACATAGCATAAGTACCCATGTTAGTAAAGGTTTTTTTGTTGTATTAGGACCAAAGTGGAAAGGCAAGGTTATATAGGGGTTGGTTTGGTAATTGATAGAAGTTATAGTGAAATTTTGATAGGGTGGAATGGAATAAGCTATAAAATAGTTATCTAGATGAGTGGATTTAGAATAAATATGAAAGTAAAAAGGGAGTTTGTTAATATGTAGAAAGAGTGGTGTTTTTATGTGGTAGATTATATGTAGTTTACATGTCTCATGAGGTAAATGGGGTGGGATATAATTTTTTCATGGAGGAAGAGTGTACATGGGAATGACATAACTCTTAGGTGTGAATAATGATCGATTACCGACCAACACATAATTTTTAGAAGGATAATTTTAGGTGTATACACTCCCCATGGAGGTTTGATTATAAGTGTGATAGGATGGAAGAACTTTAATAGTGTCTAGGTTGGGGACCCCATGAGTAAGGATGTCCCTAAGGGTTTGGTTAGAGACATGGTTTGTTGGGGGCACCTGCTCCCATTAAAGCATAAGAATGTAAGTTTGTTGTTGTGGTACTTGATGAGTTGTTTCTTTGATAAGAGAATGAGATGAACTTGTGTAATAAAATTTAAGACCATACCCCAACCTAGAGCTTATTGTTTTCTCTTTAGGTCATGAATGTGACATACTAGGGTGTTGATGAATTAGTCCTAGACAATGAATATGTTAGGCCTAATACCCTCCCATATAGGAGGGGTGGAGGCAATAGATGGGTTAGTTTTAAGAGGGTGTTAATGGATTAGGAACCCTAGGAGTAATGGTTATGATTTGTACCAGTGGGTTAGAGGCATCTTTCCTCTCACTAGTGGAATGCATAGCCACTTACATATGACTAACCTCATATTCCAACTGATATATATTTCCCACATAATGATCATGTTTAGAAACACTTTCTATTTCTAGGCTTTATAAGCTAATTAATTGCCTAGTGGCCATATGAGGAGTGACCAATCCTCCCCCAATGAGGTTCATAGTGTTAGATTCATGGTGGTTACTCATAGTTTTAGATACATCTCATATATCCTAAATAGATACCCCACTCCTAGTTTGGGTGTTAAGATGAGATTATTCATAGAATTGGTAGTCTACATTGGTGTCAAAGGTTAGGTTTTTCCAACTCATCAATGAATCCTCACTAGAGTTGAGTTAGCTTCTCATATATCCCTCTAAGCTAAGAGATCTACCTATTCCCATCTAGACATATTTTTGGGGTATATAAATACTAGTAGAATAAATGGAAAGAGTAAAGTAAAATGGATAAGAGAGGAAGGATAAGATTAAAAAAAATAAAATGTAAAGGATACAAGTCGTTCACATCATTTTCACTAATTTGTGTACATGTGAATAACACATGTTAAACTGAGGCATCTGACATAATATACGGACTATAGATTAGGATGGTTGTTAGGTAGACTAGGATTTAGAATGGTCAATGGTAAGGGGTTCTCATGATGGAACCAAAAGGCCTCAATATCATAATGGATTTCATTGATATCATTAAGTTATGCATAAATAGAGCTCTAGGATCCTTCAATCTCTAAGATTATGAGGTGAAGTCTTGGTTGATAGAAGGATTGAGTAAATGAGGAATATTAAGTTGAATGACTTAGAGGATGAGATAAACTCTATAAATTTGGATATTCCCTAGTATTTTCATCCACAAGAGTAATTATATAGGACAAGGATAGGCTCGAGGAGAAGAATAAGGTGAGAATGGGAAACTAGGCCTAGATAAAATTATAATTATGACTTTTGTTCCAAGGAATGATAATGATTGTAAAATCATGAATTAATTATTTCTCCTTTAAATTTTTGAGATATTCAATAATGAGGAAGGTGATTGGGGTTTTTTTAAAAACCTCTCTCCTAAGAATTGTATTGATATTAGACTATATGCCAACTATGGGATGGGATGCTCTAACCCTAGGTAAAATACTTTCTATAAAAATATTAGGTTTTTCAAAAGGTGTCATCCAAGAGGGATGAGGAAACATGTAGGTGTATGAGCTTGTCTAGATAGATTGTGTGGGGACCAGATGTGTTGCATAGAAGCAAGGTTTCATTTAGCTTGTACAGTTGGAGAAGGATTTTGATAATGTTTTTATCTATTTTGATTTATAATTTTTTAACTAAAATGGAAACTAATTACTTGATGAAATAATATAATGAAAGTAGAGATAAATAATCAAATTGAAAGTAAATTAAAAAAACTTATTTTTCATATTTTTCAAAAAAATTCAATGCATACAAAATGAGAGAGATAGAGAGATTATAGCTATGAAAATTCTAAAATTTAACCTTTCTAAATGCAAGATATATGAAGTTATTTGTTTATAATTTTTGATTGATATGATGAAAATTATATAATATTAAAACTATGTTTTTTCAAAATTCAAATGATTTACTAAAATATATAAGCTCTAAACAATAAATACCATGAGGCTCCTAGAGTCTTCTTTGACCCCAAAAATTCATGAACAAGTTTTTAATCTTTCTAGGTGTTGCACACTAGCTATGAAAAATATATTTGAAATGGAAATGAATGGTCTGAATTCTATTTTTTATATAAATTAAATTTAAACAATGTACTTAATTTATCTAAGAATTGAAATTTAGAATCATCATAGCACCTCTTACTTACCTAGGTTTGTTTAGGGTTTTTATAGTCACTAGTTTCTTGTTTGAAAATAAAAAAATTTGTTTCAAAACTACAAAATAATTATTATAATTTTTGGAAATGTATGATATAATATCTAACATTCACCTAAGGTATAATTTAAATTTTTTATATGAAATAATCTATTGAAATGAATACAAACAAACAAGGAAAACTAATTACTATTTTTGCACAAGGATGAGAGAGATAGAGTAAAACATTTTCCTATTATAACTTTATTTTTTTCAAAATAAATATTTAAGATAATAAAATAATGAATTATAATTTAATATAATCTATTGAATAACACAAATAAAAAAAATTTAAGAACCTCCAAGTTAGTACTAGCATAAACCAGCTAAAGACAAGATATTTATTACACTATGGCCTCGTTATGCTAGTTCCCTTACCCAAGTGAATATTTTAGGAACTCTCTAACAAGTATAATGAATAAATGAATATAAAAAATGGGATAATAAGAGGGTAAACATAGATATAAACAAGGAATAAATGATTTTGGCTAGCTAAAATCACCATTTACAAAGACTTAGTTGAAATAACAATGGATCTCTTGTTTATAACTATGTAGTCAAACATGAAAGTGATTAAATAAAAAATACAAAGAAATTTCAATAGGTTGTGGCTATTAAGTCTTTAAAAAAATTAATATCTAGTTTAAAAATTTGTATCCAAAACAAATCTAAACTTGGATTACATGTAGAAGAGTAATGGAGCTTGCATGAATGATTTTAACTAAGTTTAATTGGATATTATACTTAGTAAGGAATTCAAAATGATTTGAAATAAAATATGGAATTATTTGGGCCTAATTTTAGTTGAACTTAGGGTGGAGAAGGGAATAAAAATGACAATATCTATGCAAAACATATCAAGGAATGAATCATAGAAGCCAAATTTAGAAGGCAAATTAATGGTAATGGAACTACCCATGTTTTCAAGGGTGGTTACATAACCACCGCTATTGGGGATAAAACCACCATTACAAATTAAAAAACTACCCATATTTTAATATAGAACTACCCTCTTAGGATGTAACCATTGTAGTGAGATGGACTTAGGAAGGAACTAAAAATGATTGGAGATAAAATATGGAGTGATTTGGGCCTAATTTTAAGTGAACTTAGGGTGGATAAGGTAAGAAATATGATTATAATCATGAAAAATACATCAAGGAATGAATCAAACAAGCCAAATTTAAAAGGCAAAATAATGGTGATAGAATAATTCATGTTTTCAAGGGTGGTTATGTAACAACCGTTGTTGGGGACAAAACTACCCTTAAAAATTAAAAAACCTCCCATATTTTAATATATAACTACCCTCAAGATGTAACCATTTTATTGGTTTACACAACTATCATGTCAAACCTATCACCCATGGGGTAGTTCTATAACCCAAAATGGTTATTCCATCACCTAATAGGGTGGTTCCATCACTAACAAAAGTTTTTTTGAAAATAGATTGACAGGTGGTAAAGGGTTAAGAAAAGGAGTTTTGGGAGACCTAGAAGAGATAGGGAAGAACAATAGGAGAGGTTTCTATAGAGTTCCCATTTGAGAATTATTAGGAGGTTATTGCATCATCTTTAGATATGTCATGTCAAGAATATCACATCATGCACAAATTAGGTGTATAAAATAACTCCATTCCTACTCTTACTAATTATATGGGTATTTAAAATGTTATTAGGACTCCTTGGACACATAAAATCCATTGACTTACATATATAATACATAGATGCCTTGAGTATATACATTTCAATCAAATGGTCAAAGTTATAGGCATTCAATATGAGTACCCTATCAATTAGTTTTAAATCCATCTCCCCCACTCCACCATAGTTGGTTATAGTAAATATTAAATATTAGAACATAAATGTATCAATGTAATCTATTCAAAAGTGAAGGACAAATGAAATCAAAACACCCATTCAAGAGCATAGTAAAGAATCAATTTTTGCACCTATACAAAATATTTATATATAGTTAGTTTAGAAGAAAATTTTACATTATCCTAAGATTCAATATTGATATAGAAAAGACACTCAAGTTTTAATAAAACATAAATATTCTACAATGCATCCTAAGGTAACACTAAAGACAATTCAACATACTCCATAATGAATATAGGAAATGAGACCTTCTCCTAATATGCAAAAAAGTCAAAATCCTACATTTTTTCAAGTTACACATTGAAAAAAAATATAAACACGGATTATGATAATTAAACTAAAACACTTGATGCCTTTTTGGATTCATATACACCTATATGTAGCAATTTTCACAAACCAAAATTCATTTTCAACACATTCGATCCAAAGACACACTATGACCATCCCATTAATGGGATAATAGGTTAAGGTTCCTTTTCAAATATCAAAACTATTAAAAACAAATATTAAAAAAATTCAAAAAAGGAAAAAATACAAAAAACATTAAAAATATTTATAAAAAATAAAAAACCAGGATCTAAGCATAACACAAGATGTTGGTTTATTTCTTTATATATTATTTATCACATATTTTAGGAGATATCCTAATATTTTTATATACACACATGAATTTCATGAGGTGTATGAGTGTGATTTAGGTCATACATTTTATATACATTATTAAATGTTGGACTCCCTTCTACTTAGTGGTCATGCATATACTCAGGGCATCTAAATCTATAGGTCACATTATAACATGTTATGTATTTATATGACTTGAAATGCAATATTAAGCTACATATATTAAATTGTATAGACAATCACTTATTTATTACATTGTGTTACCTAAATATTATAATTTTATTTAATATTTAATTGATACATATAAATGGAATAGAATATTTTTTCACTTGTTATATTTTCTTTTTTACTCTTTACTTTCTCACATGATAGGCTAGACATTGTTTTCTTATTTTTTGTGATCATTGGCCCTTGTGTGTGAAAATTGATTTAACATACATATGATATTTTCTTGATATGTGTGAGATTTTAACATGCTTATTACTTGTGTCCTTTGGCCTTATGTGGGTGATATTTTCTTGTGTGACATTTGAACATGTCCTTTGTATGTGTTCCTTGTCCTTAATGTATGAAATTGTTTGACATTACATGGCATTGCGTGTTGTACTTTTTTTTCTTACTGAGGTTGATTAATGGTGGCATGATACATATCATGCACTTTTATTTCTTACTCTACGTCAGAGATCGTTACTTCATTGCATGACTCATTATTAAATGTATCTATACATGACACTTGTATGTTTTTCATTCCATATTTTACATAGATGATTCAATGTAAATTACATTAATATGAAGACATACTCTCCACATGATGACATAATTAATACATTATTATATCTTTATCACATGTTATAGTTAACTCTTCTTTCGAGATGTGTGACTTGTAGGATACATCCATAATCTCAAAAGGGGGTAATCACATTGGGATCATCTTAGAGATCCAATCCTTCATGAATAGACAAAAATAATATTTGGGATAAAATACATGTTTCAATAATATATTATACAAATATTTGAAGATTCAAAGTAATGAAAAATTAGAATTCATAATATAGGTTCTCAAATATATAGAATAAAAGTTTTATAAGACTCAAAATAATACAAAATCTGATTTTATATCAGAGAATAATTTTTTGAAGATTAAAATTGATTCAAATATCGAACATATTATATATATTGGCACATTGATATCAATTATGGTGGAATATGAAATGTATTTTCACTCACTTTCCATAGACTCAAAGCACATAATATCATATAATTTAATGCATGTTCATGGTCATATTAAAAATAATTACAAGATCAAAATTATTTGCTAAAAATACAGTTACAATTGAGAATATAGGTGCATAACATTATATATGATTTGGCATAGACTAAAGGAGTATGATGCTTGTTCATCATCTTATAAACATAAATAAATTTAAAAGTTGAAAAATCATGATACAATGATGAAATTTGAAAAATATATGGGGCAAGAATAAGTTTAAATTACATTTACAAAGTTCAAATTACAATTTCAAATTTAAAAAATGTTTATTTCAAATAAAATATATGAGCAAAGTGGTTATGATGGGAGAATGAATATTATTTATTCTCTTTTGATCATGCATATTAAAATATATATCTTTTATAGTGGTTTAATTTGATCTATGTAGGTAATTTACTTTAGGGTTTAGCAATGTTCAATAGCCTTGACATTACTTTAAGCAAATTGTATGGTTCCCTTTTTTTGTGTGGATAATGTACATTAAGTCTAGTGACACTAAATGGCCTTGGAATCACTTATAATGAAACCATGGTGGTTACACCTTTTTGAATTAGTATATTGGGTAATAATTTATATTCATGAAGGTTGGAATAATGCATCTTTCCAACTCAAGATCTTTCTTAATTCTACAAAGTGGGAATTTCTCAATAGAAACTCAGCATTGGTTAAAATTATCCATGTGATTAAACAAGGGGGAATATTGTTCCATTATAAGTTATATATTATAGGGAAATTTGGTTTCACCTACATACATGTGTACTCCTTCCATTTTTCTCTTTTTTAAAATTTAAATTTTCACAATTCAAGATTTTTAAATTTTAAAAATGAGGAACAATATTACTTTGTGATAAATTTTAGGGCTTACTAAATTTGAGTTCCCTACACAATTCAAGTATCATATTAAATAAAAAGTGTGTTATACACACTTAGGTTTAATTTTTTTTCATTCACTCTAGTAATTTCATTACTTGAGTAAATGGGGGGAAGATGTAGACATGTAAACCTGGTCATAGTTACTTGATAATGATAATTATTGACACATCCTAAACCACATGAATTGTGCACAAATACATGACTCTTATTCACCATTCCTAATCTATTTATCTATATGTAGGTTCAAACATCTATTTGTTTTTATTAATAAACAACTCTCAAATATAATTTCTCAAGCTACTCAAAATGAATTTTACGTTATCTCCAACTTAATATAGGTGTCCCTGATCTTTGTAGATAATTTTTTGCTATGTCTACATGAGTGATTTATGCAAAAAAAATTCATTCCTATAAACTTAGGTTATCTACATTCTACACCAGTTGATGACTAATTTCCAAAATTTAAATCATTATTTTGTGTCTTCTCACATGTTATATAAGGTTAGCTACAATAAATTTTCAAAATATTATCCTATAAATACATATCAAGGATCATTAATTTTATCCACTTTGTATTCACTTATATCAATCATTCACACTATTTTATGTTGAGAAAATATGACCTATCCTCTCCAAATTCAAGATTGCTCACAAGAAATAACCATAAGCAAAGTTAAGAGCATTCCACAAAAAGTAAATAGATTTCATTATCAATTATCAAATCCATATTTATAACTACATACACATATTCAAGGATCATAATTACACAATCACTCTAGGTGTGAGAATTAAAAGAGCTTGATTCCCCTCCTTGGAGTAATGGATACATATGTAATGGTGAATTAGAAATGGGTGATTGAGGTTAGCTCATCCCATTACACTACCATATTTTTAATAGGTTTTAAGGATATCAAAATGCCCTTAGGGTTATAAATACAAATAATACAAAAAATAGATTATGACCAACATATTTGAAAGTTAAATATCCCAAATTTTAAATTAAACATAGTTACAAAAGATGTAGCCATCATTTTTTATCACAGTTAATAAAGATAACTTTGTGATCAATGTGCTTGTGTGGCTTTCACTACTATCCAATTACCTTAGTATTATCTAGGAATATTCTATAATTATTCCTTTGATATTTCATTTTCATAATTTTGATTCTTTCTATATTTTCCTCTCAGTCAGTCATCATAATCAACTAAGAGAAGTGCATTAAATGGATAGGAGTGGTTGCATTGTCACCCACTTATCACAGAGATATCTAGATTTTTTTTTTTTTTTTTGATCATGCAAAGTCACATATATTAATAATTCCAATTTTATATACTTAGAAAATTCAACATAAATCTATATGTGATCTAAGTTTTTTTCTTCCTAATGCTTTGCTAAAAGAATAGTTTTCCATATTTATCAATTTTCTAAAATTAGAATTATTTATTATTGTACATCTTTAACATTATGATATTATATACATTTACACCTATATAGTAATTAAAATTTTAGTTTTTACATTAAAAATGTGGTAAAATAGATATTATAATTCTTAAATCAATGTGTTCATTAAGTCTTTTAAAGTGGTTATAGAGATAGACTTACATTGATTGTACTATTTTAAAGCATCACTTGTCAGGGTTATAGTAAGTACTTTGGTAGATACAAAGGTGTTAATTTTAATCCAATGCTCATACAAGTTACCAAATGTATTTAGATGAGAAGTAGGATGAGTGGATTTGTTATATGATATAAAATAATAAATTCCACTAATGTCAATGTTTAATATTTAAGGCATTAAGGGTTGGTTTTGGGGGTGTTAGATGAATTTATTTAGAATATGAGGTTGAAAAATGATAGTTTTAAGATGTTATATAAGGGGATGTGTGTATTAAATTTAATTACACACACACCACTAACCCTATTGATGTATAGATTTCATTTTTAGGAGTTGGTTCTCCATTTACATGAATTGTTGAGTAATAGTAATTTACATGATAACCATTTGGTTGATGACCTTAAACATTACTTTTGTTGCATTAGGTGTGTTTTGGGCTAAATTATAAGCTTGAATAATATGTTGAGATGTTTTAAAGTACTAAAATTGGAATTAATATTGGTGTTGATATAAGATATTTGGGTAGGAGCATCAAACCTAAGACTTGCCATGCTTGTAGTCAAATTAGGCATGGTGTATTTAGAAGGTAGAGGGGTAGTCAAAAATTGACTTGTGTCATGACCAAACCTTAATGACATTATGATTATCATTATTATTTAAGCTTTATATTGTGTTTTTAATTAAATTAGATACTTACTACAATTTTTTACTACATTGTAATGTTTTAAACTTATTAATTTGTTTAAATTTAGTAATATGTTTAATTTATCTTATGATATATCATATAGATATTATTTAAGTATCTTATATTATTATAGGTGTTGCCTCGATATGAGTTAGGTCAAAAATTGGAGCATGTTATTCAATGGAAAATATAAGGTACATAAGTATACATTTAGGTATAATGTGAATGAGATTAAAAAAATAGACCCCTTGACCTTTTATTTGATTATCATATACAAACTTGGCATGTATCATGTTTCATGTGTATTATGTAGTCCACTTTATTTATTGGTTGATTTTTATTATTATTTTTTACTATTATTGTTTTCCTTATTTATATTGCTAGAGTAATTTGGTTTTGATCATGAGTTAAGAATGATATCATTTTGACACCAATGAGCCAAAGGTAGGAATAGAACTTGTGGCAAGTTTAGGCTACGTATATATAAATCATACAAGGATGTTGGATGTTTCATGGACATTTTTAGATCCATATTATTGAAATTACATAGTCATTGATTAAAAAAAAGGAAGTGGGTTAAATAAAACATGGACATGGAATATGATTTATATATTTACATAAAATATAATATAAGGCCATAGACTTAGGATTAATGGCATTTTGGGCCATCACAAACCTGGAATAATTCAATGGCAATGATATTATTAGTTGGATTATGTTGTAAACCTAATCATCAATTAGGTTTTTTTTTAATGGAAGGATCTCAATTGATTGTTTATCATTTTATTATTTTTTTCATGTCATTCAATTGGTTTTGCATGAAGGATAACAAGGGGTTGTAACTCATTATTTTACATGCATAATTTTTGTCATGGAAGAATTATATTTATCTAGATACATGATGGATGTTATAGTTTGGAGAAGCTTGGTTTTTATCCCATTTATAGGTTAGTTGGTATTGAAGGAAATTACTTAAACGGACTAGTTTTATAAGGAGAAAAATGGGGAAAACTTGGAGAGAAGGAAGAAATCAGGAAGATAAGGAAAGTTCAAATGATTATCACTTGGTTATTTCATCTTTTATGAAACAAGTAATTTCTTATTTTGTTTTTAGATGGAGTTAAATATGGGTTTTAATTTATACGTAAATCAATATCAGTTTAGAAGTATAATGTAATTATTCTTGAAATACCTAAACTAGTTTTATAATATTTAAGGATATCCCATTTTAGGGGAGGATGTTAAGATAAATTGCACCCTTAAATGACATAAATATTAACTATGAAAAATCATTTTTACCAAACTATGCATGACTGCATTTGGGTCATTTTTGGTCTTAGTCATTAGGTTTATTTAATATACCGTGACATTGTTGTTATGTTTGATTTTGGTTTTATTACCATGTAAGTATATATTTTTTTATAAATCCTTTGGTGTCTTATATATGAAAATATAAAACCATAACAGATATCATTTGCATGCTACCTTACATGTATAAATGTATGTTTTAGGTTTGGAATTGGTTTCATGTTTCCCATCTTCAATCGATTGTTGGGATGGGTAGGGACACACAAATTGTTGGGATAATTATGCAGAGAAGAAATTATAGATATAATGATTGATAGGAAATTTTCTCAAGTTTGATGGTCATCCATGTTTTAGTCTCTAAGTCTTCTTTTCTCATTTATTATGGTGAAGGTCATATTGGCCTAAATGGTGTATGTATATAAATGTGATTGTATATGTACCACTATAACTATAAAATTAGGGCATTATGTTGTTATTGATTATGTTTTAATATTTGATGATTAATAAAAGTTTTGAGTGGAAATGGCTCAAACCATTATTGATATTCTCTTTCAAATTAATAGTTATATGATGAATTATTTTGAACATATGTATAAATTAGTTTTGACTCACTATAGAAATATGGGTTGTCTTAGTATAATGTTACTTGACTCACTAAATGCTTGAATCATGGAAACTCTTTTATTCATTTATAATACTTAATATTAAATTTTATTTGTTCTTAAGTTTAATATAACATACAAGTTTTTTAATATATTTCTTATAGTGAGAAACCTTGATAAAACCTGTATAAATGAGTTTTGAGATAAATGAGCGTGTTGACCAATCTTCTACTACATAAACCATGTTGTTTTATTTATATTAAAAATATATTTTTTATTGGGATGTTTTCTTGAATGGATTAGTAAATGCATGCTAGTATGGAAACTTATATCAATAGCATTAATGTTGGTGTGTGGAAAATTATGAGGTTCTATTGTAGCAACTAATTGGGATAATGTCAAATTTTTATACTAAGTAATATTTTGATTGTTATTTCATGTGTTGTATAATGATAAAATTTTATATTTTCTTATTTTTTATTTGAATAAGTATTGAAAGGGAATTTGAATAGTGTTATGATCTTTAAATTAGATCCTTAAATATATTTTATACTTTCATAAATAATAATTTTTGTGTTCATTAAGAGTTATATCAAATTTAAAAACATGAGTAGTTGTTTTCATGATGACTAATGAATGTTTACTCATCATTAATATAACCATTCATTTATTGTATTAAGTGAACATAACATTTTTTTTGGAAAACACAACCCCCTTTTCATGGAAGAAAAGGTGATACCTCTAAAAAATATCAACTTAAAAGTTTCCTAGAGCTCAAATCTCCTCAAGCTTATTCCATAAATGAGTAAAACATTGAACCTCTATTTCATCTTGATTATCCAATCATTTCACAACATTCATAACAAATGAATGATTATCATGGAAAACCCTACAGTCACCTATGTCTATAACAATTTATCTATTTTATGTTTCAATATGAAGGTTTTCCCATATTTATAATGATTTTCATTTACTTTTTGTTTTGTGGAGTTAAAATTTTACAAGTTTTCCCAAGACGACATCTCCCTAGAGTCTTGCTTAGTGTTTCATCGATATTTTTAGGTAGTAGATAATATTTATTTTGATTATGTAGACCCTTTTTTGACTTAGTCAATTTTCATAAATATCACAAGATCTTAATGAATGAGAATTTATTTCATGGATCCTATCAAAGTTGTTGGTAATTTAGGGGTATCAAATCTATCAGATCTCTGAGAGAGACTGATGAATAAGAAGCTACCACATGAAACATGTCAGACTTGTTAATCTATTAAGGGTGTTATACTTGTGAGAACCCTAATAGATCTTGAAGAATGAGAATATTCCATTTGGATCCTATAAAAATTGTTAGTATCCTAAGGCAATTAGATCTATCAGAGCTCTAAGAGACCTCAATAAATAAGAAGTTACCACTTAGAACTTGTCAGACATGTTAGTCTCCCATGGGTGTTATATATGTCAAATATCTAGGAGATATTGATGAAGGATAATATATCACATGGAAACTATTAGAATTTTCTATCTCTTAGGGGCATGAAAGCTATTAGATCCCTGTTAAAGCCCAAAAAATGAGAAGCTATTATGTGTAACCTTTCAAAATTATCAATTTCTTAAGGGTGTTAGAGCTATTAGAGACCTAAGAAAGAATAACTAACCATAGGACACCATGTGTTACTTCTATATAAAATTATAGAAATGTATCAGAGCGTCCTTAATTAGGATAGAAAGGAAGTACAATCAGAACCTAGAACCAACCAACAATCATCATGTGTCACTTCCTTATACTAAATGTAAAAGTGATTTGGAATAACTCAGATGAAGAAATGAAAGATATGGATTAATCTAAAATTTTATAATAGAGTGCTAAATATATTTTTTGGGTCCACATGATTGAATATATCACACAAGAAGGTGAGAGAGTGATACCCTAGATGTGCCTATTTGGCATAGCCTACAAAGAAAGTGCCTAAATAAAATGGGACACATGGCCCAATTTGAAGATACTTTAGGTGTCACAAGGGAAAAAATAGCTGTCTGACTACCACACCATTGCATTGATAATTTTTTATTAACTACACGCTAATTTAAAAACTTGAAATCATCCCCTACCATCACCAAATCTAAATTGGGAATAGATTTTAAAAATCCTTTGAGTTAATGCTAGATAAATAAAACATTCAAGTTGATTGTGACATAAACTAAAATATGAATTTAAAAAATGTGATCCTCTTAATTCCATTAATACAAGATATCTTTATGTAGCCCTATAAATCTTCCAAGAAACTTGATTTACCATTATAGTTATTGATCTAAACTCCTAAGCATCATTACTTTTAGTGCCTCTTTAAGATTTTAATGCTTCCCTTAGGATCATAATTTTATGATAAGTAAATATTAACTCTCACCCATGGCCACATCATATTTCAATCCTAGGCCTAAGCTAAAATATAAGGATACCACCTTCTCATCAAAACTGAACCATTTAGAGATTTATAGCAAAGTGTTTAAGGTAATTTAAGATGTGTAGAGTCCACCTTAGATGATTATGAGGATGAGAACCAATTCCTTAATGAGATTTATTCCCTTAGATAATTAGAATTACACAAGGCCACTACCAAGTCATAATTATTCCATTATGTTAATCTCTTTGAAAACATGTTTCAAAACTCCATGCACATTCATGATGTCACCTAGGACCTAGTATAGTTGTAGGCCCTAGAAAAAAATTATAGTTATCTTTAGGGTTAATTTTTAGCAATATTATAATCTCTCAAAGTTCACCCTAGTTTATAGCCAAAACACCATAGACACATAGACTAATATACATAAAATATATGGGTTTCTCAAATATTTGGTCGTAAATCTATATTGATGAATCAAAAAGGAAGACATCAACACTTACTCTATTAACACCTTTTAGAAAGGATTTTGAATTAGTTTAATCATATTAAATTTTTTATTTAACTTGAAGGATGTTATACATGTGAACGTACTATGGGTACCCATGTTGATCATCATATTCAAAGGAAATGAGGTCCTAGACCTTGGAAGCCTCATCAATTTTAACCTAATCAAGGGCATCAATGAGGCCATGGGCGTAACAACTTATAAATGCTAAGTTATCTTGTGGATGCATTATGTGTCACCCTCATGTGTAAGCATTATATTTTCTTATCATTAACCCCTTTCATCTCTATGTTTCATGTGATATTTTACAAGATGTCTTCCCATCATTAAAAATCCACATCTAGGATATTTGTGAGTCCTTATACACTGTGGTCTACATGGCCATTAACAAGAGGCCCATGCTACGACTCTCAGATGAGATAAGTAGAATGATCCTACCCATAACACAATATTGGTACTAAATATATCACACCATCATCAATATGGAGGGTATCAATAAATCCTCTCTCCTTCTAACCTATTAGGTCTTAGATCACCTTGTGAAGATATATATTTCTTATTAGTTACTTGAGTGTGTCATGGGCTACTTGCTTGATTCCTAACATAAGGTGTATCCCAATATACTAACTTTACTTTGCCATCATGATAAAATAAAATGGAAGATGGTACAAAATAAAAATTCATATGCCTTGGTAATATATAAACACTAAGATTGGTATCCCCTCAGGGTTATTAGAACCCATGTATCAAGGTATGCAATGCAACTCAGTATCATGTATCAACATGAGCCTCATGAGGATAAAAACATTAAAATAAATCCATCTAGTACTGTTGAGGTATTAATGTGGGTAGAAGTGACGATTAATAAAGGAAATTAGGCTCAATCCAGACCAGTCCTTTAAGAAATGCCTTCACCACCTTCACAAGCTCTGCCAATGTAGTCACCCATGGCATAATAAGCCATAGGGCTTATGGCAATCCAATTAGAAGAAGATGTTTAAGAAAATACACCCCATATTTCTATGATAATTATATAGGGGGTCCTAACACCTTCTCCTCCTTGGGCTTCACCTCCCTTAGTCTAAGCTCCATCACTACCACCTCCAATTCCATGGGTCACTCGATTATAATTAATGCAAGGTTAAATTTAAACATTGACAATAATTGTAAATTGAGCCCAAAGTGATATTGATAAGAGGTACCAATAGAGATTCCTTCCCCTAATAACACCATCCTTTAACAACCCATGAAACCACCCCCAAGATTCTTTTATCCTGTCAGTATTATTCCAATTAGGCCTCCCCTAGTTCCTATTACACTCATACCCTAATTTTTGTAGGTACCTTTATCTCTAGCCAAGTTTAAAATACTCACTTATGAATTCCCCTCTAATCAACCCATTCCACCTGAATGAATCCCTAATCTACCTTAGGTCTCAAGGAGTCTCAATTTCATGGCCCTTGTCTCCATGAGTGTTTGGTCTAGTTCAATTAGTTTTTACAACTCTAAAAAGGTATTATATTCTAGTTGCTCATAAATTTTAACACCAATATATACCACAAATTCCATTTTAGTGTCTTTATTAGCTACTCCTCTAGCAAAAACACATCCTATTTACCCCACCTCAACCATCTTAATGACTACCACCTTAGTGACAAGTGAACTCATATGCATATATCAAGTGACTCCCAACTTCATAGGTTGCCCTAGAAACAATTTCTACCATTGATCCCTTAATTTTTACAATGCATGTCAATACTAGCATGACACCTTAGAAGAGGAAAATGGTGAGTTTTATCATGCCCCCATCTTAGATTTTAATTACCACCACATATCCTTTAACTTGAACCTTATCTTCAACTGATCTAGGTAAGAGATCTAAAGAAAGGCAAAATCTATCTCCCTCTTAGATTTATATTTAGATTTTCACCTCCCATTGCTTCCTAGTCCTCCTTTTCTATCACCATAACCCCCAAATGATTTGTATTTAACTAGATAATTTCCTCATTCTTATTAAACACCCCACTCCCAAGTTCCATTGGTCTACATATTAGCATAACCCCTTACTAATTGGTATGCCTAATTATTCCTATGGGTATCCCCATTCATCCTTCCTCCCTTCACTACCATGCCCCCTCCTCCTCCACTCATCTCTTCTTTCCTTCCTTCCACTCCATCCATTATTATTTTTAGGCCTTTACCATATACCTCTACCTTTACCACTAGCTTGGGATTTACTATAGTCCTAATATGGGCTAGACCCCTAATGCCTACTAATGCATATATACTAAAAATGGTTTATCAGGGTGACCCAAAGGTCCAATGAGAGTTTGATATAGACACTAAGAACATTAGGAGATTTTTTAAGAGTAGGTTCAACTAAGAAGGGGACCTAGTGGTGTGGATAATTGAACAATATCTATTCTAACTCATAAAAATGAGGATACCAATAGGGATGAAAAAGTGGCCAAAAACCCTATATCATTGATATAAGCTACCAATGAGCTATTTTAAAAGCTCATGGAAGAAATTAAGGAGAAAGTTAGATCATTTAAATCATAAGTGAGGAGTAATTTCCTAATATAACTAATTTTTCAAGTTTGAAATCCCTTGCATATTTATTTATAGCTATCATAAAGGTGATGAGATCCCTATCCACAAGCAAAAAACATCTCCAGTGCACTCAAGCATACCTAGAGAGGGTTACCCACATGAAAAGTAAGTGAAAAAGGCTCATTTTGGTTCTTCACAAAGGCATGTTATTAGAAATTAAACTCATGCTTCTGATGGACATAAACCTTTATTAGACTTATGCCAAGTGCATAAAGACATAAATTGATGAGTGGTTGGACACAACACAGATAGTGAACAAGCCTTTGGAAAATAATAGAGAGTGGATGCTAAAATATTTAAAAGAGGTCAAAATAAATGTTTTATTACACCAAGATGGTAGTGTGTTAGACAAGGAGGAAATTGAGATCCACCTGGACCTATTCAACTAGGTCATGTAGAAGAAATTGGAGATAGCCAATAGGGATAGGGCTAAAGTGATTTTATAGCTTATGATGCAATCAATAACTAACATCAAACAATTGCATGATGTGAGGATTTACCTTGAGTCCCCACTCCAATACCATAAGAGTTTGGTGGTTTAGGCTAAGGTAACCTACTAGGAGTTTCCTATGAACTTGGAAAAATTAGATTAGGAGTTTAACTTGGTAGTAGTCATGCTATAATTTGAGGAGGCAAATATTAAGTCGGTGGGGAGTGGTGCACCTCCAAATTACTCTTGATTCTCTCCTTTTTATCCCTTGTGAATTTCATTTTGCTTATTCTAGGATTTGGGGAATCTTTTTGGTATAATTCTATTTTAACCATTTTAGGCCATGATGGCCTAGAGTGGGAACTCATGCTATTAGGAGACAAGTACCATTGTTATTATATATATACACACACACACACACATATATATATATATACATATATATATACATGTATATATATGTATATATATATATGTATATATATATAATGTATATATATATATACATATATATATATATATACATATATATATATACATATATATACATACATACATACATACATACATATATATATATATATGTATGTATGTATGTATGTATGTATGTATATATCTATGTAATATTTTTAAAGTGTCAAATTTATTGTAATTAAAAACTATCATATTAATCTGAATTTGATTTTTTTTAAATGTATCTAGTTTTCATGGATGCCTTTCACTTTGTTTCTGTTAGACATTTAGAGTGTTCACATTATTAAAAATTATTAGTTTGTTAATATTCATTAGTTAAATGTATATAATATTAGCTTAAAAATATATTAGTTAAATAGCTTTATATTGTTTGGAGGTTGTTTAGTAAGAATTATTAGGGATATAAATATCCCCAATTATATGATAAAAATATCCTATATATTTATATTGATGTTTGAAGGAGATTTAATAATAGAGAGAAATCTATTATTTGATTAAATTTCTATGTGTGGTCTTTGGATTTATGATTGGTCTCTAATTAAAATCAATATCTTCTATCATATCTAGATTATAAGAGGGTAAAGAAAAAGCTTTAGTGAGAGTCCCCTAAAAAAATTCGGACCTTGATATTTTGAAGATCTAATTTGCAAAACATCAACTCATAAATTAGAACATATTCAATCTTTGTTTATTTTCTATAATAATTCTAGATAGAATTGCTTATGATGAGTTGTCAACTTTTGTGCATTACTTATTAGGGAGTAAAAAAGCAATTAACCTTCAATGCAATGTAATATTAGTGTCACCAAAATCTAAGAAAGAGAAAATATAATTATTTATTATATTATTGATAGTTTTGAAACTCATATGTGTTATTGTGTTCTTCCTTATTGGGTGTGTTTCACACTAATGTCAGACTATTCTTCATTTCACTCAAATACCTTCCAATCTAGCATGTTCGAGAATAAATCAATTCATCTAAAATAGTGGATCTCTGCTCGATCTAAAAAATTATATCTTAATTTGTCTACAGATTCCTCATCATTGTGTTTAGATATTTACAAAGGCACAGACATACTATCAAAACCACCCTTAATCTACTCTTAAAAATGGTTTGGTATAAATTGTGAATAGTTTTTTACATAAATATCCATTTAATCTTTGCATGAGATAATCACTCATATAAGCTCTTCAAATTCCTATTGTTGGTATCTTAGCCCATATCTCATTTAGATCATAGTTTCAAAATTGTTTGACATTACTCAACCTATTGGAACTATATTTCATTCATGCTTAAGAAGGCTCAATTTAGATCAAATAGAAACTCATGCATTTTGAGACATATCCCTTATCACAATAGAACTTCTATCTTTCCTACAACACCATACAAAAATGCTTTGAATATTGAACATCATTTGGTTAGTTATTTTTTATGTTTAATCATAAAATTGAGCTATCTAATTCTTTATCTAAGCACTTGTATTCATGGTCTAAAAGTTCTTTAGTTTATATTTCTTTTCATGTATAGTTATGAGTCATGGTCTAAAATTTATTTAGTTTGTAGTTCTTTTCATTTATAGTTGTGAGTCATGGTCATTAATATTGAGTCAATAGTTGTTAACCTTGTGTCAAATTTTAAAGACTTTATATTTTCTATTTTATTAATCAAGTTTTGTCTATAGTTATTAAACTACTATATCTTATTTAAGATATAAATATTTTTGTTCAAATAATAGTGGTATCTAAATAAAGTAATGTCAAGTCAAAAGGTCTATTTAAATAAATTAAAATTCTTTTTTTTTTGTGAATAAAGTATATTGAGTCATGTTGTCAGAGTCCAATTTTTTAGGTCATTTTATGTCACATAGAGTCATTGTTAAAATCACTAAAAACATAATTCTTCACAAATTAATTATCATTTTTTCATGACATCTGGATTATGGGGGGGTTCTAAATTATAATGGATGTAAGCAATAGATAACTTACCAAAACCATCAGAAGACATGTTGACCTATCTTTATGAGTAAGAATCTTCACTTACTATAGGTTAGAGGCATCAAATGAAGGAGGTTTATATATCTTCTCATCAATCACCAATGATGGGGCCCAGATGCTTCAGTGGCACATTTTAGTTTAATTATGGTTGCATGTCAATAAGAGTAGATGATATATCTATGTTCACATTTGTACCAAGTGAGCTAAAAATTCTTTTGTATTTCCTTTGAATGTGTGATAGTGAAGAGAAATAATAAAATTACTTCACATTATGATGTGGTTGGTGGTGATCCACTTTCAAAACCATATTTTTGTGGTTGTTGGTAAATCACTTGAAAACCATCCTTTTTTGGTTATTGGTAATCCATATGCAAAATAATCATTAAGGTTTATGGTTGTCTTAAGAAAATCACCAAATCATAAGCATAGTTGTAGATACAAGTTTTATATTTCCCTCATCTTCACATTAAGGAGGTGTATACTAGAAACTAATAATGTTCACAAGGGGGTGAATGTTAGAGATTTAGAGTGTTCACGTTATTAATAATTATTAGTTTGTGAATAGTCTTTAGTTAAATGTATATATTGTTAGTTTAACAATATATTATGTATATATATTTATATTGTTGGAGGTTATTTAGTGATTTTTTGTAGGGATATGAATATACCCAATTATAGGATACACATATCCTATATATTTGTATTTATGTTTGAAGGAGATTTAGTAATAGAGATAGATATATTATTTGATTAAATTTTTGTGTTTGATCTTCAAATTTATGCTTAGTATTTTATTAAAATCAATGTCCAATATCAAATCTAGGTTTTAAGAGGGAAAAGAGAAAGTTTGGATAGGTCATTGACCCATGTGTGGTGTACCAATAATTCCCATGCATTAAGAGACAACCAAATGAGCTTGTTGATGAGTCCATAATATGGCTCATTATATCCATAAAATAACATCATTTTTCTTACATATGAAGTAGATCTAAATTTAGTTTCTAAATTTATGGTTTATTTAGAATAAAATAGTACGTATATATCATGGTTATGTGTTTAGAATTTTTTGTTATCTATTTATTCTCTATTACTAATTATTATCAGGAAAAATATGCCAATTAGCGTATACACAATTCATACTAAGCTAAAAATGGTTCAAAGTATGAAGAATAACCTGATTAGAGTAGTTTCAAAATCTTCTACAATAAGATTTAGTATTCTGGTCAAGTTATGGGCACTTACAAGCTTGTTATAGACTCCCATAATAGCTATGGATTATGATAGGATTGATACAGTATTTATGTGTTACCATAGGCTTGCTATAGTAACTACATATTACACCAATCCTGTTACAATAGCTATAGATTACATCAAACTAGCTATAGACTAGTTATGAATTATATCATACCATCTATAGATTAAATTAGCCATCTATAGATCAACTACATATTACATTAGTCAATTATAGATTTTAGTAGGCTTGCTACAAAATTTAATAGGCTTGTTATGAATTTTAGTAGGTTGCTATGGATTTCAATAAAATTGGTACAAAATTCAACAAAACTACTACAAACTTGTTTAGAAAGTATTTATAAATGTATTCTAATGTTCCATCTATCATGAAAAATTATTTCCATTTGGATTCTTTTTATATATAGATTTTTATGTATCGACTTTCCATTATAGATTATATTCAAATATAGGTCTATGCAATTTCATTAAAAATAATAAATCTCTCCATATTTGGTGTGTTGGAGATGTGGAAACATAATGCTTAATATTATTTTAATGAAAATCCTAAAACTTGTAGTTGCTATGGGTAGCGTATAGAAGAAACCTATAGTGGTTGCAGGTAACCTATAGTGGTTGCAAGTAACCACTATAGGTGAAAACTTGTAATTGCTACAGGTAATCTATATGTGAAAACTATAGTTTCTAAAAGAAACCTATAGATGAAACCTACAGTGGCTATGGAAAACCTATAAGTGAAAAACTCTAGTTGTTTTAGGCAACATGTAGGTGAAGATTGTAGCTACTATGAGAAACCTAAAAATAAAAATCCTACAACTTGACCAGTGCTACAGGCTTTTATATATAAGTGCTATTATAAATTTATAGGAATAGGTTAATGCCAAATTTGAGTTCTAATGTTGTGGATTGATATAATAACTATGTGGTCATGGTTACATTGACTATGAATATGTGTTGGTAGGGTTGTGAAGGTCTATTTTTAATGATGCTCTTGTAGGCATTGATTGAATGTAGGAGAAACCTAAAGATAGTCAGATGATGATTTGTTAATATCCTATGCATCATTATCATAATTGTATAACTATTTGACATAGTTTTCTAATATTTGTAAAAAATTGTAATAGAAGGAAGTTGTAATAGATCTATAATTTCTTATTTTGCAAGGAAGTTGTAACAATTTGTAACCACAGGAAGTTAGAATAGATTTTTACTTCCTTATTTTTAGTTATAAAACCTTTAAAAGTGGGAAAAGAGGTAGAATAATGATGTAATTGTGAATTATAGATAAAAATAAAAGGTGAAAATGTAGCTATGTAGTAATTAATATAAAAATAAAATTATCTTTAGACAAAGGTATTGCCAGAGTGTTCTGATACAGAGACTGAGGGGTAGGAAGTGCTAGGCACTTATATAAATTCCTTTAGAAGTTTGAATAGAATAATTTTTGGGTTTCTTGGTGGACATAGCCCAACATTTGGGTGAACCATGTTAAATATTGTGTCAGTATTTTTGTATGTTATTTTTCAATATCTCTTATTTCTCTATTTTCTACATGTATTTATTATTCCATATTTTTTTAACTTGAAAGTACATGTTTAGATTATTTTTAATATGTGGGTTACAAATTAGATTTTGATATAGATTTGTAAACTCAATTATTCTGATCTAGGCAATTGAGTAATATTATATGTAATAAAATCTTGAATCTTTTTATATTTAACCCAACAAGTGGTATCAAAGCCATCTTTTTATGGTTTTGTGTATTATTTTATAAGTTGTAAATCTCTAAAGGATCTTAGACTCAAAGTAGTATCTTCTCAAGAGGGATATATTGAATAATGGTATACAATGGAAGAAGAGTGGTTGATAAGTTTAATGGATAGAATTTTATTCTGTGTAATATGTAGATGATTGACTATCTATTTCAAAAGGACCTTTATCTACTACTTGATGGAAAGGCAAAATGATTGGGAAAGAGAGTAGATGAGGAATGGAATGTCATGGATAGAAAATATTTGGGAGCCATAAGGATCTACTTGGGAGGAATTGTTACCTCTAATATATCTAAATAAAATACTATAGAATAAATTATGACCACCTTATGAAAGTTGTATGAGATGCCTTTAGCAAAAAATAAGGTGTATATTATGAAGAGGTTATTTAACTTGAAAATGAATGAGAATTATAGTGTAGCTAAAAAGATGAATGATTACAATACTATTATAAACTAATTGACTTATTTGAAAGTGAAACTAGATGAAGAAGTTAAGGTCTTGTTGTTACTATGTTCCCTACCTAAATCTTAGAATAATCTTGTGATGGTTGTGAGTAACAACATGTCTAGGAGAAATACTCTTAAAATGAAGGATGTTGTTAGTGTCATAATCTTTGAATAAATGAGAATGAATACATTTTTTGAGATTTCAACAATCAATGGACTAAATGTTGAATCTAGAGGGAGACAAAAGAATAGACAGAGGAGAAAGAGCCATGGATCTAAGGGAAGATCTTTATCTTCCAAACATAGATCCAAGTCAAAAGGTATAAGAGTTGTATGGTGGAACTATGAAAATTCTGGCCATATGAGAAAGTAATGTTGGGATCCTAATAAAAATCATGAGAAACTAAATAATGATAATAACTATGAGGCAAATATTGCCTCAAGTGATACTACTACTATGTATCAAGATGATTTAGTTTTGTCATGTGATACAAAGGTTGAGTCATGGGTGATTGACTCAGGGGCATCTTTTCATGATACTTTCAATCCTAAGTATTTTACATAAGAAATTGAATTTATCATACTTAAAGTCTATTAATTTAGGTTTATGTGAACATTGAATTTTTGGTAAATAAAAGAAAGTTCCTTTTGTGAAGGTTGGGCTTGAAAGAAAAAAAAATTAGAATTAGTAAATTATGATGTTTAGGGACCAACACCTATAAAATCATTGGGAGGATCAAAGTATTATGTTACATTTGTGGAGGATGTAACTCATAAATTATGGGTTTATTGTATTCAAAATAAGTCTGATGTATTTAGAACCTTTAAAATCTAGAGAGCCCTTGTAGAAAATGAGTTAGGCATGAATTTAAAATTCTTAAGATCTGATAATGGAGGTGAATACACCTCAAAATAATTTTGTAACTACTATGCACAAGAAAGAATTTGAAAATAAGTAACAATGCCTCAGACTCCTCAACATAATGGGGTAAGTGAGAGAATGAATCAAACAATTATGAAGAGAGCTAGAAGCATGAGACTCCATGCTGGTTTACCCCCTACTTTTTGGGTAGATGTGGTTCATAATACTATCTACTTGATTAACAGAGGACTATCTAGTGCTTTAGATAATGAGATTCTCAAGGAAGCTTAGATAGGTAAAAGTGTTTCCTACTCTCATTTCAAACCTTTTGGTTATGAAGAATTTGTCAACATTGATAAAAATAATAGAATTAATTTGGATGCTAAATTTATGAGATACACTTTCATTGGATATGGTGATAGCTCATTTGGTTATTTTTTATAGTGTTTAGATGATATAAATATTGTGAGATCATGTGATGTGATGTTTAATGAAAGTGTGATGTATAGAGATCAACTTGCAAAAAATAAAGTGGAAAGTCCACTTGGTAAGGAAAATATTGTCATACCTCATAAGTGGGGAAAGAAAAGAGTACTTACAAAATACTCCATTTACCTCTATAGAATTAGAGAATGGGAATAGGGTCATTAATGACCCAAGGGAGTCTTCTTAGAATATTGGGCCAAGAGAAGATCAAAGTGAACTAGTCACACCTATGGTAAGGAGGTAAAGAAGAGTAAGTAAACCTCTTAATAGACTATGTGTAATGGGAAAAGGGCATGAAAGTAAAATGAGATACCATGAAACACAATAAAACATGAAAATTGGTGGATTTACCACTTGATAAGGAAGCACTTCAAAATAAATGGGTTTTTCATTTCAAAGAAGATGAGAGTGGGAAGGGAAGAAAACATACAAAGAAAGACTTGTTGTTAAAGGCTTTGTACAAAAGGATGGAATTGATTACTCAGAGGTATCTTCTCCTATTGTCAAAATTACCTCAATAAGAACTAATATAATTATTGTTTCTTATAATGATCTTCACTTAGAATGGATGGATGTGAAGATAACATTCTTACATGGAAATTTAAAAGAGTAAATCTACATGAAGTAACTAGAAGGTTTTGAGGTAAAGGGGAAAGAAAGAAAGGTTTGTAAATTGTTGAAAAGTTTATATGGTTTGAAATAGGCACCTAGGCAATGGTACCTAAGGTTTGATACTTTCATATTGGAACATGGATATGCTCATACTCATAGTGATCATTGTGTTTATAGTAAGAAATTTGAAAATGGTGAATTCATTATTCTTCTGCTTTATGTTGATGATATGTTGTGTGGAGCTAACATGCAAAGAATAAGTGAATTGAAGAAATTGTTTTCTTCAAAGTTTATCATGAAGGATCTTGGACCAACAAAGAAAATTCTTGGAATGAGAATTGATAGAGATATATTGGGTAAGAAACTAACTTCAACTCAATCTAAATATATTGAAAAGGTGTTTTTAAGATTTAGTATGCAAAACTGTAAATCTATTTCTACACCTTTATCTGGCCACTTCAAGTTGAGTAAGACACAGTATCCTAAGTCACAAGAGGAGAAAAATTAAATGGAAAAGGTGCCATATGCTTCAAATATAGGTATTTTAATATATTATATTATTTACACTCATCCAGACGTATCCCAAGTAGTGGGATTAGTGATTAGGTTCATGATTAACCCTCGTAAGTAACACTAGTTAGCAGTTTAGTGGATTTTAAAATATTTACATGGATCCTCTAGTATGTGTTTATGTTTTGAAGGTTCTAATAATGGGTTATAAGGTTTTGTGTATAGTGACATGGTGGGTGATTTGGATGGTATAAGGTCTACCACTAGGTATATTTGTATAGTTTTAGGTACTACAATCTTGTGGGTTTCTAAGCTGTAGAAAGTTGTTGCAATTTTTAACACTAAGGCTAAATATATTACTTGCATTAAAGAAAGTAAAGAGTTTTTATGGTTAAGTAGATTTTTGGAGGAGTTGGGAGTGAATCAAGATGGGTATACTTTGTATTTTGATAGACAAAGTGCTATTCACCTAGCTAAAAATCTACTTTTTATAGTAGGACAAAGCATATAGAGCTTCATTACCACTTCATTCGTATAGTTTTGGAAAGTGCAAAGTTCAAGCTCGATAATATTCACTTAGAGGATATTATTATAGATATGCTTACTAAGGTAATTGTGGTAGTGAAGTTGAGGGAAAATTCAACTTATGTGGGACTTCAATCATGAGCTTGAAGAAGAAATTAGTAGTTTTGAGTTTAAGTGGGAGGTTACAACAATTGGTGTTGTGGCCTTATGTCTCCAAGTGGGAGATTATTGGAGATGTCGAAACATAATGCCTCATTTTATTTTAATGAAAAATATTGAAACCTTTAGTTTGTACAAGTAGCTTATAGAAGAAACCTACAATGGTTGTGAGCAACTTGTAGGTGAAAACTTGTAGTTGTTACAGGTAACTTATAGGTGAAAACTACAATTGTTGTGAACAGCCTATAGATAAAACCTGTAGTGGCTACAGGCAACTTGTAGGTAAAAAATTTTAATTTCTATGCGTAACCTATAGGTGAAGACTAAAATTTATATGATCAACCTAAAAATAAAAATCTTGCAACTTGACTAGTGATACATGCTTCTATATATAAGTGTTGTTATATATTGACATGAATAGGTTAATGTCAAATTTTAGTCCTATTTTTGTGGATCGATATAAGCACTATGTGGTCATGGTTACATTGGCCATAGATTTATGTTGGTAGGGTTGTGAAGGTTTGTTATTAATGATTATCTTGTAGGCATTGATTGAATATAGGAGAAACTTGAGGATGGTCAGATGATGATTTATCAATACCTCATGCATCACTGCCATAGTTATATGACTATTTAAACTAGTTTTTTAAAAATATCTGTAAAAGATTGTAATAGAAGGAAGTTAAATAGATATATACTTCCTTATTCTACAAGGAAGTTGTAATAGTTTGTAACCGTAGGAAGTTAAAACATATTTTTACTTCTTTGTTTTTAGTGATAAAACCTTTAAAAGTGGGAAAAGAGGTAGAAAAATGATGTAGTTGTGACTTATAGTTAAAATAAAAGGTGAGAATGCAGTTGCATAATAATTGATAAAAATAAATTATCTTCAAACAAAGGTGTTTCCAGAGTGCTCTGATATAGAGACTAAGGGGCAAGTAGTGTTAGGCACTTGTATAAATTCCTTTGGAAGTTTGAATAGAAGAATTGCTAAGTTTCTTGGTAGATGTAGCCCAACATTTGGGTGAACTACATTAAATATCGTGTCAATATTTTTGTATTTTATTTTTTAGCATCTCTTATTTCTCTTTTTATACATGTATTTATCATTCCATATTTATTTGTTTAACTTGAAAGTACATGTTTAGATTGTTTTTAATCTATGGGTTACAAAGTAGATTTTGATACAAATTTGTAAATGCAATTATTCTAATTTGGGAAATTGAGTAATATTGTATGTAATAAAATATTTAAACTTTCTATATTTAACCCAACATGGTGGAGATCAAGATTATTATATAATAGATTTATTTATTATAATAAAAATCTCTCTCCATATTTTATGGAGATTGAGATAGGATAGAGTATCTTGGTTGTTACTTCCAAATAAGGTGTTGGTTGGAAGCATGAAATTATAGATAAAAACTTCCACACTTGAATGAATTAATGAATATACTTTTCCTTCTATTAGTCTAACTAGTCCATCTAACACTTGTGTTTTGAATAAATCTTCTTTCAAGGAATGAGCTGGCCACTCATTCCAAGGAAGATAGACCAATGTAATTTTATTTCTTTATGTATTTTGTAATTATTATGTTGTTGTAAATTATTATTATTTACTATTGTAATCATTTATTTTTATACAATTTATGTGAACTTATAGGTGTTTTCATTTGTTGTCATTTATTTTAAATTCACTAATTTACCTTCTATAAGTGTGCTTTACTTTTTGTAAGTGTGATTTACCTTCTACAAGTGTGTTTTAATTTCTTCAAGTTTGATTTAATTTCTCCAAGTGTGTTTTGATTTTTTCAAGTTTGATTTTTGATTCCTGCACATGTGGGGTGTGATAAAAGGAACCATTTTCCAAAGATCTATTTCTCTTATTGCATACAACCTTTGAACATCAGCCCTAGATTGAAATTATTAAATGAAGGGGAGTGATGACCTCCATCATTTTTGGCACCATTTATAAAAAAACTACAATGTTATTAAGATACTTGGAACCTGCTAAGAAAATTTCTAGTGAGAGGGAATATTTCTCTACAAATTTTGTGATAGGAGATACGTAGTTAATGGTTTCTTTAATATTTATTTTCTACAACATAGATTAAAATTTATATTTCTATAATTATATTTTAGATTTAAAAAATAAATAAAACCCCCCAATACTAACATTAGTGTGTAAAACATAATAACTATTAACATTATGAAGGAAGATCTAATTGTTGTTGTAGATTTGAAATGAAATTATGAGACAACCAACAAGATATAGAAAACATGTTGCATGAGTTTATGTATTTATTCACAACAATAAATATAGAATAGATACTCTTGTATCCCTATAATAAATATGTTTTACTATTTTTTATTTGGTTAAAAAACACAAACAGTTTCCAACAAGATAAGATTGCACATCAAATTTTGATTGTGAATAAAATTTAGAAATGGCTGAAATTTATGAAAGGATGGCTGAAGTATATAAGGAAATGGTGTTATAGGTAAAGATAATTATGCTAATGATCTCTGTTAAAATAAAATAGTCTATAATCCATTCTATGTAATTGTTGAAGGTAAAATCCTGAGCCAAAAATATGTAGGGTATTTGATCTCATCGATAAACACAATTTATTTTTATCAATGATTGATACAATAATAATTGATCAAAAAATTTAAAGGTTAAAATTTGTATATGTTAAAAAGGAACTATTGCTTTGACCAAAATCCTTGTGAGTTTATGTGGTAAAATGTTGCATGTAGAATGTATTTCATTCTAATCTAGTAATTATGACCAATTTATATGTGTGATAAATAGTTTTTTGTTAATTCATGTCACAACTTGGATAAATAATTTTTAGATAAAATAAAGTAAATGAATGGAGAGATTCATGTAGATATTCATGGATGAAATACACAAATATAGTATCCCAGAATCTTACATGCAATATTGCCATGCATAGAAAGGTTATTTTGGAAAAATTCCATGTGGGTCAAATAAATTACAAATAATAAGAATATGCATGTAAGGTAGATCATGATAGAAGTGGAATGGGTCATGCAATAGATTTGGCATCATAAATACATAACTCCAGATTTTGTGAGTCAAACATCTCAACATCAACGATCAGGCTTACATAAATCATTGATTTTGTTTCTATTTTTTAGCATGCACAGGATTTAAATATTTTAATTTATATTTTATTCTTAATTAATTTATAAGTTTATACTATTTTTTTTGGAATTATTTCTAAACTATAGCAATAACATTAGACATAAAATTAAAATTGAAATACTCAAGAAATTTAATTCAGACTAAATATTAGATGTTTATTTTGTTTTCTATATTTTTTGTTAAATCTACATGGATGAGAAAGTTTGTAATTTACCAAAAAAAAATCAAAAATGATGATAGTCTAAAAATAGTCAAACTTAGCTTCCATGTTAGACTAGCATGCAACCCAGAACATTGAATTTTACATATCGTCACATGAGACTGAATGTTTAAAAATTTATGAGTGCTATAGATGCTAAAAATTCATAAGAATTATATAAATTTGTCTTAAATAACATGAAATTATTAAAAATATTCAATGCAAAGTAAATATGCAGTTAAAAATATGTTATATTAAGCCTGGCTTCAACGGGCTCCATCCATTAAACCCACCTTGTACTACAACAAGGAGCATTTAAGGGGAACTTCCCCTTAACCCCACTAGGGGCTGACACCCCTAGACCCTCATTTTTGATTTCCAATTACATCATAAGATAGTAAATAAGCTTGCTTGGTATGATAAAAATCTAGGACAAGTTGTAGATGAATATCATAGAATTTTTAGCAGCAAGAAGAGGCATGCAAAATCCATTTGAAACAAGGAAGCTAAGGACCTCCAAAATTCATTTATCCAAGTATGTTTTTTAGTTTCTAGGTTCCATCAAATAATTTAGCAATATATTCCCTGTATAAATAATAGTTAGTATTCTGTGCACAGTTCATAAATAAAAACAATTGATGACATTTCATTTCACTCATTTCCATCCATCTTTAGGAATTAGCTAAACCCATATCTACTTGTAAAATAATAGAACTTGTATTAAAAATTTCTTATTATTCACAATAAAATCCCATTATAAATAATGTTAATTCTTGAACTATCAATCATTATTACATAGGTTGAACTACATTCTATTGTTGGGATTTATATTTATTTAACATTGCTAATTTTATGCTTGTCTAGAAATTTTTTATTTGTTTATATTTTTTATAGGATGCTTTCATTACAATTAGTCATTATGGAGATGATAATTTAAGTCCATAATTTTATAAAGTAGTTGGCACATGATTCTAAGTTACTTTTGATAATAGAATGTAGCAGAACCAACATGTCTCTATCACTTGTTATTAGTCATCACTCTATAGACCAATGCTGAAGAAATGTCAACAAATAAAAAATTTCATGTCACATTTACAAGTAGTGTGAAGATGCATAAATTTTATGGATAATAGTTTTCATGTCATTAGTTTCATAAAATTTTAAGAAAATATTAAAACCTTTAGGCATTGTTGGCAGTCTTGGTTTGAAAACTAATTTGCCAGTAGATCAAGTGCTGAAATAAAGAGCCTTGATTAGAAATCCAATTTAATAGATAGTCAAGGGGAAAAAAACATAAAAATAAAAAGAATATAATTTTTCCAATGCAATAGTTTATGTAGTTTTTTTAACTTGGTTGCTTACTTCTATGCTATTAATTTTTAACATAGTAGGACTATACTTTTATCAATACTTTTCCCAACCTTTTTCACTTTGTATACCATGAAAGAGCCAATGAATACTATAGATATGCCAAGGTGTTTTAATTTATTATTTTACGTTTGAATTTACTTGTAAGTTTTATTATTACATGAATATCCAATCTTTAAAATGACTTTATTCTAAGGAAATGGACAACCTCCCATCTAATCTATGTAATCTCATTCCACTTCATTCATTTGGCATGCATGAGGACATGCATGAGCTTAGGTGTGGGGAGAATGAAGGAGAATAGCTAAGAATTAAGCTTATCCAAAGATTAAAAAATGTTTTGATCTTGATCATAGTACATATTTTTTAAAGGAATAAATAAATATATGTCAAAAACTATTTTATGGTCAAAATAAATAATGTAGACACAGCCAAAAATTCTCAACACAAGAACCTAATCTCACCTCAGTTAAAAAAAAGAGGAATAAAAAGAAATGAAAAAAAGAAAATTATAAAAAAGAAGCATGATAATTCCACACAAGAACTTGTGTCAAAATGATAAAAAATAATCTAAGGATAGTAGGAAAAGCCTCCACAAGAGAACTTATCCTTAAACATATATTTTCATTGGCCAATTTTATCTAAGATTTTAAAAGATAAATTTTATTAAACATGTACAAATTAAATCAATGTGGGAAGCCCATTTGAAATATGAAGCTAAGTCTAACCCATGTATATATACCATGATGTTTTAAATAGTAGCATGCATGAAGACATGCATGAGATTAGGTGTGGGCGAGATGATGAATCCATAATATGGCTTATTATATCCATAAAATAACATATTTTTTCTTTCATATGAAGTGGATCTAAATGTTACTTTTGAACTCATGGTTTATTGAGAATAAAATAGTGTGTATATATCATGGTTATGTCTTTATAATTTCTTGTTATCTATTACTAATGATTATTGTGAAAAAAATGTCAATAAGTGCATACATAGTTTATACTACGATAAAATTGATTCAAAGTATGAATATTAACTATTCAAGAGTAATGATTGGAGTAGTGTCAAAATATTTTACAACAAGATCAAGTATTATATTCAAGTTATGGACTTCTGAAAGCTTACTACAGACTCCAATAATAGCTACATATTACAACAAAATTGTTGCAATAGCTATGAATGACAATAGTCTTGTTATAGTAGCTACAGATTACATCATACCAGCTATAGACCAGCTATAGATTACATTAGCCAACATAGATTAGTTACATATTACATCAGCTAGCTACGGATCTCAGTAGGCTTGCTATATATTTTAGCAAGCTTACTATGGATTTCAACAGAACTAATATAAAGTTTAATAAATAAAATTAGACTTATTTGGAAAGTATTTTTAAATGCATTCTAATGTTCTAGCTACCACAAAGAATGCTTTCCATTTGGAATCTTTCTATATATAGTTTTTTATGTATAGACTTTCCATTATATATTGTATTTTAATATAGGTTTATGTAATTTCATTCCAAATAATACCTCTCTCCATATTTCATGGAGATCGAGATTATTTTGTAATATATTTATTTATTAGAATAAAAAGCTCTCACCATATTTTATGGAGATTGAGATAGGATAGAGTATCTTGCTTGTTATTCCCAAATAAGGTGTTAATTACAAGTATGGAATTATAAATGCAACCTTCCACACTTGAATTAATTAATTAATATAATTTTCATTTCATTATTCTGAGCAGTCCATTTGAAACTTGTGTTTTAAATAAATCCTCTTCTGAGGAATGAGCTAGCCACTCATTCCAAAGAAGATGGATCAATGTAATTTTATTTATTTCTATATTTTCTAATTATTATGTTATTGTAAATTATTATTTTTCTTTACTATTGTAATCATTCATTTTTGTATAGTTTGTGTGAATGTGTAGGTGTTTTCATTTGTTGTCATTTATTTTTAATTCACCAATTTACCTTTTGCAAGTGTGGTTACTTTTTGCAAGTGTAATTTACCTTCTACAAGTGTGATTTACTTTCTACAAGTGTGATTTACTTTATACAAGTGTGATTTACTTTTTTCAAGTGTGTTTTTATTTTTTTAAATGTGATTTTCAATTCTTGCAAGTGTGGGGTGTGATAGAAGGAACCATTTTCCTAATATCTGTTTCTCGTATTGCATACTGCCTTCAGACAGTAGCTCTAGATTGATATTATTAAATGAAGGGGATTGATGACCCACAAAACATGTAAGGAATTTAAATGTTAGTTTTAAAAATATATGTAACTATATCATTATTTTTAACAAACTAGATGCCTACTTGGCCCTTAAAATATACAAAAAAGCACTAGACCCTTGGAATTTTATGTACCTATGTATAGACCTTTTAGTGGTATATTTTCCCTTAGCTTATGCCAAGGATATCAAAGTAGATAGAAAATTCAACTCTCAAGGTCTATTGGCACCAACCATCCTAAAGTGTTTCTAAACTCTCTTGGTTTTCATCTCTTCTATGACACAAGTTAGAATGTACACATGCCATAACCTATATAAGTAACAAACTACCTCCCTTTGAGGTATGCTAATCCTAACCAACACTTGGGATTATTTATCCTAGTTAATATTGAATTAGTATCTCAATATTATAACCAAGAATAAGTATCTACCATAGATAACATCTAAATTGTGCCTCAAGACTCGACCAAGACTAAGATATACACTATAAAACACATGGTACACAAGCTCAACAATGACTTCCTCATACTCCAAAGATAAGTTGGAAATAATGGTGGTGAGATTTTGAATAGGAACTTCACCTACCAAAGGTAAAATCAATCCCACAACTATTATAACGACCAACTAGATCCCTCTCCTAATAAACTACTTGAGATAAACATTTATGAGTTGGCCTTATAATAAACTACTTGAGATAAACATTTATGAGTTGGCCTTACCAAAATGGTTTCATGTGCACAACACAACCCAACATAAGGAATTATAATGCATCAAATTATATAGTTCCTTTGACATATTTCAAAGGTAAATAGAATAATATGATGTAATACCAAACCAACCCAATACTACTAGTCAAGTTGATGACCTAGGCTCCTTAAGATCCCTGATCATTGACATAATGTTAGAAACCTTGGATTTCCCTAGATAAGAGGACAATGAGCTATACGAGGCCACCAATAAGGTACATTCTTTATAACATTTATAATGAAGCATATACATTCTTATGAATCAGATACAATATAAGCCTCTTATCACATCCTTCCAACTAATGGGGTAACCCCTCCTAATCCAAGAGCCTAAAATTATGATCCACCTCTAAAGGGTAATAATCCCAAGCCTCTTGAATATATCCAACCTAATCCTAAAAAAATTGGGTATAACTTAGTCAAGTACATGAATAATATCAAGGCAAATATCACTTTATATGAGCTTGAATAGATCACCAAGCAAACATATGTCCTCGTAAATCCCTCACAGACAAACCAATGTAACCCAAGTCTAATCCTATGCACACCAATGTGTTGATACACAATAAGGCTAAGATTACAAATTTCCTCCTTACTATTGATCTATTTTGGAATAACCTTCATAATGGTCTAGTTGACTTAGGATCCTTTTCTAATGTCATGATTATTGGGATTATTCTAAAATTGGGGTTAACACATGTTAAGTTAGAAAAGGTAGTGGTTCAATTTGATAAGTTTGAGGTTAAGATGATAGGAAATATCTTAAATGTGCACATGTAATTGTAATTTGATCTTAGGGTCCAACATTTTATAGGCATTTAAGTGGTGGACATATTGGAAGCCTATGAAATGTTACTAAGTAGAGAGTGGTCTAAGTCCTTAAATGGGTACATGACTAACGAATTTTCACATATGTGGTTGTATTGGAGAGTTTTATCCAATAAAATCCATGTTGACAAAGAGCATAGGATGAAATATATGATCACATAATACAATGTGGTCAATAAAAGGATAAACCTAGTATCCTTTGACATATGCATCTATACTATATCCATAAATACATTAAAAAGAAAGATGATGAATACCATAAATTACCAATTATATGGTTCTTATACTTTGATGGTGATCATTATAAGATAGTTTATGGGGAAGGAATTATTTTTATTGAACCATCAAATTAATGAAATTTTGCTAATTATAAGCTTAATATTTCTTGTGCCAATAACCTAGTGGAATATGAAGCCTTGATCTTAGGACTTCAATTTATATTGAAACATAGGGTTAAATAGATAAAATTATTTGTAAATTTGAGCTAGTAGTGAACCAAGTCAAGATAAAATTCTAATGTTAGTTATCTTATTTGAATAAGTATAAACATAGGGCATGGGATATAATAAGAATTTAATGCTTTCAATGTCATCCCCATTCCTAGAGAATAAAATTGGGTGGTTTATTCATTACCAAATTTTTATATAAACCCAACACCCATGGATGATGTAGGATTTTAAGAATTTTTCATTGAGATAATCCCATGCCCCTCAGTCTTAGACAATGTCAGAAAGTTTTAGGTCTTTGAGGATGACCATCACATTTTTGAATTCCTCAATAACACTATAGTGTCTCAAACCCAAGTCATAAATAAGACTGAAAGGAATGATCCAAGAGATGTATATTATGACATATATAATATTATTAACCTAAAATAAAACCAAATTCCAAAGGTAATGATCTCATTTGAAAGGATATTTGACCTTGACAGGTTTATACAAAAACTAATAAACCACTTCACCTAGATCAAGGGTCCAAAATCATCAATCTAGGTTTATCAAACTATCCTCATGATATTCATATTGGCATAGGTTCATCCATATTGAGATTGCATGGCTCAAAAAGCTATTATTATAATAATAAGATGTCATTTCCTAGGCTTATAAAGACCTTGAGATCTTCGACCTCAATGTCATCACACACACTATCCCACTCAAGAAAAGTTAAAAACCTTTTAGATAGAGTGAACCAATTATATATCCACTTATTCACAAGGAATTTCACAAGTTCCTCTTAGTTGAGATCATATTCCTAATCCTCACACCACCTAGGAAGCCAACTTAGTGCATGCCAACAAGAAGAATGGAGAAATTATACTATGTGTGTATTTCAAAAATATAAACCAAGATTTTGACAAAGATAACTACATTTTTCCCTCCCTTGATGAAGTAATTAAAATGGTAAGTGGTCTTAGATAATTTCTTTATTGGATAGATTCTTGGGATATAATCAAGCTCTAGTCAACCTAGGAGACTAAGCCAAAATTATGTTCATAATTAAGTGGAGCACCTTTGTTTACAAAAAAATTACATTTGGCCTCATCAATGTGGGATTAACCTTTAAAAATTCCATGGACTTCAATTTTGAATGTCTAATATAAAAATTAATTGTTATATACATGTATGACATATTAATTTTCTTTAAATGTAAGTCTAATCACATTTGCCACCTTCAAAGGATATTTGAAAGATGAATAATTTATGGTATCTCTCTCAAACTAAATAAGAACACGTTCAATAGCCACATCATCACAAAGGAAGGTATATCTATTTACCCTAAATGTGTTTATGTCATCTCTAAGTTAACTCTCCCTAATAGGAAAAAGGAACTGAAATCTTTCTTTGGTAAAATTGACTTTATGCATAATTTTATTTCCAATTTTGTTAGAATTGTTAAACCTTTTAGCACAATGTCAAATTAGTATGTGAAATTAGAATGTAATCCTAAATCAAATAAATAATTCTAGGACATAAAATATGCCATCATGTAAGCCCCTATACTGATAATTCCAAACTACACCAAATATTTCTATCGCTACTCATTTGCTTCTAAGGCATACCATAGTTGTAGTGCTAACCCAAAAGTTGCATAGAGAATAATACATGATCACTTTCATGAGTATAAACTTGAAATACAATGAGATCAAATATTCCACTTTGGAAAAAGATTCCTATGCCTTGGTCAAGGCTATGAAAAAGTTTAGGCATTACATTTTTAGGAATAAAGTGCATGTCATTATCTTGGACTTAGCTATGAAGCTCAAGTTTGGGAAAAATGAATTCATATAATGTAAAGGTTGGTGGATGGACAAGTTATAATAATATAATCTTGAGATCAAACCTACCAACCTATTTTGAGGCTAGGGTATCACTCAATTAATCACCAATATTGACCCCATGATTACTATAAACCAAGTGAACCAATCATAAATACTCAACCCAGATTGGTATTTTCTAGTCATTCATTACCTTATATATGGGAATACACACCTTGGGCTAACACAAATGAATAAAATTAAACTTTGGATAAACTCATCCCATTACATGCTCAATAAAAGGTCATATATAGGTAAAACTATGCATATGTCTTCCTTAGGTGCCTATTAGAAGAAGAGTTCAAGTAATTCATGACTAGTTTTCATGAAAATATGGGTAGAAACCACCCCTTCAAGAAAGTTATTACACATAAAATACTAATAGTAGGATATTATTATCCCAGTATCCTTAGGGATGTACATGCCCATGTGTGTTTGTGTCACCAATGATAGACCTTTGTTAAATGAGAGGTCCATGTTATAATGCCTTTTTAACTTGTCATTAAAAGAAGACCATTTGCCTATTTGGTACTCAATTTCATAGGGGTTATCAATCCAATCTCCTCAAGAAGACATAAGTTCATAATTACATCTATTTTTTATTACTCAAGGTGGACCAAGGTATTGGAAACCAAGAATGGCATAGCCAAAGAGATGATCAAGTTTTTTAAAGGGAATATCACCACTTAGTTTGGCATACTGGTCTCCATAATATATGATAATGGCATTACAGTTCAATTTTTAGAGTTTATTGAGTGTGCTTATGAGCATATAATCACTTTGATATTCTCATATAACTACTATCATCAAGGTAATAGATTGGAAAAGTCAAAAAATAAGAATTTGATAGATATATTTGAGAATTATGTAGAAGAGAGGCCATGAGAGTGGAACCTTATACTAAAATATGCCCTCTAGGATAATTTCACATAGTACAAATAAGCTATCAAAATCTCCCCTTTCTTATTGGTATATGGATTAGATCTTATCTTCCTAATTACCCTCAGATTGCCTACTTATAATTTTATGAAATAATACATGGATATTAATGAAAAGGTAGACTTGAGGCTATTATATATCATCCACATAGAAGATTTCAAGGAATAATCTTGTTGATGCTCAAAAACCCCCTATTTCCAAAATGGGGACTTTCTTATTATGATTTTCAAAAAAATCCTACAACACCAAGTTTTCTAAGTCATTTAGCTACATAAAAAATAGATCTAATACTTCCTATCAATTCTTGGTTATGTATTCATCTGAAAATATAGATTAGCATTTAAAAATATTTATATTATTGTAAGATTTATTTGAGTTTTATCTAGGTTTCCAATGCATATTTAACCATGAATGGATTTGAAATGTGCAGATAAGCTTTGCCAAGAATGTTCCATCAGGTCCTCAAGTTAGCATGAACTCAACAAATGTCACCTAATATTATTTGGATAAGATTTTGCCTTATTTAAAGCATTTACTTGTGAATTTTGATTTAAAGTCCTTATAATTTTCTTGTGATGGGAATTTGGCATTTCCTAAAGTCTAACTTAGCTTCTCGCATGACCTCGCAGGATGACAACTTAAATTTAGTGGTTTGTGATGCCTCACAAGATGTTAAATTATAGATAATATTATAAAATAAATTCACTCCATGCATGATACTTTGAATGAATCTACTAGATCCTAAAGATACCATGTGGTGCCACATTGAGAGATCATGAACTATCCATTGGAATTTAAATCCATAGGTTGCATGTCAAGGACCTATATCCTAAAATAAATCTCATTTAAATACAAGCTTCCACATTTCCCATTATAATCCAATAGTCTATAAGATGATGTCGCATGTCCCAAGCATAACCCAAACAACCTTATAAAGTTATGCATGTCTCCTTCAAACCCATCTAAGACTAATGAGTGTCAGTACCACATCACCTCTTATCCAAAGCTCATGAGACTGCATAGAATGAACACATAGATGCACCTAAGCTATTTGAACAAGGCCCAAAGGTATCCATCTATCCAATCCCCTTATAATAAATAAAAGTCATATAATAACAAATAGAATCCCATGAGGATGACACATGTTCCCCTCAAACCCATGTGATGATGATATTTGTCATGCTCACACTAATTCTACCTAAAGAATCAATTGATCACCTCTGATAGCCCATCAAAATGGTGCATGTCCCCACCAGACCGATGATATGATGCCAAGTGTTATCCTTACAAGGCTACATTTGAGATCAACAAATTAGCCCTGAGAGTGATGCATGGTTCCCCTTAAGCAACACATTTAACATAGAATATCTAATAGCTATCAAGACCAATCAAGAGGTAACACCTATCTAAGAAAGGTATTTATTGCCTGCAAAAATGATAATTGACACTCTTAAAATTGATCAAATTAGAGGATCACAACCAAAACTCAACACAAATTAAAGGATGCCACATGTCACTAGATAAATGAGTCATCACATAGAGCCACATCTAGAGCACCTAAGACCAATAAGAAAATGCCATGTGTCTTAGTTTGAGTAGACTAAACAATTTAGTCATCTTTAAGCTTTACGAATGCCTAGATGAATCCAATGTGGCATGCCATGTGTCAAATGATGGGATATAAAATCAAAGGTAAATCAACATTAAATTTTGAATACAAAGGTGATGAGATCATCATTAATGTAGAATGAACCAAATTACCATCTAACCTTACAATAATCAAGGCAATCCACAAAAGTCTCCCTAACCTAATTATTTCTACCTACACTTATATTCAATGACCTAAGCATTTATTCTCTCCATAAGCTACATTTTTAAAGTTCAACAAAGCTTGAGATCTTCACATATTGTGCCCTAACTACCATTGTTGGAGCTCTAAAGTTGTAGAGGAATATGAAAAAACAGCAATTGCTATTCAAAACACTACAAAAATGGCATGAGTAGGACCTTCCACATCTGGTAAAGATATTTCATTCAAAAATGATTATTTCCTATTTCAATATGATAAATTAGTCATAATTAAGGACATAAAGTTTGTTCATGAAGCCTTATACATGGGGGAAAAACACTATAATAGCATCTACTATAATATTGAAGGATCAAGGGAACCTGATGATTCTAAAACTATGCCCCATGTTATTCAGCTTGCCTCAGACATCTTGACACTCCAAGTTGTTAGCCTCCATAAAGCCATAAAAAACTAAAGGTCATGCCCTACACTGCCTTGGTCTATGGCATCTTTGAGAATACAAGATGTGAATATGCATTGATCAAATTGATGAACCAAGGGATTCTCATTGCCTTCATTATCAAGCCCAATTTTGAGAGGTCTTATGACATACCCTTGCCATAACTAGACTACAACTAGAGAATCATTGAGGGATGTTATGAGGCACACAAATTAGAGGCAATCTTAGCTTCATGGGTCATGAACCCAAATAAAGTGGTCTTCATAGATGAATAGGGAAATATACTCATACACCAATTCAAAAAGGGGGTCAAGATTGGCCTAGACTTAATAAACAAGGTATTCTAAAGTGTACATATTAGATATGCAGACATAAGATTAATCCCATTGTTGCAGCTAATCTTAGAGGATCAATAGATCCCATCACTTTAGGATATCATTACCAAAAACTTGATCATAGCTATGGAAGACATATGCAAAAATAAATCTCTATTCTATATGATAATTAGGGATGTTATTTGTGAAAATGCATAATTAGGGACAAACACATAGACTCTTAAATGAGACAAAGTGGTGCCCAAAACATATTTTACAATACATATTCACTATTTTAGGCACCATATCAAAATAATTTTGGATGATTTTTATCCCCTATCTACAAGTCAATACATTTATACCATTAGGGTGGTCACATTTTATGGAATACTAGATGAGAATACAATTGAACAAGAGAATTTTATTTTTAGATATCTAATTATAGAACCTATTAAGGTTAATCCTCCATGAAATGGTGATCAATAATAAATATCCTTTCCTAATCAACCCACACTTTAGAGGCATTTACACTAGAGATATATAGTGGATTCCATGGAATCCTCATCTACTCCTACATAACTTACTCAATTACCTATATAAACTAGATATGTTCTAGTTATTGATACTCTAAATAAACCACAAATCCCTCAATGATGGGTTACATAAACCCTTAATCCTTATATTATTTATTCATGACCATGGAGTCCTATTACACATATGTAGAATACCATAGATTATTTAGATCCATATATGACACCTGTGCATGTTCCTTACTAGTACCACTACTTTGATGTACCATGTCATAATTTTGGAGCTACTTATTAGTATCCCTTATATGGAATCATAGGCTATCCTTTTGTTTTCAAATATTCTAAAAATACAAAAAATCAAATATTCAATAAAATACAAAATCATTCAAATAATTTTCAAATACAAAAATATTAAGCATTCCCATGTTTATTAGCTCATTAGAATTTATGTTAGTAGATAGCATATCATATCATTTATTTATACACATATGTTTCATGGATATTTGAGTGTAATACAAGAATACCCTAACACATGATATATTCACTTACAATTGTTGGACCTCTCCTCTACTTATTTCATATAGTATGTAGAGGGAATTTTCTTATTTAATCATGACTGATATAGGTTACATATTATTTAACATCATTTTTACATTATCATGTTTGACCTTATATACTAATGCTTACTTATGTTTATCTCCACACTCATATCTTTCACAATGTACTTGATATGCTATGTTACATAACCTTTTATGTTAACACATTTATGTAGGGACTAGTATGATATGCTTATGTTAGTTACTTAGAATTAGTCTATTTTCAACTTATTTGAGTGTATTCCATTGCTTATTATTATCATTATTATGTAAAATTTGAATATTTTCCTTACTTATTGGCCCCTATGCCATTATATGTTAATTGGACATTTGAATATGTCATTCCTTTTTATTACGTGGAATTTATACTTGCCCTATGTATAAGGTCTCCATGGACCAATATTTTGCATTACATTGAGTGCTCTTGTGTGTGTGCTTGATTGGCTATTTATCTTGTATTGTTACTCTCTATATATTTCCGTGATATATATAATGTATCCTAGGAATTGATGTTTTAAAAAATACATTTACACTTACACATTTTATTAGTTTCCATATTTTGATCAGGGCATGTCATAAGACCATAACCTCTAAGATTAAACATTTTATCAGTATCTCTAGATTTTAGTGGGGACATGTCATAAATACATGACCTCCACACTTTCACAATATTTAGTTCAGTCTAATTATTTAGATATACACTTAGGTTAGAATCCTATATATTATACCAATTATATATATTTTTTTATATTTATGACACACATACTCTAGCTAAGACATATTAGAGGTGAATATATCTTGTTATTTCACCAAAAATTGCAAATTTTACTAATTATACTTCTCACCAAGATGCATCGATTACACTAAGATGTGTTTTTATCAAGCCTTTTCTTCTACAATAATTGTTTCACTTTATAGGTTGAAGTGATTAAATCTTTCAATCTCACTAGATTTATAGGTTGGGGTGATTAAATCATCCAATATCACAAGATTTATAGGATGATTTTATTAAATCACTCACGCTCATCAAATTATATATTCATACTTGTGTTGTGTAATTAAGATATAATGATCTTAATCATCATGTCACAACTCATCCGTTGCATCAAATTGGGAGCATAATATCTTCCAATATCTATCTATAAATATAAAAATTTTGGGTTTAAATCTCTCTTAACTCTAATGATTCATAAGTAATCATATTTACCAAGTCAAAACATCAAGAGGAAACATGTTTTCATTGACACACAAGTGTACTCTTTCCTTGATCTCTTTTTTTTCAAGAATTTTAATTGTTTTAAATTTTAGATTATATGCATTGATTTACATTATAGCATTATCTTGTTTATAGGTCATACATAAACAAAGCACTCTAATTGGGATCAATAAAAAAAAAGAAGTGTTATACACACCCATGTATGCATTTATTTCTTTTAAATTAGTAATTTCATCCTTATGCATTACTAGATTAAAAGGGGGAAATATTGATACTAAAACTAAATATTTATAACATCTTAGTCTTTTACATTTGAAAATTATCAATCAAGGTTCTACCTTTCAATTTTATATCTTTGTTTTGTTGAAAGGATTGTCTTCTCCATCTTATTATGCCTAAATACTTATCTTATAGTTTGATCCATATCATTCTAATGACCTAAGTCTATTACACTACACATAAAGATTAAAAATTTATATACATCCTTCACTATCAGTTTTATATTCATACTTATTTTCTAGATCTATAGACACTACCATCCATAAAGGGACACTTCCACTAATAATAGTGTCTAGATTCTTATCTAGTGTTTAGTTTTTAAAAGACATCTAAAGTGAAAATGTTTTGAAACCTATGGGTCAGTATAATTATCTTATTGAACCCTACTATGAGATATTTTCAAAATGTGTGGTAGAAATAAAAGTCTCATCCTTCTCATTTATATCTATAAAATATAAAGTAAATTTTTGAGGCCAACATACCCCCTATTTTTAAAAATTAGGGGCCCTTGAGAAACCCTAAAGTTTGATCTTGAAAACATTGCATGTCTAGATCATTTGTAGAATTTGAAGAACATCCATTTAATTAAAAATAGGCTTATTAATTTGTCATAATTTAATTTTGTCTAACATAGATAATAAATGATCTTTTTCTCTTTATTTGTAGGCTTCATGGTGTTCTTTTTGATAAATTTATGTTCTAAAACCTTGGCAAAACCCTCAGTTCGAAATTGAATACTGGTGGGAACTAAATTTTTGGGAAATTTTAAAACCTATTTTAGACTTAATCACAATTATCATGTTTAAATATTTAAGTTGTGTTTTTCAACATGACTAAAATTTATCTTAAAAATTAGTGGTCCTTTTTACTATTTCCCCCTTTAGTTCTTTATATTTTTAACTAGCTCTAATATTTGTTTTGCAGGGTCCCCTTATAATATTTATTAGCTTAGTACCTTTGATTTATACCTTAGCCTAATATTTTAATCCTAAGCCCCCATTGTATTTATCTAAACAAATGGGACCCTAGTCTTAACACCTTAGCCTAAGCTCCTATTCCTTAGGTCTAATTTTATGGTAGCTTGATAAACATCTTAGCCTAAAGGTTTAAACCTAAGGCCCTGATGTATTTATTAATATAAATAAAACCTTAGCTTTAACACTCAACCTAAGTCTTGACTCTATTCTTGATTTTTGACTTAACTTTCTTACCTCTTATAGATTTAATGATATTTTATTTATATAGCATTTGATCTGATGGAGAAATAAAGACCCAAACTTTAAATTAAACAACATGCATATTAAAAGATCTAATGATCCACTCTTCATCACGGGAAATGGATCTAATGGCATGAAAGCCTTGACAAAATAGAGAACCGTTAGATATCTAATGGTTCTCTCTTCTTCATAGACCAAATATCAAATAGAGTGAAGCATAATTAAAAGGTCAAAGAATTATAGAAGGCCCATAGGATTGAAACATAACATCCTTACATTTGAGGATTGAAATTAAATGGGTCCTACCTGACATAAATAACCAATCATGAGCAAGCTCCTAGATCATGATCTTGTAGCTCTCACTTCGTCATATATCATGATCTAATGGAGAAAATTAAGTCCAAGATTCTGGAAAGCCCTAAAGAGGTGCCAAGTGGCACTCTTGCATTAGGTCATATGAAGTTTATGAGATTAAAATTTACATTTGTGTGACTGTCAAATGATGTTCATGAGGATGTATTTGATGCTTGCATGACCATCAACTTTAAGCCCTTAAAATTAAAATTTTCATTATGTTAAAATTAACATTCATACAACCATCATTCAATGTATACAAGGATATATTTGATGTCTATGAGACCATCAAATTTAAGTTAATGAATTATTCTACTTAGGATCAAAATACACTCCAAAATGTTGCTACAAATCTCATGAATTGCTTTATAGATGACTAGAATCCCTCAAAAGATGATCAAACACTAGAAATATTCAAACTGAAAATACTAAAATGGTCTTATGGTCTAAGCATATGCAAAATGAACCTAGTCCAAGTCTATACCTTAAGGTCCACATTGCATTTTGTTCAAATATGATGAACCTTAAGTTATATACTTATACTAGGTCTTATTTTTAAAGATATTTATAACATAGAACTTAGACCAAATGTTTCTAACCAAAGGTTTTAGTGTGTTTGTTAATACAATAAAACCCTATTTGACATTATAAAATTATATCATTTTGACCCCTTTGAGCATATTTTATAGGCTTGACATAAATATTTTTAGCTCAAAGTGTACATTGTGTTTATTTAACACAATGTAAACTTTAGCCTAAAATATTTAGCCATGGTATCCTTTGTATAAATCCAAAAAACTTGGGCATAAACACTTTAGCCTAAAGTTTATTTCACATTTAATAAACATGAAATAAACCTTAGTCTAAGAGATTTAAAACTAAGTACCTACCTTCATAAGATGATAACTTAAACCTTGGGCATCTTTATAGATCAATGGTTCACACTTCATCATGAGAAGCTGATCTAATGGCATGAAGACCTTGAAGACTTTTTAATGGAGTCCTAAGAACCCACAGGCTTGATGCTTGGTGAAAACACATTCAAATTAGAACTAGTAGATGATTTAATGGTACATGCTTCATTGTACTTTGTGATCCAATAGCATGAAAGTGCCAACAAATTTTCAAAGACCTGTGAGCTCACCACATGGCCAATACTTGTTCAACAAAGGATTAACCTAGGATATGGATCATATGAAGTCAGACAAAGATGCCAAGTGGCACAAACATGAGTCTTGGTATAGAAAGAATACAATCACAAAGAAGGACATGAATCATGATCAATGGTTTATGGTCACTTATAGGATCCTCATCTAATGGTGAAAAATAAAAGAGGGCATTTTAAATGCTAATGACTAGTGCTCAAAGACATTTATAAATTTTTTTGTGAAAGGTCCAAATCAGAAGCACCATACAACTATAAATGGACAAAACAAAATATCTTGTGTGCTTAGAAGTGCAAAGGTATAAAGGTAAAGGTATAAATCAAATCCCATGCACGTATGAGCTAAAAGATAAATGAGATACTACCATTAAATCCCTAAAGCCCTAAACCCTACATAAAAGGTGACCTAAGTGAACTTAATTGGTTATAATTCGATCTAAAAAAAGCTTAATTATGTTTTTGAGAGTAAAATATCTACCACAAAGACTAATTTACAATCCAAGGTAAACTAATTTTCAATCAAAATCCATGGTATCTCATAGATAATAATGGAAGGAGGAGATAGAAATCTATCTATCCATAGATAATTAAGGCATGATCTTCAAGAACAATTAGCTAGATATTGTGGCACTAAAAAATGGATGCAAGAACTAGTATATACTCTTATTCACTATTGAGGAGATAAAACCCATCACCAACAAGGAATAGAGAATTGTTGTAGTTAGTGGGAAGCATTATCACATGGCCATTATTTAGATGGCCAACCTTCACTATGCTACTGCCAAGCCTAGGGTACTTCATTGTATTGATGTGCTTACTCATATCTTTATAAATTTTAGGATAGATAATGAATAGATCATCCATGAAGTAAATTCTAAGAAGGCAGCCTACATTTCCCCTATGGCCTTAAAAAAATATTATAAGCTCCTAATTCCCCATGTAAACCTACACAAAACAAGGAGTGGACCACCAAACATGACCTGGACACCATCCTTTGACCATGGTTACTCCAAGCAAAACATGTGTTTAGGGACCTTGATGGAAAGATCCCAATTGCATTTTTTTAATGAAGGGATTAGGGTAATCATGACCCTATTAAACTATGTGTTTAGGGACCTTGATGGAAAGATCCCAATTGCATTTTTTTAATGAAGGGATTAGGGTAATCATGACCCTATTAAACTAATAATTAGGAGCCTCTTCCACAACATATGTAAACATGACTTGGGTTTCATATGTATATTTCATGATAGAGGAAAAACTTACCACTGTTAAAGGAGAGATAATTAGCATTCACCTAAGATTCTAATTTTCTACCATTAAGAGGAAGACTAAAAAGCAATTATACATGATGTCCTATTTACTTGATTCCCTACTTACTTATATCAACTTCCCTGGCATCAACAATTGGTCTCTATAGGGTAAAACAATCATTTCCCATCATTAATAAAAATTACACATCTTTAATAAAAAGAAGAACCAAATGTAATTTATTTTTGACTATGTATACCCAACCCTGGTAGAGGCTATCATAGGATTTCTCATGCCTAGGATCCATCCTTTGATCAAGAAATATGTAGAAATAATGGGGGACATTTGGTTCTATCCAGACTACATAATTATTAGGATTGAGGGAATCATGTCCTCACCCTATAGATTACCTATGTATGTGCCAAGTAAGCTAGTATAACAAAAGATTACCTCCTAACTCATCAATGGAGTTGATGGAATTTGTAACTAAAATAGGAAGAGTCTTCTCCATCCCTTCCCTCTAATCATTACAAATATTGTATTACAAGATTAGAAATAAGTAGAAATCATGTCTACGCATAGGGACTCATTTGGGTTTTAATTTGATGAACTCAAAATGTGGGATCTTAGGAACATTGTGAGTGATCATTTGAAAGAGAAGAGACTACCCAAACTTATATATACACATCAACTCAACATTCATCACACCATTTACATCAAGGCATGTAAATTTGAAGAAGTGTTAACCAAGCTCAAGGGCTACAATATCAGGCTTGATCATAGGTTGATAAAATATGATAAGCCAATTAGAGGTGTGGTAAATTAATCCTATACAATATCACTTATTTCTTGGACCATCCATGCCATCCTAAGAATAACCTCAAGTAGAGAAGCTACAACCTTAAAGGTAGATTGTGTAAAGGAAAGATGAACAAGGCCATGGTAAGAAGAATCTAGAAGAGAGGCATATGGTTGGATCCTCATCCTTAACCTTTCCATAAAGGTCAACTTCATTAGTTAAACATATAAATATGATTGCCTTAGACCCAGATGAGATAGTTGAGGGTGCCCTCAAAGAAATTACAGAGGCATATGGCATACATGAAGAAGGGGAATAGATTGAAGAAACTCAAATCTAAGAAGGAGATCCTTGAAAAGAGAAAGGAAAATAGGTTACTCTTTTTTTAGTCATAGTGGCTCCTAAGGAGAAGATGAAGGAAGAAATGACATAGGTCTTGATTAGACCCAAAAAACCAAGGTTAACTCTCACACATCCTACTAGTGAGATCAACCTATTCAGTGAAGAATTTCCCATTCATAGATTAGCCATACCTAATTGGTTTATCTATGGGAAATTACAAAATATCCCTTCTCTCACACATTCATGGGCCATAATAAAAGATATCGACATTGAAATACATGATGACATTAAGCCATGGCTTAGGGTTTTAATGAAGGAAGAAGAAGAAAGAAGGATAGTGGCCATTAGAGGGCCAAAGAGTAAGAAGATGGATGCTCTTAAAGCATCAAGAAACACAAGAATTAAGGTTCTAAAATATCCCAAATTTAAACACCCAATCACAACTATCTAATTTAATCTAGAGACAACTAATTTGGAAAGGGTCACCACTAGGAAGGCCATGGTGGGGACTAAGGATTTCACCTTTTAGAAGGTGAAACCTTTTTTAGGCCTAACCCTAGTTGAAGGAAAACAACTAGGAGAACATCTTATTCATGAGGAGGATGTTGAGAGCTTAATTGAGTCTTAGTCAGCTCAAGCAAAGGCTGGGATCCAAGGGATGAAATAGAGAATCCATAATTTGGAGAAGGAAAAGTAGAACTAGGAGACCTAGGCCATTTTATCAGTGCTTGGTGACATCATTGACATGTTTGAGTCTTCATTATTTGATATTTATGAGTCTTTTAGGATAATAAAGTTGAGATAGGATTCCTTAAACCATCAAGGTGAGGTGGCCAATGAATTAATGATGGAATGGCAAGGGGCTGAGACTAAAATAAGAGACCTCATTAGCATTTTGATTAGGAATAGAATCCCTAAGCTCAAAAACATCAGCCTATCCCACTTTAATTCCATATTGGTAATAATTTTAGATACAATTTAGAGTTTAAGTGTATGGACAAAGAATTTGAATAGACTCCTAGTGGATGATAAAGAATTGATCACTAGGATTGAGCAACTCCTAGGCATCATGCTAGTTAATCCTACCAATAATATAGCCATAGGGATCATTTATGATGTATAATACAAGCATAGATTCACTTTAGTGATGAATTAAGTAAAAATCAAGAGTTAGGGTAGATTAAGTAGTGATAATGGCAAGATTCTAGACATGATTTTCAATGTTGAAGATAAGATTACAAAAGCTAAGAGCATAAAAGAGGCTATGGTTAGGGATGATAGAGATATGGATGACCTAGATGATAAAGAATAATTATACCTCATGAAGCCAAATGTGGAGCTATATCTCATCAAAGATCAACATTATAAGGATATGAAACTACCACAAGATCAAGAGGGGAGTCCCAAGGTAATGGGCCCACCCAATAGATAATATTCCTTATATAAAAACATTGTAATATTTAAAATAAGAACATTAGTTTGTAAGGCATATGTTAGTCTATTAACATATTTCCATTAGTTCAATCTATTTTTAAAAGATATGTGTATTCTATAGATTTCTAAGGAAAGACAACTATCATTATCTTTTAGACAATTGTATATTGTAACTGACTAGTATACTACCTACTCTTTCTATAAAAGGCATGTATCACCATTTTGTAAAGGAGAGAGAATTATTGATAAGATTTTGTATACTTGGATTAATTAATATAATCAAGGAGCTTTGTAAATATTTTCCATATTTTATATGTCAATTGCTAACATAGTTTTTCTCTCAATTGCTAGTTTTATGTCTTAAATTTGAATAATTTCTTTAAATTCTAAGTATAATTTTCTAATCATAGGTTTTTTAATTTGTTCATATGCTAGATTACCTGAAGGATCTTCAATTTTATTCACTTCATTTTACTTTTTATTCATATGTGAAAATTATATTTGATTATAGTAGTAAATATTTTAAACTAAACATGGTCCTTACTTGCGATTCTTTACATTATCCTTCAAAATTTACCTGGTATATAGTGAAATCTAATCTTAGTCTATTTTGAATTATATATTGGTTTGAATGCATACTCAGTTACAATTAGTGCTTTTTCTTAATATTTGATACTAAGATAGGCAATCACCTTTTTTTCCTACCTTGCCCTTCTATTTACTCCCTTTTTTACACTAGATCACTTTAGTTTTAACTTCATTATAAATATACATTTAGATTAATCTATAGATTAATTTTGGATCATAATTCACTAAGTTAACATCAATCCTCTAAAACTCAAAAGGAATGGACCATGATGGCTCCCAACCATCACTTATTATAAAATCTATGGAACACTCATACATATTTGTATCACTATTTCACCAAAGGTGACATCAAGTTACCACAACCTACTACTCATGCTCTGAATTCTTGGAATTCTAAAATGATAAGTGTTATTTGAACACTAAGAACCTCTATGGTTCATTTAGAGACATCAATAAGTGTCTCTATTGGTGCTAGAGGGAAGGCCATCTTTGTGAATTATTTGAATCTTTATTAGTCTTAGCATGTTTTTATCTAAGATTAGCATATCTTTGTGTATTTAAGTAAATTATTTACTTATAATAATAAATATCATTGATATTTGTGGTTTATGGAATATATTTGTGCTTCCTTAGACAAATATCAAGGTTCTTTGAAATTTGATTCTTGGTTTTGGTAAAACTAATTTAAAAATTAAAAATCCATAATATTTGAGGTTAGGATGGCTTATTTTGATCAAAGGTTGGCATATATTTCATAGATATGAGTTAATTTTAGCTCAAAATTATAAATATAGATCATAATAGCATAATTTCATACAATTTTGAACTATTTTAGGAAAATATCAATGTCCTCTACTATTTTTATGCAATATTTTCAAACTGAGCTTAATGTGCAGGTTTAATCCTTATTTTTTATAAATATTATCTTGATACATAATATTTAAAATAGGATCTTTAACCTTCAATCTATAATTTCCAAAGATTAGAACTTGATCACACTCAAAGACAAGGGAACCTTTGCTTAAACTTGAGGTTCACCGAAAGACTAGGCGTGACAAAGGTAGACATAGGATATCCAAATCTTTGCCAACTTCACCTCTTGAAGGTACCTTTACCTTTGAATTTTATCCAAGTATGGCTTAGTTGAGATAATATCCAATGAATGTGCCAGGTGTGGTACATGATCTCCCATGTAACCCTGAGAAGTATTTTCCTACATCTAGCCCAATCGATATTACAACTACTAAAGATCACATTAAGTCTTTTAAATCTACCTTATGATTGTGAAATGTTGTACATAAGGATGTAACTTAAAGGTTATTATCCTTTACCTTTAAATATATTTCCTATGAATGGTTATTGAAATATCCTAATAGTTACATCACTATTTTGGATGGTTTCATCTATGTGTTTATAGATCAATTTGGTAAGATCATTAGTCCTTCTATTATTTACCATTAGTTCACCACCATTGGTAGAGATGTAAATGAGACTATTAGGTCTTTTAATACTATATTTTAGAAAATGTATAGTAGGACCATATAAACCTATAAGCCCAATGATGTTTTATCTTTAGATATCTACAATAATGTAGTAGATCCCATGACCTTTGTATTCTTTAAGAGATCTATGCCAGTTATAACTTCATTAGCTAGGGCCTATTTTGAGGTAGTAACCATCAATGATCAAATTCAACCCTAAGGACAAATGGCCTCTTATTTTCTAAATGTTAACCCACATATTCATATTCTAAATGTCTTTCCAAATAACAACCAAAATATCCTAACCTTAAATCAACTCCCAAACTTAAACCAATTTCCATTTAGTCATGTTGCTCCCAATCAAAATTTAAGATTCTTAAATAAACCTACTAATGGCTTCAATACAAATGATCAAATGGATCTAATAACATATACTAATAATAACTAGGTATATAATTTTGATACTCCTAATAATGAGAATGAATCTATCTTTAAAATGGTCCAAATGTTGAGCACTAGTTTTCTCCAACTGTAAAAACAAGTTGTAAATACTACTAAAAACCCTGGTAAGAACTTCTCATTTCAAAGGTATAATAGGCCAAATAATATATTTTAGAATGATATTTTCATAATAATAGGAATACTCAACCATCTTATGAAAATAATACCATGGACATTAACCTTATTGATATTGCATTACTTGGTTATTATAGAGTACACTACACAACCAAGCATGGTGAGATTGATTGTATAGAATTTTGAAAATATTTTGAGGCTTTCCAAGAGGATATGGATACATTTGAATTGGTTCCTAAAAAGGATAATGGTATAGGTACTTTTGAATCCAATTCATCTAATCAAGGCTTCATGTGGATACTTTTGATTTCCTTTTTCAAGAAGAAAATGAACCTAATGAGATCCTTGAAGAAATCCAAGCCCTTTAATAGTTCTCGAAGAAGACCTATCCCTTAAGGAATAGAGAATAAAGACATACCTTAACTATCTCAATGCCTCCAAATAATTTTGGATCTCCTCTAGACACTTCTTAAAGTATCAATCCATAGCCACCTAAAGGGAGTACTTCTAAACACAACATTGACATTTCTAGTTCTTCTAAAATTGGATATAAAATTGTTGACAATATGAAGAAAATAAAGGCTAATATCACTTTGCATGAACTTATATAGATTAAAATGTAAAGGGACCTCCTATTGGAATATTTATTAAATAAACCCAATAAGCCCCCAAAGGCTGACCATGCCAATGTGACTATGTATAAAGCCAAAGATGAATATCCTCCTTTCTTACTCATTGTCAGGATGTTCGGTAAGAATTTACATAATTTCTTATTAGATTTAAGAGCATCTAAAAACATCATGGCAATATGTATATGAAAACAACTGGGCCTGACCTCTATTATTTTTGATAAGGTTGTCACCCAATTAGACAAATCTAGATTTAAAGTTATTGGGGAACTTTTAAATGTTCTTATGAAACTAGATTTTGAGCATAGAGTGTAAAAATTCATTTATATTCAAGTTGTTGATATACCTATTTTTTATGGAATCTTGTTGAGTAGGGAGTGGACCAAGGTGCTAAATTGTTACATGTCTATAGATTACTCACATTTATGACTACCTTATAAGGGAGTTCCTAATCAAATTAGGATTGAGAGAGAATCAAGGATGAAACACATGATAATAGAGTAAAATGTTATGAATTATAGGGTCAACATAATTTACTTAGACTTAGGGTTTTTACCATAGATACCAATAAGGTATGTGATCCTAAGAGTGTTCATGTTGTTCCTGGACTATGGAAATTAGATTTTGATGGTGATAGGTGTAAAGTCAAATATGGAGTATGCATTGTCTTTATTGACCCTATTGGTAAGAAATACCATACTTCCTATAGACTCCAATTCCCTTATACTAATAATATTTTTGAATATGAAGCCCTTATCCTAGGCTTACAATTTGCTATAAAGAATAAGGTTTAAAAACTACTAGTTTATGGGGATTTAAAACTAGTGGTCAACCAAGTAAGAAGCAAATACCAATGCAAGCTCTCATAACTTAAAAGGTATAAGTTCAAGGTTTGGGATTTTATTAATTCCTTTGATTATTTTAGTATTACCTCCATCCCAAGATAATAAAACCAAGTTGATGATGATTTGGCATCTACTACAACCAAACTCATGCCTAATCAAGATTCTCCTAATTTCAACATTAAGTTGATTCCTTGTCCTTCAGTACCTGATAATGTTAACCATTCTCAAGTTTTTAGTGATGATCAATAAATATTGGATTTCATGACTAATTTTGGAGCATTTGATGATCATATCATTGATGAAACTAATGAAAATGCATCTAAGGAGGACAAGTTTGATGGTAAAGTCATTAAATTGAATGACAATAAGATCCCTCAAGGGATGATTGCTTTAGAAAGACTATTTGATCAAGGCAAACTAGCTGATCTTTCTAAGGTTCTCAAGGTCAGTAGGAAGGACTATAATTCTATTTATCTCTATTTCCAAGATCAACCCTGGCTAGTAAACATTGGAAAAGCTTGCACAAACATTGAGAAAAAAAATACAAAAAGCTCTTTACCCAATACAAGGATGTCATAGCATGGTCTTATGATGAATTAAATATATTTGATACAAAGGTCATCACTCACACCACCCCCCTTAAAAAAAAATTTAAACCATTCTAGAAAAATTAGAGGCGTATAAACCTTGTCTTAAAACTAATTATTTTTAAAGAGTTTAAGAGACTACTAGATTCTAGGATATTCTTCCCTATTAGGCGTTATATCTAGGTGACTAATTTGGTACCAGTTAGAAAGACAAATGGTCATATTAGGCTTTGTATTGATTTTATAAATTTAAATAAAACATCTAAGAAGGATAACTATCCTCTTCTCTCTCTTGACCAGGTTATACAAGGTATTTTATGTTTAGCCATGATGTCTTTTATTAATGAATTTTTAGGTTATAACCAAGGGTTAGTTAAAAAAATACAAGATGAAGATATCTTTCACCACAAAATGGGGAACCTTTGCTTATAATATAATTCCCTTTAGGTTAATAAATACAAGAGCTACATTTCAAAGGGCCATGGACCATGCCTTCTAAGGCCTAATAGGTAAATGCATCATTATTTATATAGATTATCTAAGAGTTATTTTATAAAAATAAGGAAGATCACTTCATGCATTTGTAACAAGTGTTTCAAAGATGCAGAAGGTATGGTATTTCCTTAAACCCTAAGAAAAATATTTTCTATGTTACTGAATGTAAGTTGTTTGAACATGTTATAACCAAGGTTAGGATCTCTATATATCTTGAAAGGGTAGAGGCTATATCCAAAATAGAACCCCCAAATAATAAAAAAGAGCTAAAATCATTCTTTGGTAAGATAAACATTGTAAGGAAATTCATTTCCAGATTTGTAAGGATTATCAAGCCGTTAAATGACATGTTGAAGAAGGATGTCAAGGTATCAAAGAATGAATAATCTATAAAGGCATTCAATGACATTAAGGAGGCCATTAGCCAAGATCAAGTCCTAATATGTCTTGAATTTTCAAAGGACTTTTTCCTCTATTCATTTACCTCTGATCATACCATGGCTATTGTATTGACTCAAAAATTTGAGGGGTGTGATTACCCAATAGATTTTATGAGCACTAATTTTAATAATGTTGAGTTAAACTATTCATTAATTTATAAGCAAACATATGCACTGGTAAAAGTAGTAAATAAATTTAGGCATTATATCCTTAAGAATAAGGTGTATTCTACTCTACTTGACCTTACTTCAAAGATTATGTTAAGCCAGAATGAGCTTAAAGAATGAAAAGGTAAGTGGATGTCAATTTTGTAAGAGTACGACATAGAAATGAAAACAACAAAATTGGTAAGGTGTCAAGGCCTGATCCAAATGACTGTTATTACTAGTCCTAAGTTAAGTATTATGCAAGTTTATCAGAAGAAATTTCAAGCTAGTGAATGGTATGATTCTATTATTCATTTGATAATTAATGGTACCTATCCTACAAGACTAACAAGGTAGAAAAAGAAGGATATAAGGTTCAAATATTCTCATTATCTGATTAAGAATGGATTCTTATACATGAAAAAATTTGAGGGAGTCTACCTCAGATGTGTTTTAAAAGAGGAAGTTTCTCAAATCATTAGTACCTTCTATGAGAAGTTTGGCAATGAAAACCCATTAGGGAAGAATACTACAAATAAGATTCTTAGATCTAGCTACTATTGGCCATCTATCTTTAAATATGCTCACACTATTAGAGAGAATGCCATTCTTACCATATTTTTAGCACCAAGGAGCCTCATATAGCAATGCCTCTATAACCAAACATGGTTAACAAACCATTTGCATAATAGGAGTTGGAATTTATAGGATTAATCAACAAAAATTCATCTAAAGGTCATAAATTCATCTTGACTACCATATATTACTATACAAGGTGGGCTAAATCTTTAGCCACTAAACAATGCAAAATGAAGGAAGTGATCAACTTCATGGAGGAACACATTTGTACTAGATTTGGAACTCTAATATCTCTAATGTGTAACAATGGGTCTACATTTTCATCCATATTGATGAATAAATGGACTTAAGATAATGGTATCTATCTAAATTTTTCATCCAACCATTATCCCCAAGGGAATGGAGTTTTTGAGTCTACCAATAAAAATTTGATGAAAGCAATCAAGAAATCTACTAAAGACAAACCCAGGACTTGGCACAAGTTACTCAAGTATGCATTATGGGTAGATAGGATCAAGATTAAACAAGCCTTGAAGGCATCACCTTTTCTATTGGTGTATGTCTAGGAACCAATCTCCCTTATCACTCTTAAGTTGCCCAGTTATAGATTCATGCAGGAATATATGGAAGAGGGTAAGAAATTAGTAAACTCAATATCTCTAGACATAATTCTAATGGAAGGTACAAGGGAAAAATCCTTTTATAATTTTAGAAACCATTAAACCAAAGTGAAAATATGGTTTGATAAAAGATAAAATATTAAGGTGTTCAAATAAGGGGACCTAGTTCTATGTTGGGATAGAGTGTCTGAGCTTAAGGGCAAACATGGAAAATTCACACCTTTGTGGATTGGCCCCTATTAGATTGAAGAAACACTTGGGAATTACACATTCAAGATCAAATATCTACAAGGATAAGAGTTCACATTACACACAAATGGATAGCACCTTAAGCACTACTTATTTGTTGATCCCTTGAGGTCTTTATGAAGTAAACCATAAGATTAGATTTAGTATAGCTATTTTCTTTTAAGTTCTTTCCTTCATGTCCCTTATTTGTATATAATCATATATATATATATATATATATTTTCTCCCTTTTTATTTCTTGATTTACTATTTTTTATTGTGTGTTTTCTTTGGTTGCCTTGTTCCTTTTTTCCAATAAGCATTTATGGACAATCATGAGCTCAAAGTTAAGAAATTTGCTTTAAATGCCTAATATTTAGAAATGTAGGTGTGTACCTCATATATATGATGTCTCTAGTTCTAAAATTCAATCCTAAATTTATAATTTGAAAAAACTAGTAAAAACCAATTGAATAAGACAATCATTCCATAATAACTTAAGCATTATCTTGACCTCAAATTGGTTTTGAGAAAATTTGCACTTGTAGAGTCAGAGCTCAAACTATCATTATATATCCATACTTGTACTTAATCAACATTCTTACCTAGGATAATGGTTTCAACCATAGGTGATTTTGTGAGGATCAAACACATGAAAAAATCCTTAAAATCTAGATACCTTGGTTTCCAACCTTGTTGAAAGCATAAAACTCCTCTAAAATACAAAAAAGGATTCAATGCAAAATCAAAAGCTTTATGAGCATAGGTGATTATGGTAATCTCCACTAGAGCTATGGATGCTTGGCTAGTAGTGGAGAAAGGCCTTGAGTGGAGCCAAAGGCATCTTTATCAAGGATATGGATGCTTGGATAGTAGCATAGTAATGCCCATGCCTTCTTTGAGCTAAAATCATGGTTCTTAATGAACATCTACAAATGCTATAAGTTAATGTTAATGATTAAGGACATGAAACTTGAAATTTATTTCTTGAAACACATGGAAAATAGTAAGTGGAATCAAATCACAAACACAGGACGATTATGTCTTGATATTTGACCTTAATGTTTCAAATGCAAGGTTTGTTTCAACTGTAATATGATCTAGATAATGATATTGATAAAGTGGAGTGGATGACCTAATATTTTATTATTTTTGGTAATCTAATGTTTAGATCCTAAATAACAAGAGTCTAGAATAATAGTAAAAATCTAGATTAATAGGGAAAAATATAGATTTTAATAGGTTATGTAAGAGAAATAGAAATAAACTTATTTGGTTTTGGACTAAAATAAAGGACTCTGAGGTTAGAATTTGAAGAGCAAGACTGAGACACTATTAGGAATTTGATTTTAGGTTTTGTTTTCTAATTAGATAGGAGCACTAGAAACAAGACACCATGGTTTTTAGTGCTATAGTCATTCCTAGCATTGTTGTCCTAAGGATCTTAAGTTTTTTTGGTTTTGTTTTCTTGGTCAATAAGAGCTTGTGTATCAAATTTCAAGGGCTAGAAATCACCAAATCTTTTTGTAGGTCCATTTTAATCTTTTATATATGTATCCATATACACACATGAAAAAAATTAATACATAAAAAGAAAAATGGGAAAAATTTGGGTTAGGGGAAGAATAATTGCATAATCAAGAACCCATACTATTCTGATTATTGCCTAAATTAACCCTTAAGCTAGGGTCTTAGATCTAATGTAGTTTTCCCTTAGAGAACATGCATAATAAATGTGTATGATAGATGAAAGAATGAAGTTTTATTATTACCTTCCTTGATCAAGCATGCAAGTCTATGTGTGATGCAAAAAAGTTTATCTATACTATTGATTGATTTTTATTATGTCTAATATGCCAAAGTAGTAAGTGCTAGATATAAAATCCCTTGCATAGTCCTTTATATAGGAGACTCATTATTTTGAATGTTGGAGTTTTATTCACATTTTGATGACATTGGAAAAATTAGGAATAAATAAAATAAAATGGGTAAGACTCATCTTGTAGGAGAAATTGACCATTAGAGTCAACTTTTCACTTTGACAACGATGTTAAAAACTAGACACCCTGGGTTTCAGCACTGTAGTCCTATTTGGGTGTTGTTGTCCAAAGGGTATAAGACCTATGGGGATGTAATAAGCCTATAAAGAGTGACTCATGATAGTAAGGATTAATTTTGGAAGGTTATGAATGATTGGGGATGGTCAAAGAGGTATCTATGATATAAAACAAGACCAAGGCAAATTAAACAAAAAGACATGGCTAGATGTACATAAGACTCGTATTCTCTAGTCAGAGTCTCCTATGAAAGGACTATGAAAAGAGATGATATGTGTGGTTAATTGAGAAATTTATGGTGTATACATTTCTCCCATTTTAATCTAGTGATTCAATGAAGTGAAGTATTAGAGTAAAATAAATAAGATGCATACTTGAACTTACCAATGTGGAGATAAGTGTTCTAAAAAAGGATCTAACTTCATATCTAGGGAAGTGGATGGAGAGATGAATATTACTTAGATAAATAAGGAATCCCTATAATATATGTCCCCTATACTGAATCTAAATAGTGCATGTAGAAAGAAGGAATACATGTAATATATGCCCCTATACTAAATCTAAATAGGAAATGAGAAATACTTGAAGACCCAAAACCAATGTCTACCCTCTACCACACATAATCTCATTTAATCTATAATGTGTATATAGAATATGTATGCTTTGAAGAGAAAGATATATCATGTCCCCACTCTGAATAATATGAAATGGAAATGAGAAGTACTCAAAGGTCAAAAACTAATGTCTTCCCTCTGCCCCACACAAAATCTTGGGTCTAATTAATGAATGCTATGGACCAACCACTATATATGATCAAATGGTCCAACTTGGTGACAACTTGGATATGCCTGGGTGATATCTAAAAACTCTGGTAAATGTGTAAGAACCTATCTTGCCATTCTTATCTATGTAATCCTAGTGTTGAAGAATATGATCATTTGTGTCATGCCCTCAAATTTGTTATGTGCGTGATATGTCTAGATAATATAGAAATATATATAACTACATGTGCCATGATCTATTGTGGCATGTCCCATGTGTAAAACTAGAGATCAAAACAATGTACTCTACACTATGCTTATAATTTACTATCTCATCTTGTAGCTATGTCATGCTGTATAAAGTTGTATGTATGAGATGTGTAGCAATGTACATTCCCCCAAATTTGGTATCTAAGTCTAATTTTATATCAAATTCATTATGAGTCCATATAATCTGAACCAATGTATTTAAATAGTTTGTGTATCTTTAAACTGATGATATACCCCTCTAGATGTTTGAGTGATGTTAAGCGACCCACATAAACTAAATCATTATATAATCTTGACCAATCTAAGTTAAGTGATGCTAAGTGACCCATATAGTCTAAACCACTATAAAATATTGAATAATATATACTAAGTAATTTTGATAATATAGATTATGGAGGTGTAAAAACCATGCTAAGTGACCCATGTAGTCTAAATCATTATATGTTTTGATCAATTTGAGCTAAATATGATAATTTGACTATTGAAGGTGTGAGAATCAAAGTGTATTTACCTATATGAGTGGATATGGATACTAGGTAATTTATGGAGATAGTAGGAATGATGCCCCATTTTTTAGGAGAGGGATGAGATCTATGATAAAGAAGGTTGGCCCAAAAGTGATGACTAGTGGTTTATGAATAGTAATAAGGTTAGTATAGTTTGAATTGATTAAGAAGTTATTTGTTTGATTGGTGAGAGTTGAATTACTAGGATTGAAATTTGTTCCTAATTGATTAGGACCAAAGATTGTGTCTAGGTATAGTAGATATTAGAAATGTTTGTGTTATGGTAGGCAAAACAGGTGGTAGTAGATTGAATGGATTGAAAAGTTGATTGATTTGGCTAGGTTTTTTGAATGATTTTTTATTGGTAGGTACCAATTTGTATGACAAGGTAAAAAAGAGGTATATGTATGTATATTATATTTGATGAAGTGATATATCAAAGCATGTGTGATGTTGAAGGTATCATTATCATGATTCTATTAAATAAAATGGTTTGTAAAATAGAGTGATGGGGTTCTAGTTATGGGCAAAATGGTATTTTGATTTTGAATAGAAACGTTGGTTGATATAGGAGTTTTGATTAACTTTGGGTTTATTTGGTCAATGACTAGTTTGAGATATTAGAGCTCTGGAGTGAAAAATGCCTAAGAGACAAGTACCTTTTGTGACTCATTTTCAACATTTGGTAGCCTAGATTCAGGTCAGTGGAGAGATTAACTTGGTGAGTAAGATTAAAACTTGATTCTTACCTATATAAAAGCCTATTTTGGATATTTTTTAGCTATTTTAAGTAGTCTAGGAAAGTTTTTTATTAGTTTTAGTGCTCCTATCCTAGAGTCAACACTATTGTCCAATGTCGATGGTTTTTTCAATTTATAAATTATTCCTACTTTTGTACTTCTTAGCTATTTTTATTAGCATGGTTGTCTAATATTTATTCTATTTTTTGGTGTTTTTAGTGTGAGGTGTGGTTGAAAGAGTTTTATAGAGGCTAGGTGATGGTGACATTGAGGATGCTACCCCTATTAGTTGATGAGAGAGTTGTGATAGATAGAGCAAGATCAGGTTATGTATGTGACCTAGGTACAATATAGTGGGATAGGTATTTGATCAGCACCTTATTTCAGAGGTGGAATGTAGACACTTGCATATTTTGGATTCTTATATGGGAGATCACTGTGACCTTGGAGGATGTGTATTAGATTCTATATTTGTTGGTTAGTGGGTGATGGTTGACATTGTAAGATGATATGGGTACTGATGTCATTGATTATGTATCCTTGTATTTTGTTGGTGTGTCTTTAGGTTCAAATTGGAGAGGTAGTGATAGAAATGTATTATTGTTAGTTATTTTGTAGTTGAGTGTTCCATGCCTATAGAAGTGGTTAGTCATATTGTTGGCTTCTTTTGTTACAGTGGATGGTAGTAGAGTGTTTATTACTTATAGGATGTATAGTGTCATTCATAGCATTGAAATGTATGGTATTATGTTCTCATGGAGTATGACTATTCTTGCCCACTTATATAGAGATTTATATAGATTTACAAAAGAGGAATTATATGGTGGTGTGGGTACTACCACTATATTACATTGATGAGATTATGAGCATCTAGCAGTTATGTGACTAATTAGATTATCGAGGATGAGTTGGGCATATCCATATCCATTTCATGAGTGATGGATGAGTGAATTGGCTATCTAATCTCCTATGATATATCATTATAAGATGATCCTAGATATATTGGTGGCCCAAGATATCATATGGAGGCCCTATAGAGGATTCCCTGGATGGCATGAGGATGGAGAGTAGCTATGGTACATGAGGGTTAGTTATTGGTTACATGATAATTGGGCTAGAGTATATGAGTGATTTTAATATGAGCTCAAGACTAGGAAGTTTAGAGTTAGACAAGATGTCCCTCCTATGACATAGGTATGGTTGATGAGTACATAGGCACTAGCAAGAGCAAGATCTCATGTGAGACTCACTGAGGTTGAGTTGGCACCATTACCATTGGATGTGTAAGATGTGGCTATAGATATTTATAATGTAGATGATGTGGGATGTATCGAGGCATATACTACATGGTGGGTTAGGCATCATTCAGATCTATTATATCTTGTTGATGGGTTGAATGTTCCTATGTATGATGATCTTGAGCTGATCCAAAGGATAAGAGGTAAGTGGTGATTATATTTGAATTATGTCTATGTTTGTACTCTAGATTGATTTAAAATTATATAGCTAATGTAGTGTTATAATTTTTGTATGTGTAAGTGCAGTGGGAGGTGCATAGGATGACGAACCTATTGGGGTGGGGAGGGGATATGATGAGTTCTAGAAGACCATCATTGAGTTGACACTCTAAAAGATCACATGGCATGTTCTTGATGATGTGGTGGAGGGTTTGATAGAGTGAGTGATGGTTACATTTGGCATTTATGTTCATTTGTTTGATAGGGTTGTTATAGCTATAACTAAATATATTAGGGTAGTAAGAGAGACGGATGAGTGTAGAGATGAAATGGATAGGCATAGGATACTTCCACATAATTGTGTTGTGGTGAGCATGAAGATTGTGGATGACTATATAGATCTTCAATGATGATATGTAGACTTGTGTGAGTATCATGGTAGACTACTAGAGTGAAATAGATAGTGAAAGAGGCATTTAGGAGCTTGAGGAGGTGTAGGGTCATTGAGTGCTAGATAGGATTATAGGACTAGTACTGGAGGAGAGAGCGAGATCAAGAGTTAGGGCATGACACTCATGCATGATTGATTGTATTTGGCATAGTGTATATGTATTTGAAAACCTATATATATATATATATATATATATATATATATATATATATATATATATATATATATATATATATATATAGATGTTGGTTAGATTTTAGTTTTACTCATATTCATGTTATGGATTGTAGACTATGTTGGTATACTAATTGTAAGTGGCTGATTTAAAAATAGTTGATCTGGTATTGATTTTGAATTTACATGTACTTGGTAAAATAATATATGGGATATGTAGTTTAATTATTTTGATATGTTTAGAGGTGTTGTTTGGGTTTGATTTATGATTATATGTAAGAAAAAAAAAATTGGTTTTTGTAATTTGTAAATTGTTTAGATAAACTGAGCTAGGTCTAACATTTGGAAATTGTTTGGATAAGTTGATTGGGTTTAATATTTTTAAACCAATTAGATAGATTGAGTTGGTAAGATATGTATTTTGATAGGCTGGTATTTGGATAGGATAGTTGTTGGGAATTAGGAATGTTATTTGTTACTAGGGGGATGTAAGATAGCACTGTGTGCATTTTACTTCCCTGAGAGTGGCTCAAAAATATAAAGGGTAGCTAGACCTTTGGATATATAATTTCCATACTAAGTGAATCTTGTGAACTAAAATTAGTATGACTATACATTATATGATTCTATGTTGTATCACTATCTAAACCCTATCAACCAAGTAAATAAGTGCCCATACTACTCATGTTGTGTAGGACTGTGTTATGTATCTAATATTGTCTATTCTATGATACCTATTTTTTTGTATGGAGATTATACAAAATTTAATTTGATTAGTCATGTAGTTGAAACTAGATGTTATTGGGGAGGCTCATCTATTTACAATAATAGTGGATTACTATGTGAAATAACACCTTATGGCCTTTGTTGTGATATATATGACTAAACAATAGATCGATATGGAACCGTAACATGTGATGGGGGTTAATCTAATCTTAACTATAGAGGGTTAATAATTGAGATAGGACCCTAAAAATCTACCTGTAGTGAATATTTATCATGAGTGGTATTCTATTATTGTGCCTATGACTCTACTAGATATGTATATGGAACTGCACTATGTATTTTATAAACTATGCTACTATATGTAGATTATTTTTGTTGTACTAGTTTCCAAACCTTCTAAATAGGTGGAATAGGATATCTCTTATGAGATTCTATCCTAAAGCCTATATTGTGATCACAATGAGTGACTGATGATTCCTATAAAGGAATGTCCTAGGATGACTCCAACATGGAAGAATGAGGTCTAGGGTTCCATAATGGAGGAAAATATATGTGCCCCCTATGTGAATCCTATGATACCAATATCAACACATCTAGTAATGAAATCTCTAAGTCTAAAATATTCATTATCTTTTTATCCATAAACATGATGATAGTTGTAAGAAGGCTGATGTGGCTATATATGTAAGAGATGTGGATCTCATCATTAAATATAATGTAAGGTGATTAAACTCCTATCTAGTAGTGTTGATAAAATAACAAATTGACTATCCCGATATGAATCAAACTATAATGGTGCTTTACTATTATTCTCTATAGTACATATTATAGGTTGTGCTTTGTAAATTAGGTCTTTGTTCTTAATTGGTTATTTTCTAGTTGTGGTCTCATATCTTGTGTAGGACTTGGTGGATTCTGAGTGTTAGGAGTTGTATCTAAAGATGTTTTTATGAAATCAAGAATGATCCAGTCAACTAAATTTGCCTCAATCAATCCCAATTTATTTTCTAAAGCTAGAATTATATAACACAAATGTTTGAAATAAGACTCTATTTGATATAGTAGATGCTCAAGGAGAGGTCGGCAAAGTCCCTTAATAAATATATGCTAAATCTCTAGATCTACTAGTTTGCATATCAATCTTAGCATGTGAGCCTTAAATCTTAAGATGTACTCACTAACTGACTCTGAATAATTCTGATGTAGTGTGTCAAGTTTATCATATGTAACATGAGGGCCCATGTTTTCAATGTAATATATATGAAATACCTCTTCAAAGTCATCATATATATGAAATGAACCAATAGGGAGTAGATGAAAGAACCAATTATGTGCTTCCCCCACTAATGTTTGATGGAATAACTTAAGTAGAATCAATAGGCTTACATGAGATGGTAGGGCCTTCCAAAAGGTTTGAAGGTGTACAAATGGATCTTTAATTCCATCAAAGTGAGGTAATGATGGTATCTAGAAGTGATTAGATAATGAATATTTTATGAATGTATTTAAAATACGGTTACCTTGTATATCATTAGCATCCATCCAAGACTTATAAGCTTTGTTTCCAATGTAAAGAGATGTACTTGGTGTTGTAATTCACCAACTACATGCATCAAATATATGATCTCCTAGGATGGTACATTAGTATCTTGAAGATGTTCATTTAATATTTGAATTTTATCATTTACTTTAGCCATAATAATTCTACATTTAGTAATTATATCATAAAGAGGGGGTGTTCTCACTTGAACCTTGGAAGTAATGGTAGCTTGGACCTTACTCGAAGGATGTGGGCTATCATTATCTTTAGGTGAGGGGTGGATTGGGGGATTCATTATTATCTTTATTTTTTAGAGTGTCACATTATAATTGAGTAGAAGATGTGCTATTATAATTAGCATGTGCATTATTTTAAATAGAATCATTCATAGAAGTAGAAACAACATTTGGAAGTGCATTATGTGTGAGAGGAGAAGTGAGAGAAGAGTTAGAAACATGAGATGCATATTCTTATTCACTATTTACATAATTATCATCATCATTATCATATATGTAATATTGTTCATATTCACTCTCATTTTCCTATTCATTAGCATGCTCACTATCATATCCATTATCACTTCCATCATTACTAGGGAGAGGTGTAATAGAAGGATTGCATTCTTTTTTAATATGTAATAAATTATCATTTGACATTGGAATATCATGTGTATCTATGTTATATATGGATGAAAGACATGTATTATTTCATGTGTAATATGAGAAGTAAGAGTAAGAGAGTTATCATTTGAACATTCTTTAGATAAAGTAGAGTTGAGAGCATGAGATGCATCATTTGACATATGCTTTAGAGATTTGATTATATTGCATTTATATTATTATATTTTGAACATAGCAGTATCGAGAGAGAGAGAGAGAGAGAGAGAGAGAGAGAGAGAGAGAGAGAGAGAGAGAGAGAGAGAGAGAGAGAGAGAGAGAGAGAGAGAGAGAGAGAGAGAGAGAGAGAGAGAGATTAGTTTTACATGAAAACACATTATCACCTATTAGAGGTTCATTTGGAAGTGCATGACTAATTTTTTCATTTTGTGCATTGTGCATAAGAGAATGAGGTGAGAAGTATTTTTCCCATTTATCAAAAGTATTTTCTTTACAAGAAGGGATGAAAGAGATAGGTTTGAGAGGAGAAGATGTATCTACTTTTTCTTCACTATCAATTAAATATGCATGATAATATTCCTCATTATAATAATAGTAATTATCTTCATTGTAAATAAAATCATTTTCCACATTTTTAGCTAATGTGCAATTTTGCAAATTTGTCCACTCTTATCATAATTATGCAAAAAATTAAGAAATTTGTCTATGGGATGAGAGGGAAGAAGTGCATTAGTGGCCATTTTATTTCTTTCACCAAAAATAATATGAATAAGTATTATTAAGCAAATAAATGCAATAATAACTACTAACATGGAAATTTTGAAAGTACTTGTGACTATCTAAATAATTTGCAAAAAAATTGGAATTAATTTCTAAAAATTTCAAGGATGAAAGGTTTGAAGGTGGAGGACCTAATTTAGGAATCTAGGGTTTTGAGCTAGGGTTTTAGAATTTTTTGAAAATTATGCAATATTTTTAAATTCTAAAAATTATTTGAATAGGATAAATGCACAAAAATTTATACAAAAATTTGAATTTTGGAAATTAATTTTTTACACAAGAAACTACTAATCTTGAAATTATTTTTGACAAGGTGATCAATTTTCAAAAATTTCAAAATAGTTTTCTAAAATTTGAAAGTAGGAAAGGCTTGGTGTTTGATGATCTAGTTTTGAAATCTAGGGTTTTGAGCTAGGGTTTTATAATTTTTGAGAAAATTATGGCTATAATTTAAACTTTTAAAAAAAAATTGAATGGAATAATTTCACAAAAATTAGAAATTTTTAAATTAATTTTTGCATAAAATATGAAGGAAAAACCCTAAGGGTACCTAGAGTTTTTTAATTTGTTCAAAGTAAGTTAGGTTCACCAAATGTTTTATTATTTTTGGTAATATAGTGTTTAGATCCTAAATAATAAAAGTTTGTAAAAATAGGAAAAATATAGCTTAATAGGGAAAAATATTTATTTTAACAGGTAATTATGTAAGAGAAATAGAAATAAACTTCTATAGTTTTAGACTAAAACAAAAGACTCTGAAGCTGGAATTTGAAGAGTAGGATTGAGACACTATCATGAATCTAAATATGGTTTCCATTTTCTAATTGGATAGGAGAATCAGAAATAGGACACCCTAGTGTCCAGTGGTATAGTCATTCGTAGCATTGTTGTCTTGAGGATCTTAATCTTTTTGGGTTCTATTTTCCTAATCAATATGAGCTTATGTACCAAATTTTGAGTGTTAGAAGTCATATGAGATCACTTTATGTCCATTTTAATATTTTATACTTGTATCTATCTACACACATGTAAAAAATGAATAAATCAAAGCAAAAGGCTAAAAACAAGGTTAGGGGAAGAATTATTACATAATCAAGAACCCTTATAGTTTTGATTGTTGCCTATATTAACCCTCAAGCTAGGGTCTCAGATTAAATGTAGTTCTCTCTTATGGAATATGCATAATCAACATGCATAATAGATGTAATAATGAATTTTGCCTAGGCCCTTCTTTGATCAAGCATGCAAGTCTATGTGTGATGTAGAGAAGCTAAGTTATACTATTGACTGCTTTTTATTATGTCTAATGTACTAAAGTAGTAAGTGCTATATATAAAATTCATTATATGTTACTTTATATAGGAGACTCATTATTTCAAATTTGGAAGTTTTATTCACATTTGGCCAACATTGAAAAAATTAGGAATGAATAAAAGAAAAGGGATAAAACTCATCTTGTGGGAGAAACTAATCATTAGAATCAAATTTTCACTTAGACAATAACATCAAAAACTTGACACCCTAGGTTTCAATGTTGTAGTCCTATTTGGGTGCTATTATCCAGAGGGTATAGGACCTAGGGGGATGCAATAAGCTTGGAAAGAGTGACTCAAGATAGTAAGGGTTAAGTATTAAAGGTTAAAAATGATTGGGAATGGTCAAAGAGGTATATAGAGTATAAAATAAGACCAAAGCAAATTAGATAAAAGGACATGGTCAGATGTGAATAAGACTCAAATTCTCCAATTAGAGTCTCCTATGAAAGGACTATGAAAAGACATGATAGGCATGTTTTCTTGACCAATTTAGGGTGTATAAACCCAATTATTTATCTAAATCAAAGTCTCTAGGTCCTAACATATTGCTATGTTTCCCCCATGAGTTGCCATTTTTTGAGGCCAACATGCCCCCTATTTTGAAAATTAGGGACCATTGAGAAAACCTAAAACTTGATCCTGAAAACATGACATGTGTAGATCATTTGTAGAATTGAAGATCATCTATTTAATTAAAAGTAGTCTTGTTAATTTATTTTACTTTAATTTTATCTAACATCAATACTAAATGATCTCTATGTCTTTATTTGTAGGTTCCATGGTGTTTTTCTTGATAAATTCATGTTTTAAAACCCTAGCAAAACCCTTAATTAAAATTTGAATACTGGGGAGAACTAAATAGGTGAGAACCTTTAAAATTTATTTTAGACTTAAGCACAATTGTCATATTTAAAGATTTAAGTCATGTTTTTCAACATGACTAAAATTTATCCTATAACATTCTTGGTCCTTTTTTACTATTTTCCTCTTTAGTTTGTTATATATCTATTCGGTCTAATATTCATTTTGTAGGGTCCCCTTGTAATATTTCTTAGCTTGGTCCCTTTGATTTATACCTTAACCTAAAATTTCAATCGTAATCCCCCATTGTATTTATTAATACAAATGGGACCTTAGTATTAATACCGTAACCTAAGCTCATGTTCCCCAAGTAAAATTTTATGGTAGCTTGATAAATGTCTTAGCCTAAAGGTTTAAACTTAAGGTCCTGATGTGTTTATTAATAAAAACATAACCTTAGCTTTAACACTCTAAGCCGAAGTCTTTACTCTAGACCCACATTTTAACTTAACTTTATTATTTCTCGTTGATCCAATGATCCTCTCTTTATCATGTAATTTAATCCAATAGAGTGAGAAAGGCCTGAACATTGACTTAAATAACATGCATCTTAAAATATCTAAAGATTTGTGCTTCATCGTGGGAAATGGATCCAACAACACAAAATCCCTGACAAAGTTGCACCCTTATCCTACATCCAACATTTTTTGATTCATCATAGACCAAATATTAGATGGATTAAATAATATTTGAAAGGTTAAATAGTTAAAGAAGGCTTGTAGGATTGACATGCAGCATCCTTACATTTGAGGATTGAAATCAAATGGTTATTTCTGACAAAAACAACCAATCATGAGAAAGCTCTTAGATCATGATCTTACAACTTTTGCTTCATCACAGATCATGATCTAATGGAGAAAATTAAGTCCAATATCTTGGGAAGCCCCATGGATGTTCCAAGTGTTACTCTCGTATTAGGTCATAGGAAGTTGAAAACCTTAAAATTGACATTCATGTGACTATTAAATGACATCTATGAGGACATATTTGATGTTCACAAAACTGTCAACTTTAAGACCATAAAAATAACGTTTCACTTGCTTAAAATTGATGTCCACATGACCATTATTCAATGTTTTCAAGGATGTATTTGACATCTACAAGACTATCAAATTTAAACTAATGAATTATCTTACTCATGATTAAAATACACTCCAAAATGTTTCTAAAGAGCTCATGAATTGATTTACAGATGACTGGAATCCCTTAAAAGATGCTCAAACACTATAAATCTTCAAACTAAAAATATTCAAATGGTCTTATGGTCTAATCATGTGAAAAATCAACCTAGTCCAAGTCTATACCTTAAGGTCCCCATTGCATTTTGTTCAAATACCATGAGCCCTAAGCTATATACTTATACTAGGTCTTATTTTAGAGGATCTTTATAACATATAACTTAGACCAAATGTTTCTAACAAAAGGTTTTAGTGTGTTTTTTAATGAAATAAAACCCTGTTTGACATTAGACCATTATATCATTTTGACCCCTTTGAGCATATTTTATAGGCTTGACATAAATATTTAGCTCAAAGTGTAGATTATGTATATTTAACATAGAGTAAACTTTGGCCTATAATATCTAGCCATGTATCCTTTGTATAAATCTAGAAAGCTTAGGCATAAACACTTTATCCTAAAGTTTATTTTAATAAACATGAAATAATATTTAGCCTAAGATGTTTAAACATAAGTACCTACCTTAATAAAATACTAACTTAAAGCTTGGGCATGTTTATAAATCAATGGTTCGTGCTTCATCACAAGAAGATGATATAATGGAATGAAGACCCCAAATAATTTTTAATGGAGTCTTGAGAGCCCATAGGCTTGACACATGGTAAAATTACATTCAGACCAGAACTAGTAGATGATCCAATGGTTCATGCTTCATTTTAATTCATGATATGATAGCATGAAAGTACCAATGACTTTTCAAATACTTGAGAGCTCACCACATGGCCAATATTCATTCAACAAAGGATTAGCATATGATACAAAGCACAAGGCATGTAAATATGCCAATTGGTATAACCATGAGGCTTGGTACAAAAAGGAGCCAATCAAAAACAAGAAACTAAATCATGATCAATGGTTCATGGTCACTTGTAGGATCCTCATCTAATGGTATAAAATAAAAGAAGGCATTTTAAATTCCAATAACTAGTGCTCAAAGAAATTTATGAAAAATGTCATGAAAGGTCCAGATCATTGCCACATAAGTAGAAATGGATAAAACAAAAGATCTTGTGTTCCCAAAAGTGTGAAGGTATAAAGGTAAAGGTCCAAATCAAATCCTAATCATGTATGATATAAAAGCTAGATGACTTATTTCCATTAAATCCCTAAAACCCTAAACCCTACATAAAAGTTGACCTAATTGATCTTAATTGGTTATAATTTGATTTGAAAGAAGCTTAATTATGTTTTTGAGCACAAAAGAGCTATTGAAAACGCCAATTTGTAATCCAGGGTAAACCAATTTACAAGCAAAAGCCATGGCATCTCATAGATAACAATGGAAGGATGAGATAAAACTTTATTTATCTATAGATAATGAAGGTAGGATCTTTAAGGACATCGATCTAGATACTATGACACTAAATAATGGATGCAAAAACTAGTGTTAACTCTTCTTCATCATTAAAGATCTAAAACCCATCACCAAGGAGGAATAGAGAATTGTCACAGTCAGAAGAAAACATTATGACCTAGTTATTATTTAGATCGCTGACCTTCATTATGTTGTTACAAAACTTGAGGTACTTCATTATATTTATGTTCTTACTCCTATCTTTATAGATTTTAGTATAGATAATGAATGGATCATCCATGAAGGAAGTTCTAAGAAGGTGTCTTATATTTCCCTTATGGCCTTCAAAAAATATTATAATCTCCCAATTCCCCATGTAGACCTACCTAAAATCAAGGAGTGGACCACCAAACATGACATCGACACCATCCTTCGATCATGGTTTCTCCAAGGGAACCATGTATTTAGGGAAATTGAGGGAAAGAACCCAATTGCATAATTTAGGTAAGGGATCAGAGTAATCATGACCCTATTTAACTGAGTATAAAAAATTACTTCCACCACATATGTAAACATGACCTAGGTTTCATATTTATATTTCATGTTAGAGTAAAAAACTTACCCCTCATATTTGAGAGCTAATTAACATTCACCTAGGGAACCAATTTGTTGCCATTAAGAGGTAGATTGGTAGGCAATTCTACATGATGTCTGATTTACTTGATTCCCTACTTGCTTCCATCAACTTTCCTAGCATCAAGAATTGATCTCCATAGGATAAAACCACCATTTCCCATCATTAATCCAAATATCACATCTTCAAATATAGGAACCACATGTAATTTATTTGTGAATATGTATACCCAACCCTGGTAGAGGATATCATAGGCTTTCCCATGCCTAGGGTCCATCCTATGATCAAGAAGGATGTAAAAATAATTGGGGACATCTGGTTCTATCCAAACTACACAATTATTAAGATTGAGTGAATCACGTCCTCACCCTGTAGATTAATTTTGTATGTGTCAAGTGAGCTAGAAAAATAAGATATTTCCTCCTAACTCATCAATGGAATTGATGGCATTTGTAGGGAAAAGAGGAAGGGTATTCTCCATCCCTTCCCTCCAATCATTGGAAGGATTATATTATAATATTGGAAACAAGTAAAAATCATGTCAAATCATAGGGACTCATTTGGGTTTCAATTTGATGAACTCAAAATGTGTGATCCCAAGAACATAGTGAGTGATCATTTGAAATAATGAAGATACCCAAACATATATATATATATATATATATATATATATATATATATATATATATATATATATATATATATATATATATATATATATATATATATATATATATATATATATATATATGCAATAACTTGGTGTTCATGACACCATCTACATCAAGACAAGTAACTTTGAAGAATTATTAACTAGGCTCAAGGGATAAAATATCAAGCTTGAGCATAGGTTGACAAAAGATTATAAGATAATAAGAGAGGCATGATAGATGAATCCTTTTCAATATCACTTTCTACTTGGACCATCTGAGCCATCCCAATAACAACATCAAGTGAAACAACCACAACCTCAAATGTAGATTGTTTAAAGGAAAGATGAATAATGCCATGGTAAGGAGAAGCTAGAAGAGAGGACTGAGGAGGGACCCTCATCCCCTTGCCATAAATTCCACCTTTCCCAGTTGAAAATATAGATATTATTACCTTATAACTAGATGAGATAGTTTAGGGTGCCCTCAAATAACTTGTAGAGGCATACGACATAGATGAAAAAGGTGAACAAATTGAAGAAACTCAAATCCAAGTAGAGGATCCTAGAGAAAAGAAAGGAAAAGAGGTTACTCTTGATTTAGTCCCAATGGATCCTAAGGAGAAGAGGAAGATAGAAATGGCATTGGTACTAATTAGACCTAAAAGACCAAGGTTGACTCTCACATATACTACTAGTGAGATCAACCTATTCAGTGAAAAATTCCCCATTCATAGACCAGTCATCCTTGATTGGTTTATTTATGGGAAATTGTAAAAGATCCCCTCTCTCTCCCATTCATGGGCTAAGGATAATGGCTATTAGAAGTCTAGAAAGTAAGAAGATGGATGCTCCTAGATCATCAAGAAGCATAGGAATTGAGGTCCCAAAACCTCCCAAATTCATATATTTGGTCACCACTATCTAATTTAATCTAGAGATAATTAGATTGGAAAGGGTCACTAACAAGAAGGCCATGGTAGGGACTAAGTAGTTCACCTTTTAGAAGGTAAAACATTTTTTAGGCCTGACCCCAATTGAAGGACAATAGCTAGGAGAAAATCCTATTCATGAGGAGGATGTTGAGAGCTTAATTGAGGCTTAGTCATCTCAAGAAAAGGCTGGGATCCAAGGGATGAAATAGAGAATCAATAATTTAGAGAAGGAAAAGTAGAACTTGGAGACCCAAGCCATTTTATCAATGCTTGGGGCAATCATTCAAAAATTTAAGGATTCATTCTTTGATATGCATGATTCTTTGAGGATAATAAATTTGAGATAGGATGCCTTAAACTAGCAAGGTGAGGTGGCTAAGGAATTAATGATGGAATGTAAAGGGGTTGAGATTGAAATGGGATACATCATTAGCATTTTGATTAGGGATAGAATCACTAAGTTCAAAACCATTAGCCTGGCCCACCTAAATACCATATTGGGAATAATAGAAAGTACAATTTAGATTTTAAATGCATAGACAAAGAATCCGAATAGACTCTTAGTGGATGATAAAGAATTGATCACTAGGATTGAGCAGAACCTAGGCACCATGTTAGTTAATGCTACCAAAAATAAAACCCTGGGGATCATTGATGATGTTGAATATAAGCATAGAGTAACTTTAGTAATGAATAAATTAAAAATCAAGAGCTAGGGTAGATTAGGTAGTGACAATGGTAGGATTTTAGGCATGATCTTCAATGTTGAAGAAAAGATTACAGAAGCTAGGTGCATAAAAGAGGCTATGGCTAGGGATGATAGAGATCTAGATGACCTAGTTGACCAAGAAGAAGTATTCCTCATGAAGCCAACTGTGGACCTGAATCTGATCAAATGTCAACATTAGAAGGCTATATAACTATTATAGGATCAATAAGGGAGTCGCAAGGTAATGGGCCCACCCAATAGATAATATTCCTTTTTTAAAAACATTATAATATTTAAAATAAGAATATTCTTTTGTTAGGTATATGCTAGTTTGTTATCATATTAACCTTAGGTCAATATAATTGTAAAAGATAAGTGTATTCTAGAGCTTTATAAGGAAGGACAACTATCCTTATCTTTTGTACACTTGTATATTGTAACTAATTGGTATACTACCTAATCTTTCTATAAAAGGCATGTATCACCATTTTGTAAAGGTAATAAAATTTTTGAGTAAATTTTGTATACCTAGAGATATTAATATAATTGAGGAGTTTTGTAAAGATTTTTCATCTTTGATATGTCAATTTGTAACATAGTTTTTCTCTCAATTTCTAGTTTTATGTCTTAAATTTGAATAGCTTCTTTGAATTTCTTGTTGAATTTTTTAATCATAAGGTTTCTAATTTGTGCATATGCTAGATTAGTTTAAGGATCTTGGATTTTCTTCACTTCAATTTTCTCTATATTTAGATGTGCAAATGCTATTTTATTAGAGAAGTAAATATTTAAAAGTAAACATAGTTATTACTTGTGATTTTTTACATTATCCTTTAAAGTTTGCCTTATATATAGTGAAATCTAAGTTTAGGCTATTTTGCATTATATATTGGTTTTAATGCATACTCAATTAAAATTGATGCTTTGTCTAATATTTGAGACTAAAATAGGCAATAACTCATTTTATTTTATGCCTTACCCTTCTCTTTGATCCCTTTTTTCACACTAGATCAATTTAGTTTAAACTTCATTATAAATATACATCTAGATTAATTTGTAGCTTAAGTTTGGATCGTAATTCAATAAGTTAACATTGATCTTCTAAAATTCACAAGTAATTAACTATGATGGATCCCAACCATTACTTATTATAAATTTTGTGAAACACTCATACATATCTCTAACGCTATTTCACCACAGGTGACATCATGTTGCCACAACCTACTACTCATGCTCTAAATTTTTGGAATTTTAAAATGAGAAGTGTTATTTGAAAACTAATAACCTATATGGTACATTTAGAGACATAAAAATTAACACATATTAAATATTAATCAATCAATTTCACAAGCTAACTATTATGCCCTAGGCATCCCTATTTTCCTATCAAGCATAAGAGCAGTCATATTATAGGTCCAAATCACTCGAAGAGGAACCCGTGATAAATATTTTTCAAATTACAAGATACATAATTGAATGCATATTCATATAGTACATTTAACCCTTGTGCACACACATTCTAACACATAGGGGAGAACTACATAAGTTTGAGGCCCTCCTTAGAGTATTGGCTATGTAGGCAGTACCCATTAATAGATGAGTATTTGGGGTTAGCTTAAGATTGTGACCCCAGTAACCCATGTTTATCAAAATAATTATAATGGTGAAGAAGGGTGAATAGATAGGTTTTTGATCAATTATCAAAGAGTGATAACCTACATCTTAGATCTGGGTACATCAGTAAAAAGGTGATAGAAAACTTAGAACAACAAAGTTGGTCACAACAAGATCCAAAAATTATTATGTACTAGACACATCCATCATATTCAAATAATAGGATAAATGATAGTGTCCAAAACTAATGGTAGTGCATATGTCTAAAATAGTATAATTAATAAAATCTGATGATATATCTAGAATATTGATCCTACATACTTTTCACTTGTTTCTAGTCCAAATATACCTACACATAGTAAACCTAACTAAGTATTATTTCTATTTGGTATTTTGATCAATTAAAAACATTTTGAACTTATTGCTATTCATATTTATCATATCTCAGTATTATAATTAATAATATTCATTTATCTAAGTTTACAGTTAATTAGCTAATTATAAATTAGTTTATCGCCCTTATGCTTGAACTACTTCTATATTATTAACCCTATCCCCACCACTTCTAAAATTTAGGGTTAAAAAAATATCAGTTTGACATTATGATCCCATTAACCCATTTTTGGCAAGTTAAAATACCTAAGGTAAAGATCTAGGGTTTGATCCACATAAATTCATTTATAGCATGTACAAATGTAAATACATCAGTATAAAGGTGACAAAAGCCCAAAAAAAGATCTAAATGGTCTCTCCACAATATAGGTAATATTATATATAGTATTATTTTATAAATATTAGATCACGTGTTGACACATGTGTCTACACAAGTGTCCTAAGGCTGATGCAAGTGTCCAGGCCTCTAGAAACAACATTTCCAGAATATGATGACTAGATCCTAATCTTATTTGTACTTGTTTCCACCTCTTCATATCTCATATCTACTTACACAATTATTTAGATATGATAAATATTATATCTTCTTAGTTTTTTTAATCAAATTACTATTTTTAATGTACTTTCTAAATTTAACATAAGTCATCACTTTAATTTAGAATATTCATTTATCTAAGTTTTCAATCAATTGGCTTGATATAAAATAGTTTTGTTCATTCTCATGCATAGATATTCTACCCATTTAAACCTAAAAAAAAACATATAAAAATATTTAAACACCTAACTAATTTTATTTTTATAAAGAGACTTTGTTTCATTTTTTGGTCATCTTCATGTTGTTCTACACAATCTTGGAGAGGAGAATTCATGAATCAGAAACCAGTTCTTTGCCCCTTTTAAGATTAGTCCAACCATATTTTATCTAATTTCATTTTAAATATTGTGTTCCTCTTTCCTTATATTTATTTTCATCCATTTTTTTGAGATTTCCAAGGATGTTTATTGAGCAATCAAGGAACTAACATACATGAGGATAATATTCTCACTACAATAATCTTTTCCTTCACTTGGTCATTATTATTGATCAAGTCAAGGGTTTCAAATTTTAGTTTTGATTTATTATATTAGATTAGTTTATTTTTTTGTTTGATTATTATATTATAATTTATATTCATAAAACAAGAAATAAATTTAAAATAAACTCTTATCCTCTTTGTTTTAGATAAAAAACATAACTTAGATTATTAGTGTTTACATTTACATATTAGAATATTTAAAATGCACATAGTTTACATCAAAACCTAAGGTAAATTATAGGAAATTTTTGAATAACTTCCAATTTTTTTTAAATAATTAAGTGTTAAGTTTTACATTCACAAACAATCATGCACACACATAAAAAACCCTGAAAAACCTAAGCAAAATAAAGTTTTCATCTTAAATCTGATTTTAATTCATTTGAATAAGAAAAAACTTATCCCAAATTAGAAGATAAAAAATTCAATCTTATATTCATTTCATTATATATCATTTATTTTTAATAAATAATCATTTAGAACACCAAAAACTAGTTTTCCTAGTTTGCATGTTTAAAAAATCAATTTCTAAATGCTTAAAGGTTATACTATCTAGGGTTTAGATTTTTATTTTTTTTATTATTAGGAAAGTTTTATTACATAATAGTTTCATTCACTTTAATTGAAAAATTAAAAAAAAAGTGTTTGATTATAATATATATAGGTGAAAGCTTGCATCTAGAACATGTTAAAAATCATCACTTGCATATTTAGTCTAGATTTCAATTTTAGTATTGAATGCATAAAAATATCATTGAAAAGAATTAAAAAAAAATCAGTTTATTTAATTTACTTTAATATTTCCTTAAATAATTGAATATTAATTTTAGTGTTAGTAATTAAACATAGTTTACTTTATATTTATCAAATATCTCCACAAACAAACAAAAACACAAGTAGGCAAGCCTTGTCAATATGAGCACAAGCAAAACCTTTATCCATTGCATCCATAATAGTAAGTATATATTCCATACCATTACATATAAAATTCATATATTTAATCAATCCATCACATCATTATATTTTTGCATTTCTTGACACTTTCAGAGCACCCACTTCTAATTAGATTAATAATCTTTCCTAGGTTTAGATATCCCATTCTTGGTAGTAAATTTAAAAGATACATAAATATAGAGCTTAGAAAAAAGGTTTTATGATCTACTCCCATCCCACACCTCATAATTAACTAGCTCAAAATTCTTAATGAGAAATAATGTGTGCATATAAATCCAAACATTATACCCAACCATATGCGAGGTCATTAATACATTGATTTCCATGTATGGACTTCATCACTTCTCTTTTATTTATATTAAAGAATAGACTCATCATATTTTAATCTACCTTATTTATTACATTGGATAGATAGCCTAAATATTTAATCATATTCATATAGTCATCCAACCTAATTATACCCAATTCATCATCCCTAGCATCAACCAAGAACTCCATTACATTATCCTCATTGACATTAAAGGACTTTTGTATTATATTTACCATCAATTAGACACTTTTAATGAGTAATGTCACACTCTATATCTATTTTATTACTATATTGATCATTCCTTACTTCCCACCATCCAAAAACTTATTCTAATACCTTAGCTTAATAACCTTAATCCCTAAACCTACTCACCTCTTCATCAGTTATATCAGCCAAACCTTAGGAATTCAAGTTCATAAGGTTTGCATGTTGATTTTTGTGTGTATATTAAGCTATAAAATGAATGACTTGATGCAAAGAGTGAAATACATGAAAATATTTATGCTTGAATGTAAGTGAGTAACTAGGAAGATCAAATCAAGATTATCTCTAAAGGAATTAGGAGTGTGATTCAAAACATGTGATAGAGATATAGAGCCATTTTGAATGTGATAGTGAAACTGGTTTGATGTAGTGATACATTGAGTAGTGTAATAATTTCTTGATGACTATAGATAATATTTTTGCACTAAAAGAGAGTGTGATGTAAAAGAGGAAAAGAGGTAGTCTACATTAGAAGAGGAAGTTAGAATAAATGAGCCCTAAAGTTCCTTTTTGAGTTAGAAGGTTGACGTTAAACTACACAAATCAGCGATGTAAAGAGTGAAGAAGTATATTATGGTGGGTTTCATTAGAACAGTAAAGCAAACAATTTGAAATTGAAGTAAGACTAATTTTAGGGAATCAAGGGTGAATCTAGAGAAATTATGTAGAGTATGATTCATTGTGAATGTGAGCTCAAAAACTTGGTAGGTCTAGTGGTGCATTTATTAGTATAATTAATTGTTAGGAATATGGATAGGTGAACATGTGCCATTTTATTGTGGTGACTGAAGTGAGAAGGCTTAAGTAGTTAGACTTGAATTGTGAGTGTTTCTCATTACTTTATCATGAGATCTGATGTCATTCCCATGCATTAGATTTAATAAAAGGTGCACAATACTAATGGAATCACCAATTTGAGTGGGGGAGATGTGAGGGGAGAGACACCTTGAAAGAGGAAAATTTCATGAGGCACTACCCAAAGAGCTTAAGGAGCTCCTTGGTCAAGGTAAATGGTTGTTCAATCCAAAATTTGGAGTTCATGAATAGGATTAAGGCTAAGATGAGTGATGAAAGTTTGGATGCAATTCATAATTAGTTTGAATTGTGTGTGTGATGCTAGCCTATATTTTAATCTCATTATGATGTGATGGATCTAGCATTGGGATGTTTAAGTGAGTAAGTCAGTGTTTGGGTGAAGGTATAATCTAGGTATCTCTAAAATAATGGGTTTTAAGCTTAAAAGGGTCATGGGGATGGACTTAATTCCATATGGGTGCTCTATATAGTCTTTACCCTTTATAGACTGATAGTTTTTCAATCATCATGGCAATTTCATAACTTCTAAAATGGTTCCCCGACCATTATGGTAATTATGTAATCATTAGTTTATAACTACTGATTGTTCCACCTTAAGACCAACAATTCTACCCTCTATGCCATTCCACTCAAAAAAATCCTTAATTTTTTTTAAAAAACATAAAATTTTTACATTTCCCTGGCCTACACGATACTAAAAATATCCCCAAAATAAGAAATTTTAAAATTCACTACCCTTAACATGCACTCTTAAATTTTTTTAAAAAACATAAAATTTTTACATTTCCCTGGCCTACACGATACTAAAAATATCCCCAAAATAAGAAATTTTAAAATTCACTACCCTTAACATGCACTTTAAACAAATTTCAAAACCTAGGGATCTAGAACAAAAATTAAGATAACTCACCCATGTCTACACTCCACTTGTTGGTGTCAATATTTGTTGGGTGTCATTATTCCCTTCATTTAATCAACTTTCTGTTGATGCCATATTTAACCAGGGTTGTGTCTAAAGATGTATGCAACAAGAGGAATCGTAATGATTTAGTAATTGAATGGGGGTATATGTATATATTTTGTTTGTTTTGGGGGGGTTTTAATGTCTTAAGGATTTATTGGTTAAAACCTTATTGGAATCAAACTATGCAAATCTACTAGAAATAAACACACATTATAGAAATGGAATTGATTGCTAGAAATAAACACATTTTGTAGAAATGAAATTGATTGTTGGAAACAAACACACGTTGCATAAATGAAATTGATTACTAGAAACAAACACACATTGTAGAAATGAAATTTATTGCTAGAAACAAACATACGTTGCAAAAGTGAAAATTTAATCTAAAATGCTTACAGGAACAAATTTACAATAAATCTTAATTTTAAAGAGTTGGAAACATTTATAAATTTAACAGAGTTACCTATTGACTTTTGCTAATAGAAATATAAATACCAAAAAAAATTAAGATCTTGGTTCATTAGAGGAGTGGGCCCTTGCTCCACCTAGAACAAGATTTGAACAATTCAATTCGCTTTCAAAATAGGAATGGCTAATTCATTGATAACATGTTCTGTATTAAAAATGTACTAAGCTATCCTTTATATCTCTATTCTTCTATGATTTTATCTATCTTATATCTTCTTTCTCTATTCTCTATATTCTATATCTATATCAGGTCTATATATATAGATGCTTTGATGGCTGTAACTATTTCATAGATATGATGGAACTGAATTGTGCCTAGAATAGATGTTGAATCAAGATATGGATGAATGTCCAGCTGTGTGATAATTGTCTTGATTTTACTAGTTCAAAAAATCAAGAATCTATTCCTTATTTAATGGGATCATTGATCTTTGACAGATCACTGACCGTTTGGAATAGATCCTCATCAGTTCCATATCTAGCTACAAAAGTTTTGGAACTTATCTAAAGGAGTACCAAAGCTAAATATAGAGTTATAGAGATATGTCCAAAAATGCAACAACTTGAAATAGTATGGTGGAGTTTTGGAACTGACTGTGATGGTTCTGGAATAGATTCTACAAGTTTTGGAACTAACTGTGATGGTTTTAGAATAAATTCTATAGGTTTTAGAACTAATCTGAATTGAATCCAATGCTTCCAAAAATGTGTAATCCACTTCATATTTGTTCTTTAGCCTGATGATGACCTATTTTATTGCAAAATTAGAATTTTCCAACACACTTGTTAGGAATTACAAGTTTAAAATGTTAGAGTCACAATTAATCAAAAGATGGATAATCACATCCTAACTCATCTCAGATCAAAATAAAAGTTACAAAATGTAGTCAAAATTAATAAAAAGAGAGAGTAATATGAGTTCATTTATTATAAATTTATTGGGCATATCATGGCCTCATCATTCCCTCGATACTTGTTTGTGAGTCCCTTTACAAACTTCATTCTTCAAATTCAGGATTGTATATCTTGCATTCCATTTGATAACTCAGATCAAATGGCTGAAATTGAATATCCCAATGCTTTGACTCAAAATTACTATACCCTACTCCTGCTTCTACTTTTATTTTCCATTCCTCAAACTGAGTGGGATGTTGAGGTTCTCTATTTTTCCAAGGAGATATGGGGGTGAGAAGTAGAGGTGGCCTTGTCCTCATTCCTATCCATATGCTCAGGGGAGTTTCATTGATCTGGGGAATTATTGTGCATAAAGCTTTTGCCCTTTCTAAACTCTAGATCAAATTTGAATGGGATATTACTTCCCTTATTTTCAATGCCACTGGGAGAAATTACCATCTTTTTAAACATGCATCATAGATATTATCAAAATTTGCCCTTTCATAAGTGGTGAACACATCCATGCTTTATTGTAAATTGAAAAGATAAGGTCCATTTAATTTATCTTAAATGCATGGGATTGGAAATATGTAGCAAATTTGGATGGATTACCATAATGAATTCTCATACAGAGATTGGATGAACTAGCCTTTGACCAATGCTCTAACTCCCTTTCTTTTAATGCAATCTAATTTTGAAGAATAGAGACAAATGCATTAAGCTATCTTTCTCCTACATACAAATTGATCATAAAACCTATATTTATTTTGAGCATAAAATTACAGAGGCAAAATTCACAAAGAAGGTTTTTTCTGTTTCGTATTAGTTAAGGAGTAGGCGGCTGAGAAATCAGCTTCATCTTTCATTTCATGTGGAAGGCCACATGCTATCCTTGCCAACTGCCAATGAATGAATTGTTCCTCTAAAAACATGCTATAAATAGGAGAAGGTCTTCTGCATGCAAGAAACTTCTAGCTCATCATACAAACTATTTGTATTTTCACAAGACATTTATACTTATCATTTTCCTCCTTGTAAAATTTTGTCTTCCCATTCCTTCCTTGCTTTCTCTTCTTCTGCCAGTTTATCTTTCAAGTCTATATTGGATGTTTTTATTTCACTAAATTCTCTACATGTGTCATCCCAAAACTACTTGAGTGGTAGATAAGTCAATTCAGTCTGTACAGAGATTGTTGACACAGAGGTCTATATTGTACATTTTTCCTCATTCTCTATTAGTTGCCTTTTAACTTCTGCTAATTCTTCATTCCTGGCTATGAGCTGGTTTGTTAATTATGTAAGGAGCATTCCCTTTTGTTCTAAATTTATTTTGAGTAAATTTAATTCCCCATCCTTTTCCTTGATAATGTGTTCTACTCTGGACAAAAAGAAACCCCATTTAATTTGCTAGTTTTGTTCTTTTTCTAAAAGTTCTTGGGGAGTTAAGCATTCCTCTTCCACCATAGGGAATTTCCCTTTCCTTCTACAAGATGCCTATACATCTTCTACATGTGATGGTTCTGTAGTCTCACCCATTTCTTGGAAAACTGGCTCCTCAAATCTTTCATCTTCTTTTTCCTTTTCTATTTGGCTTGGTCTAGGAGGAGTCAAGGCCATGCTACCCAAAATATCAGTAGCTTCAGTTTCTAGCCTTTCTTGTTCTTCCAACTCCTCTAAAATTTATTTAGAATTTTTATGATGTTTTCTTTCTTGAGGATCCTCAAAATGTGCAGACATATATTTCCTCTTAGAATGTCTTCTAGTTTTCACCTTTTGTTCAGGCCTAGGTGAATTATCATTATCAAAGATAGGTACCAATTCTTCTATAGCCTCAACAGAAGAAGAAATGACTTGAGAAGGTCTAGTAGGGTCTGTAATTTTAACTTTTCTTACAAATTTTCTCCTTTTTGGTATTTCTTCTTCCCCTAATCTTTTCTTTTCTCCAGCAATGGTATCAATTTTCAAATAAACTGAAGGATTAGGAGTTGATATTATTATTTTGGGAATACCAAGTTTTTGGCCAAATTTGCCAAGAAATGTATCCCACATTTCTTCCCCATTTTTCTTGGAAAGGAAATGGTGTTGGCATACCAAATGCACTAACCCATGATGTCTAATTATTCTTACACCTCAAGAATACCTCTAGGCCATGGTATGGATGGAGTCAAAAAGAAACCCTAGAAAGTTTACTATATATTCTAGTTTTTTGGCTCCATATCTATAGTGTATAAGGATTTTTAAGACGTCTTTTCCTACTATCCCATATTGCCCATCACCGGTTAAATATTTAACTGTCTAGAATGCTACTCTATCAAAGGGTTTAGGCAAGCTAGCCCTCTTAACTCCTTTGATGATTTGCTTTGCATTATAAATATATTGGGGTTTAGCTTCCACTTCTTTCAATGGGGTTTTAACTAGGTCTTTCAATGTTCCTTTGTCAAGGTTTGGGATATGCATTATAGGTATTTCAGACATCTCACTTATGATATTCATAAAAAAGGAATGAAAACCTTCCTAACCTTTGTCCTTATTTTCTCTAAATTAATAATAAATTATCTTACTAGTTCATCATTGTATTTGGGAAATTTCCTTAGAAAATCTAGCCATCCTTCCTGTTGAAATATATTTGCTACTTCTTCATCTGTAAGGAGTTGGGTATCATTGTCTGGTTTTGAATTCTTTTTTATTCCCATGATTCTTTTTTTTTGAATCTTTCATAGGTTAGCTAAAAATTGTTGCTCGTATCAGTAGAACGGATGATTACAGTTGTAGAACTAGTAGATTCGGTTGCTAGTTTGGCAAATTTAGTTGCATAATTACTGTACTCAGCTATGAAACTACTATACTCAGCTATAGAGCTGGTGGATTTGGTTGTTTCAATCATAAGAATTAATTTTTTATGGTTATCTACCAACTCATTTCATCATTATTATCCTTCTCATGATCTTGCACATTTAACCATGATGTATAATAGATGACTCATCATACTAATATTTCAAAATCAAGTCTAATCACACATACAAACTTTCATTTAACTATTAACAAGTTAAAAACATAATTACCATCCTTGATGATGTAATCCCTTTGTCATGTAGAGACATCATCCCTAAAAAATGGTTAGAAAATAGTTAGAATTCAAAAAAAGTTTTATTTGAATTAGTGATTTATTTGAGAAGATCAACCATCATCACTAATTTTCAATTGATCTCTGAATTTTTTTGCTAGTTTTCATTCTCTTCCCTTTATTCTAGTTCTTTTCATCACTGAACTTGAAATAGTATGGTGGAGTTCTAGAACTAACTGTGATGGTTCTAGAATAGATTTTGTAGGTTTCAAAACTAACTATGATGGTTCTGGAATAGATTATGTAGGCTTTGGAACTAATCTGAATTAAGTCCAATGCTTCCAAAAACATGTAATCCACTTCATATTTGTTCTTTAGCTTGATGATGACCTGTTTTATTACAAAACTAGAATTTTCCAACATACTTGTTAGGAATTACAAGTCTTTTAAAATGTTAGAATCACAATCAATCAAAAGATTGATAATCACATCCTAACTCATCTCAGATCAAAATAAAAGTTACAAAATGTAATCAAACTTAATAAAAAGAGAGAGTAAGATGAGGTCATTTATTATACATTTATTGGACATATTCTGGCCTCATCAGTATTCCTAGCATCCTTTCATCAAACTCTTTATTTCAATTTTACTCTTTCATGATTCCTTCACAAAGATTCTTGAGATCAATTTTAGAAAATTAGCAATGAACAAATGACTTCCAAATTTGTAAAGTTTTCAATTTATTGATATGCTTGAAGCCATTTTATTTTGAAAAAGTTTACATTGTTTATAAAATTTATCTTTACAAATGTATTTATCACATATTATGATGAATTCATGATTTTTTAAAATTTTAATTAACATTGGATAGTGGACACCCTAAACACTAAAAATAGTAATGTTTTATTTCTCATAATTTTATTAAAAAACATGTTTTTCAAGTTTTAGTCCCAAGGGTTGACATCTCTTCATACAACATTGAGCTCAATCCCCTGATGGGATGATTTGGATAGTATATTCATCCCTTAAAAATGGTAAGTAATGTTTTTCCATGTTTTTATTATTTAGTTTGTCATAAAATTTCACTACATTCTTGTCTTTTGCATATAGAACATAAAGGCATCTTGGTTAGATTCATTTCACCACATCAGTAAGTAAGGTAAGTTTATTAACCATCCTTTTCATTTTTAGTGCACCACTACTCAGTTAAAACACCCTCTCTAATTCAAACAAGGTGTTTCCCTAAGGTTTAAATATGTATGCACCCAAATTTATGCAGTGTAATATTTTGTGATATCTTAGGATGATGCAAGGACCTTCATAAATCAAACATGCTTAGAACTAGTCTTCTTATTCTTTAATTTTTTTTCACTTTTTGGCCTTGGTAAAGTGTCAAATTTGAATTTATATATTTTTTTCCCTTCAAAATCTAGGTTTTTCCATAGAAATGGGAATCCACCATGTTATTTTATGAAACTATACAAACAGTTTTGGTAATCACTTTGCTGGTTTCAATATCACATGCTTAAATCAATTATTTCATAGCTATTACATATATTTTGAAACTTAATCCCATGATTATGTATTCATGTGTTTTTAGACACCCAAATTTGACACAATCTTAATTCAAAATACACACATTTACATAACTCTATCTATTTTGATCATTGTTGATGAATGAATATCTCATTTGTGTCTTAAGTCCTATTTTTATTTCTATTATTTTATTCTTAAATACTATGTATGTCACTATTGTGTCTTCACATATCATATATTTGGGATACCTACTTGTTGTTTATGTCTTTTTATGTTCATTTTGTTTTTTTATGGGTTCACACTACTTGGAAAGGATCACATTGTGCACATATCATGTAATTCAGACTTGTCCCAATGTAGCCTGTGAAAGTATTTCATTTTTATATGTCAATAATGGTCTTATTTATGACCTTTTATTATTTTTATTTTTACCCTTCACATGCCATCGAACCTATAAATTCAAACATAGAGGTCTATATAAACATATGTTTTCCAAAGGAAAAAAAACTTGCCCTTATATGTTAACAAGTTATACAAAAGTTTAATACACATTGAATAATTAATTTACTTGTATATTCTAAGGTTGAATACATCATTTTCATTACTTGTGCCAAGGGTATTCATAGGAAAAAAATAATATAATCTTCCATTCGCTATTACACACACAAAATTAGGAGGGACAACTACATTGTCTTGAGGTTCAATTGGACTATGTATGCAACACTCAGTTATATAGAGATTGTTTAGGCTAGCTCAACTATTCACATTACCCTACATCCCCCTTTTTTATTTAATGTCCATTCAATATATGTCTAAGAATTAGAAGTATACTTTTGTAGGTATTTTTCATACCAAGTAAAGATCCACATAGAATCAATAAAAATACATATAGAGGTGAACAAACCCAAATATTCAAAGCCAACACATAATTAACATAGATAAATTTACACTATAAGATAATGGTGCACTGTGAATCTATTGCCCACTACACACCTATACTTTTATATTTTTATCTTTTTTCTAGTAGTAATGAAATCACATGATTATATTATTATTTATATTATATAAATAACATGTCTATTAAACAAAACAACCAAAATAAGATAAGTATACTCTTTCATTATCAAATATTGTTATATCCCATTCAAATATTTTGGCATTGCATTGTATTTCATTATATATTTTTATTGGTAAAGTGGGGTTTTTAAAATGGACCCTATGATTTACAAGGATCATGAAATTTTGGCCATGAGTTTTAAGTAAAACATAATAACCTACCCAATATCAAAGAAAACTAGACAAAACTAGACATCATAAAAATAGTAGATTACAAAGGTGAAAGTCACTTAGTCTTGTTTACTCCAAACCCTTATTCTTGGTTATGCATCATTATTTATATATATTTTTACATATGTATAAGTCCTTGATATTGGGAGTCAATTTATATCATTTATCCTTTATACTTATTACCTTCATTACTAGGTCTTTTAATGAGATGCTTGACATTGTTTATACTATTAATATAATCTTGCATAACCAGTTTTTTGAACTTCATGAGAATACCCAAATTATATGTAAGGACTTGATTTTATTTCTTTAACCTATTAAATCTATCATTCAATCCTTTTACCTAGGTGTTTATCTATTTCAACTCCACTCTAGAGCATAGGACACCTCCTTCTTGGTTTATATTCTTGATGTTATCTTTTAACCTATTGCAGTCCTTCATAAACCAATGTAAGAAAGCTTTTTGTAGATCAATCTCCTTAGTCATCTCTTTTGACTTGATATGTCCTTTGATATTATCTAAGATTCTAACAAAATCTTACGCATTCTTTCCCTTATATTTATAACTTTAGTAATGGGAATATTCAGCTCAACCCGTTTACCATCCTTCAAAAGTTACAAACCTTCCATAAACTCCTAAATTTTTTCCTCGGGTCCAAGGATGTATTAGTGGTTTTCCCTTCTAATATTCCTCTATTGTGTTTATCATCATTATTATTTTACTCCTTCATATCATATTTAATTTTGGATGAGATTATTAAGGTTTTGTTCTAGCCTCAGATTTATTTGGGATGCTATTATTTTACTCCTTCATATCCTATTTAATTTTGGATGAGATTATTAAGGTTTTGTTCTAGCCTTAGATTTACTTGGGATGATAAAATCCTAATGAGGGGATATGGTAAGGGCCTTTATTTTAAATATGCAAATATTTTTAAATCATAAAAATTACCACCTAATGTAGTGGTATTTTCTTCTTCCCTTTCTTGACATCCATAATCAAAATCTCCAAGGAGTGGAGGATGTATAGTGATATATCGAGAGGTATATGTCTAAAGTAATTAAGGATGGAAAAATGATACAATTGAACCACCATATATCTACCTTCAATCTTGATGCATCTCATAATATATTTGGCTACCTTGTCATAGGGACTAGGGAAGTCCTCTCTCAAGTATCCTCTTTGATACTCAGTGATCTCTTCATCCTCAAAGAGAAACTTTTCCTTCTCATATTTATAATCCTTGATACTTTTGGTTAATTTAAACTCTTAAATATTAAATCCAATCATTTGAGAAATCATCTCTTTAGTCACTTCAATGGAGGTCCTATTAAATTTGACAATTCTCTCCTTATAGATAGAAAAAAAACTCTTCAATATTAAATCCAATCATTTGAGAAATCATCTCTTTAGTCACTTCAATGGAGGTCCTATTAAATTTGACAATTCTCTCCTTATAGATAGAAAAAATCACTTGGAAACATGTTGATCATATCCTTCAATCCTTTAAATGAATGTAGAAAATCCTCATACATGAATAATTCCCCACACCTTTGAATTCTTCATAAGATCTCAGATGAGGAAGGTTCAATTATAAGATAATTACTTCTCATATTCATGGCACTAATATACTCCTAAAAATATTTATCAATGAAATTTTTGGAAAAGAAAAAGATTAGTGTGTCTATGGTTAAGCTCTCACACCCCTTTGTTTTATCATCATTCCAAATCATGATAAACATAATGATATAAAAATAAATTTCAATCCCCTGGCATGTGGATCTATGATTGGATGCAAAATCATGATAAATATTATTCAAAATATCTTGAGACATAATGACAAGTCATAATAACACAATCTTGAATTCATAAAAATGATTAGAGATGACTCCTTTAATAAAACAAATATCATCACTATTAAGGATCCATATATGGGATTTCTTTGGCATTTTATTTAGAAATATCATTAGATAAGTCATTTTTTCTTAGCAAATCCTTACAACTTTGAGAGATAAATCCCACATTTTTACAATAAAAATCTATTTAATTTCCTTCCCTATACACATGTTGAATGCAAACATTTTGAAAGGACTCAAAGATTAGCAAGGATTCCTCTAGCATATGATTAATACTCTAATTGGTTGAATTTTTCTTGTATAGGTAATTGATGATATTAATATAATATATTTTTATGATATGATAATTAACAAAGAAATTTATATCTAGATGAATACCCCAAATAGTTGTCAAATCTTTAGCCTAATGATTGGATTGAATTCCCATATTACCTGCATATGCAACCATATCTCCTATTTTTCATTCTAAAGGATACCGCCACCTCCTAAGTTTATAGTATTACCTTTTGAGGAATTTTAAAAATTTAATTTCACCTAACCAGGGGAAGGTATTTTCCATCTAACACTTTTCTTAAGTTCAACCATGGGATCCAAAGCTTGTCTGACATCTAAGTTTAGGAGCCACTTCCTAGAAATGAATGCTTCCACATTAGAAATATTATTCTCTTTATTGGGTTTCTTAATCTTGTATTTATCTAATATAATAACCATAATATTGTTATAAACTTTTTAGTTATAACTCTTCACAACCCTAAAAATTATATCATTCCTCTCTTTCTAGATGCCTAAAAGGAAGTGGGTTAGATACATTCACCATAATCTTTTTAAAGCATTATCCTTAAATTGAATTATCCATGAAAATAATAAATACAAAAGAGATAGAGGTAGGTTCTAGGAAACTTTAAATCTCTCTAATAAAAAGTACCATACCTTGAAATAAAAGGTGCACCCTAACATAATATGAACATCTGACTCATTTTCATTTTCACATAAGGAGTATATGTTAACCAAACTATAGCCTCTCTTCTATATATTATTTGAAGTTATAATTTTATTATAGATAATCAACCTAAAAAATATGTTAACTTTAATAATAAATTCTTTATCCCATAATATAAAACAAGTAACACCTTCTTGTGTAGGATTGATTAGCTTATTATATATCAAATTAACTATGTAGTATCCATCAAGAGTCTTCCCATAAAATCTCATATTCTTTATCAATACTAGGAATATGAACCCCTATAATAAGGATGTTTAGATTAGAAAGGATTGAATTGGATTCTTCATCAATACGTTCAACCCTATGATGTTTCCAAATCCTTATTCCATTTGATAATTAGATATAATTAGTCACTAAGATCCATAGTATCTTTTTAAATGAATACTAATATGATGATACTATTATATCTCACTTAAAAATATATGCAAGATCTAGGTATCTTCCCAAAATATCACTATAGTGACATCCCTAATCCTCCATTTACAACCTCTAAAAACAAGATCTCTACTCTTGACTAAAAAATTCCAAATGTACGAGCCTTTAATAAAAATATATTCAAAGAGAAAACTATAAGCTTCTCTAAAATTAAATTATTTCACTCTAAATATGTCTATCAAATGATTAGTTACATTAAAAAATATCCAACCTTGTTTACCTACAAAGTTTGTGTTCATTGCTTTTATCCTTCTTAGACCGAGCCCACTAAACTATATAGGGAAATAAACTTTTTTGCAAATAACCAATGGGAACCTATTATTGTCTTTTGAGCCCATACACAAGATTTTTTTTTTTTTGCAATTTATTCACAATTATATTTGGAATTTTGAATAGGTACATAAGGTAGACTGATAGACTTTGAAGCATACTCTTGATAAGCATTAATTTTCTAACTTGAGTTAGGATTATTCCTTTCTAGATAGTTTATTTTTTAAATCTATCCACCAAGAGGTTTCAAAGCTAATGAGACATAAAACCACTAAATAGAATCATCCCTAGGTATTTAGTAGGGAGATATTTGATTTGATTATCCATAATACTAGTAATCTTGTATTGTCTAGTTAAGGGGCTATTAAAAAAATAGATCGAGATCTTATCAAATATAAATTTCTATTTTAAAGCCTCATCATACCTATAAAATATTTCTCTTAGTTCTTTATCTTTGCTAACTAAGGCCTCTACTAAAACAATCATGCCATTAATTATTTTTTGGTGTAACATGAGATCAACTCCATTAGCATCTCTAAAAGGTTCATAGTATCCATTCTTTAATAGCATTGGAAAGAGTTCTACTGAGTGTTTCAACCATAATAATACACAAAAACATGGAAATCACTTCACGTTGCCTAATGACCTTATTACTTCCAAATAAGCCTTTAGGAACAACATTGACTAGAATAAAGTACATAGTTGTAAAAACACAAGTCTTAATCAGTATCCTAAAATGAGGATGAAATCCAATCTTTATTAAGACTCTATCAATAAAGTTCCAATCCACTCTATCATAGTTTTTTCTCATATCGAGATTGAAAATCATGATAGATTATTTTCCTTTCTCCATCAAATGAATGGTTTCATGGACTGCTAGTATGCCATCTTGTATTTAACTTCCTATAAATAACTTCCTTTTTTAATGAAAAGTATTTTTTCCATTAAGGGTTTTAGTCTACAAGAAATAATTTTGGTGAAAATCTTATAGATAATATTACAAAGGCTAATTGGTTAAAAATATTTAAAATTTGAAGATCCTTCCTTATTAAGGATTAATACAAGGAGAATTTTATTCATTTCCCTAATCAACATCTTTTAAGATAATATTTCATCCATATCATCTACCAAATCCATCTTTAGAATATCCAAAAACTATTGGAATGAGCCACTAGAATCCATTAGGCCCAAAATCTTTATCCTTATTTATGAGGAAACTAGTTGATTTGACTTATTCTAAATATAAGGGCTCAAGAAATTTATAGTTATCAACATGTGAAATAAGACCCAAAATATTATCAATGAAATATTTCATCAAATTAGAATTTAGGTTTGAGTTAGAAACCTAATTTTTTTTGAAGTAATTGACAACTTCTTCCTTAATACCATTAGGTTCTGAGCTTACTATTCCATTATCCAAGGTGATATTGGATATCTTGATATCACTCTTGTGTTTAAGATTGGTTAAGTGTAAAAATTAGTATTTATATCAACTTATTTGAGCCAAATCACTCTTTATTTCATTATCTATAAGGTTTCCTCTCTAACAACAATATTATGATATTCATTTAAAATATTATTTTCTTTAGTGGGGTATTCATCATCCATACCATTAGCTATTATGTGATCTTATAGTATATCTAAATTATCTCTCAATATCTAATTTTTTACAAATATATTTTCAAAGACCTATTTATTATAAATTATAATATTTCTCTTGACTAATTTAATTTTTTTGACCAATATGAACATGGAAGTGCCTAAAATATCAATACTCCACCATTCTTTGATTCTATTTGTTAACTCGAGGTGACTAAACCACATGTGCTCAAATATAAAAGGAATCATATCCTTATTGACAAGATCATCCACATTAATAAGGATGGGATTATGATAAAATCAAATCCTAGGTAAATAGGATAAAAAAGTCTTATTCCAAAATCCAATCGATATAAATAAGAATTATGTCTAATCTAACTTGAATCAGACTATCGCCCAATCTTCTATTTGATCAAGTGAAATGAGATCCTATGTGTTACACATACATCAAATTATTAACAACAATAAAATAAACAAGGTCTTAAATACTATAAAAAATAATTAGATTCCCACTTTCTTTTCCATAGTACTCAATAGGGTGTTAAAGTCCCTAGATATCATCCATAAAACCTTACCACAATCATATCTAAATGAATTGAATTCTTCTAAAAACTTTATATGTCCTAAAGAAAAATTAGGAGAATATATGTTTCTCAAATTTTAAAAATATTTATAATTTATATTTAGGAACAAAACCACCAAATGATGTGAGTTATTAATCAAGACCTCACATTTTACTTTATCATTCCAAAAAGTGCCAATGCCTTCAGAGGCACCCAAAGAACTGGCACAAGAAACTTGAGCTTCCTTCCAAATTTTACTTTTAATTTACTCCATCAAATTTTCTTCCATCATAGTTTCTTATATAGTTATGATGCTTGGTCATTTGAGTCTCTTTATATCCCTAAATGTGTTATTCTTATTATTATTATTCATAATTCTAATGTTCCAACTAATGATCTTCATTTAAAACTTTTTGATCGACTTCTACTACATTTTAAAGGTAAGACAATTTTAATGCCATTTTTAACTTCCTTATTATTTCTCCTCTTATGTATCTCTTTTTGAGATAGTTTTCCTACCTTTCTTAAAGTTCCTACATCTGTAGACTTGTTCGACCATTTGACCCCCTTGGATGGACTATCAGTGACCTCCTTGTCTTTTGTTTCCCATGGATAAATAAATTTGTTAGATAATAAAAACATTGAATCTTATAATTTTTCCCTTATATCCTTTTTATCCTCCATAGTTTATAGTTTATTTCTATTCAAATTGCTTAATTGAATTCAAATAGAGTAAACAATGTTTTGCATGTTTTATCTCATGTTTTTTTAATATGTTTCTATTTCACTTTCGTTCCTAAAGTTTTGGTACATTACTAGTCATGTTCAATTAAATCTTATAAATTTTTAAGTTAACTCTTACAAGATCTTACTCAAGCTTCAGTTAATCCCACATTCAACCTCTTCTCTTTCCTTACAAATAATCCATGTTTCCTTGATTTTTAGATCCAAAAAATGCATTAATATTTGAGCATGAATGTTTAGAGAGATATAGTCTACATTTTTTATATTTATAATAACTCAACCCAAGTCCCATAAAAATATTATAATCACCCATGTGAATTGGAGGAAGAAATCTTAGAGCTTGCAACATAATACTATATTGTTCATGATTAACCATCCACTATTTAGTTATCTCCTTCTTCAACTTATGATTTTGTCTTCATCATATTTTTTGATTCATTTTTTTATATAATTCCTAGGTCTTATTGACAATAAATATTTATTTATTAGCTTAAGATCAATTGATTTGATCCTTAGCTCGATCTCTTCTTCTCTAAATATCATTTATTCTAGTCAAGTTAGAGGATTTAGTTTCCTTATTATTATTAATTTATTCATTATATTAGGCTCTAGTTTTTAATTGTATTGGTTTTCACTAAAAAAATTGTATAGAAAATACCAAAAATAATTAATCTTTCCATAATTATTTCATAAAAATTATTTTACATTATATAGTTGTATTCAATCAAAATAGATCTAAAAGAATAATAGCTTGCATATGAAATTAGGATTAGATAGGTTCAACTTATATTTAATTTACAACCACAAATTTATTTATTTATTTAATATCCTAATATATACACTTTCACACACAAGACAAACAAACAACCCTCATACACACTTTCATAGAGCCTCACATAAATGTGTCACATGCCTACTTAGATGACATATACATTACTATGTTGACATATTATACACATGATGGCATAATGTTAAATGATTATATATTTTTCACATGATAAAATTAATGCTTATTTCGATATGAGTGACTTTTAAGATACATCCCTCATCTCAAAAGGGGCACATCATAATGGGCTTATCCTAGAGATCTAATCCTTAATGAACATACAAAATTAGATTGAGGATAGAGTTTAGGGTTAAAATATAAAAAATATAAATGTTTAAAGATTCAAATAAATTTAAAAATAAAACATATGACATATATTGGCACATATATTCAAATTATGGGTGCAAATTACATGTATATGCACTCAATTTTAAAAAACTTAAATTACATAATCATACACACTTGAATGCATAGGAATGCACATATGAAAAAATAGTTATAATTGAGAATATAGGTGCATGGTATTTTATATTAATTAGTAAAAAATTCAATGGGTATGATACTTATTCATGCTCATGATTATTCAAAGTTAAAATCTGCAAGTTCAAAGCTAAAAGTTTCAAATGGTATGATGCTTATTCGTGCACACATTTTGAAGGTTCAAAGTTATAATTTCAAAGGCAAAATATTCATTTCAATTAAAATATATGACCAATTTAGTCATGATGGGGGCACAAATATTATTCATGCTCTTTCAATCATTAAATTATAATCTACATCCATCTATAGTGATGTGAATTTAATTTATTATAGGTAATGTATGTTTGAATCTAGTGACATTCAACAACCATAGTATTACTTATAGTGAACCCATTATGTGGTTCCATATTTTGTTGTGTTTGATGTAGGTTTGAATCTAGTAACACTCATAAGTACCAATGGAATTATGATCACTTATATTAAATCCATAATGGTTTCACCTTTTTGGATTAATACATTGGGTACTACTTATTTATGAGAGTTGTAATATGCATCTTTTCAACTCAAAATCTTTATAGTTATTCAAATTTCAGAGTTGATCACTCTAAATATTTCATTCATTCAAATTATACAAATGATTTAATAAGGGGGGAACAATTATCCATCATCATTTATAGGTTATAGGTTAATTTGGTCTCACATACATAAAAATATATTACTTCCTTTCTCTCTTTTAAATTTTTTTAAATTTCAAAGTCAGTCTTTTTAAATTTCAAGGTGGACAATTGAATACTTCATGTGATGTTGGAGGGTTTTCTAAATCTGAGTCCCTTACATAATTTAATTATTCTCTCAAAGATAGTGTGTTGTACACACTTAGGTTCAAAAAAAGCTGTTTTATTCTATAAATTTCATTAATGGAATAATTGACGGGAAATGTAGGCACATAAATTTGATCACATATTCTTGGGAATGCTTATTCATGGCACATTATAAACCACATGACTTATGCATAAATACATAACTCTTACTCACCATTCCTATGAGCCTTTTATCTATATATAAGTTGGACCCTTGGTTTTCCATCATTGCTACACAAAACTTACAAATTCAAATGATCTAGATCCATCTGCAATGATGTGAATTTAATCTATTACAAGTAATACATTTAAGTATAGTGGCACTCAACAACCTTAGCATTACTTCTAGTGAACTCATTGTGTGGTTCCATATTTTTTTAGTAGGTGATTTAGGTTTGAATTTAGTAACACTCAATGGCATTGGTATCACTTCTAGCAAACCCATTATGGTTCCATCCTTTTGGATTATTACATTGGGTACTACTCCCTATTCATGAGAGTTTCAATATACATCTTTCTAACTCAAAATCTTTATTAAATATTCAATTTTGGGACTTGATCACTTTTAGTTTTCCATTCATTCAAATTATCCAAATTATTCAATAAGGGATCATAATTATCCATCATCATTTATAGGTTATAAAGATTTTTGGTTTCACCTACATAAAAATGTACTCCTTTTCTCTCTTTTAATTTTTTTCAATTTCAAAATTGGATTATTTGAATTTCAAAGTGGAAAATTATTTACTTCATATGATGTTGGAGGGTTTGCTAAATTTGGTGACATATTCTTGACAATGTTAATTCATGGCTCATTCTAAACCACATCACTTATGCCAAAATAACTTACTCTTATTTCCCATTCCTTTGGACCTTTTATCTATATACAAGTTAGACCCTTGGTTTTCCATCATTAATACACAAAAATTCTAAATTCAAATGATCAAACTCTTTAAAATCACCCTCACATTAGCTCTAGTTCAAAATAATTGTCCCTGATCTTTTAAGACAAGTCTGTGCTAGGTAGATAGGATTTTTTTCACATTCATTTCCATATAAATTATATGCATCTTATTCCAAATAATAACTAGTTTCCAAATTTTAAAACATTTTTTTGGGTCTTCCTTCATGTTTCATAAGGTTGGATAAATAAAATTATCAAAATATTTACCTATAAATACACATTAAAGTCATTCATTATTCCAAGATTAGCACCATATATTAAGCACTTTCACACTATTACATGTTGAGAAAATATGCCTTATTATTTCCAAATTCAAGATCATTCACAAGAATCAGCCTTAAGCTAAGTCTAAAGTATCCCAAAGTAAGTCAAGATCTATCATTATCAAGTATCAAATCCATTATTCTAGTTTCATACAAAAATTTAAGGAGTAAAATTTCAGAATCACTATAGGTGGGAGAACTACATGGGTTTGATTTCCCTCCTTGGAGTATTGGATATGTAGGCAATCATTAATCATAAAAGGGGTGATTGAGGTCAACTTAGTCCATTATAATCCCCTCTTTTTTTAGGTTTTCAAGCTTCTAAATTACCCTTTGGGTTTCAAAAATAGGAGAAGTAAAATAATGAATTATATGTGGAGTAACATAAATTACAATATCTTAGTTGACTTAAAAAATACAAGCATAAAAGGCATAACAATCATATTTTCATCATAGTTAATTGGGATAATTCCACATTCAAGGTACTTGGGTAGCTTGCATTTTTGTCCTCCTGTAACCATCCTTTTCAAAAATACTCTTTGATCCTAATTATAATTTGCATCATTAGGGTTATGTTTCTTTCTATGTTTTCATATCATTCATTAAGTACAATCAACTAGGACAATTCCATAATCAATGCACATGAGCATCTTAAGCTTTGGTCTACCTACAATAATCTTATTCAAGAGTAGTTTCATATTTTTATCTTAATCATAAGCATGAATAGTCACATATTTTACTAATTTACATTGCCATATATCTGAAATATTCAATAATAATATGTTTTTGTGCTAAATACATTTACTATTGGTGTTTTCCAAAAATCATTGTTTTCCATATTTAACACACACCTTTAGAATTTATATATTTATCTAGTTTTACACATTAAAAAACACTATTTATTTTTTAATTAAAAAAATAGGGAAAAACACAAACTCACAGAAAACATCTACAAAGGCAAGCACAATAATATGTGGTAGAACATACTAGCACAGTTAAGCTAGGTATTGCTAATAGATAGAGAATAGTAATAATTAATATAGGGGTTTGAGCTTCACTAATAACTTCCATGCATGTTTTTATAGTTTATGTCCTAATCTAAATATTCATAGAGCCTACAAATATTTATCTCGAGGATTGTTGCATAAGCAGTGAGTAATATAGAATAGAATATTAGCCCCTCTTTATATGGTAATGTCTACATTTAATAAGTATTGTTGACCATTTTTGACCTCCCAGGTCAAAATTTCAACCCCCTATAGTCAAATATTTCGTATATAGGGTTTATTAAATTTTTTGATAGCCACATTTGCCTTGTGGTGTTCTTTAAATGGTCATTTAAGCCTTGATTAGCATGGTTTAAGGTTATTTTAGCAAAGTTAAGGTACTTATCATTTTTGACCTTTTATTGTTTAGTCATTTCATGGCATAGTCAAGTGCATTCAAGAATCTCAATGGGTTTAGGTGGTCATGTTGAGTCATATAGTTTAGTTTTTAATTCATGTAATAACCCTATAGTTTGTATAAGTTCCAAAAAGGTTTCAAACCAACTTTTCTAATGTTGAAAGTAATGTTGAAGTGTCTTTTTGAGTATATGTAACATTCAAGAAGGGAGTTTTTCAATGAGATGGTAGGTTTTCAATAGGATTAAGAGAGGAACACTTCACCACAAATCCATACAAGCATGAGAATACTTTAGGAACACTTATCACCTCTATTCTATCAATTTCTCAAGCAAATTTATAGTTTTTAGGAAAAATGAGAGGTTTTCAGTAGGTATGCATAGTTTTGTTAGAGTAATATCAGTTCCTTAAACTTTAATGAATTTATATGTATCTCTTAGGTATAAATCCATGTTCTAGAGAATGTTTTAGAGTCATATAATGAAAAAAACTATCCCTTATCTCCAATGTTCTCTTTGGTAGCTCTATATAGCCAGTCAAGTTCTCATTTGGCCCGTATAGAGGAGAGAGAATGGTGACCTAATATTTTGGGAAAAGTAAGGGGGTATAATAGGATTAAAATTATTTATGTTATTTTTCATATTGATGGCCCATTATTTATGAGCAAATGCTAAGAATACTAGAAGTCAAATTTGTATTCTACATCTATTCAAGGTCAACTTTTCAATGGTTTCAATAAATTTATAAATTGATTGATGAAAAGGGTGTTTACATGTGTCTCCCATGGGTTTAAAATATAAAAATACCTTACCCTCATCACTATTTTTTATGTGTGATCTCAAAGAAGTAATAATCCATCATTTTGTAGTAGTTGCAAGTTGAAGATAGTGGTTTCTTGATGTTTTAGAGTCTTCAATGCATGAAAGCATATCATTAATATTTTTTTGTTGTAAAGGTAAATTACTGAAAAATCATTCAAAATTTCTCAGGTCACTAATGGTTTACCAATTGAACACTCAATCTCTTCTCAATTCCTAATTTCAAGAATGGTTGTCACATATGGTGTGCCTCAATTATAATATGTGAACAGAGGTGTTTCCATTATTGATAGTCATGAGGATAATTAAGACATAATATAACATACATAGGTAATAATATAATAAAAAAAATGTGGATAAACTTCATGTGATTCACTTACTCATGCTAATAGACCATTTTCAACCCTAGAGAGGCATATTCCCAATTGAGCAACTATAGGCCTATTTAGGCAAATAGAGGAAGAGGAACATTAAATGTTAGAATAAGATAATGAATAATATTTGAATCACATAGGATTAATTTATAAATAAAATACTCATGAGGAAGTTTTAAAGCTAAATTAGTATATTCAAGAAGGCATACCACTCAAGTGATAAACTTAGTCAAGACTCCAAATGAGCACATATAGGGTTGTGATTATAAAGCCAAGGTAACACTCAATATGTGTTGAGTTGAATAAGGTACATATTTTTGAAGATAACATGATAATATTATCATGGTATTATCATTCAATAAATAACTCACCTCTCACCTATAATTAAAAACATAAACTACACCTATAGGCCTGTCATGAAAAGACATGTGACTCAGTGGAAGATGGTTTGGATATAATAATAATATGTTTATGAAAGTAATATGACCCTATAAATTTTGTTTAAATTACTTATTGAGACATCATGGGGATAAAAAAATAAATATATCCACACTTATAGTCCAATTAGGCCTATTAGACTCTTAGGGATAGGGCCTTGTTGAAGAATAGAAAGAGTGTTTTGAACCATACATGGAGGAGAGGTGAAAGAGTGTAAAAGAGATATTATGAATTGAATACCAAAATTTATCAGTGTCTCCATTGAATTTTTATGGTTCTCTGAAGCAAGGATAAGCCTTAGTAAGTTAATTAGTCCTAATAGGCCTAAATGAACATGTACAATCCTACACATGAAATTTAAGGACCAACTACATTTCTTGGAACATTTTAAGGATTATAATATCCAAGTAAGTTAATAATAATGTTAAAATACATCCATGAGGTTTGAACTTATTAAGGTGAGAATTTTGATAATTAGGCCATTAGGGCTACACAAACCTAATTATTTTCAAACCCTCACAGTAGGGACTCAAGTTGTAAAACTATTTTTGGGAGAATAATATCTATTTAATATCATCATTAATCATGAATGGACCATTTAAAACCTATTTTTACATTCAAATGGTCAAAAAATTCACTTTAAGGTGTTTTGACTAAGAATCACTCTCTCATTCTGTGCACATAGTCTTTAGTGCATGAGAGATCACCTTGAGAAGCTCATAACTCCTTGGAGAAGTTGCATTGGGAAAATGGCCATTTTATATAGTGAATGGGGTCTCATACCAAAAATAATGGGATTAATTCTCTTTCTCACCCTCACAACTCTATAAATAATTTGTAATAGTGAAGGCTACCTTAAAACCCTATTTTTTCACTATAAATAACTTGAGAAGACTCATTTTATTGCTTAGAAATTGTAGAAGGATTTACATGAGGTATGAATATATTATCCATGTAATGGGATATCTATGGGATAAATAATTATTTAATTTGTTTAGTATTTGAATCCCTTACCTTTACTAACCATTATTAAGATGGTAGACTTGTTTAAACCTACCTACACCATATAATGACTCGATGAGAGAGGAAATATGAAAAATGACTCTAGATGAATTAATTTAGATTTAAAATGGAAAATATGAAATTTATATGTCTCATTTAACTTAAATACGTCACTATCCCACATGTGTGAGGTACAATATGTATGGATTAGTCTTAGGAGTGACAACTACATGCCTAGAAAAGGTAGTTTCATGAGGCTTCTCTTGAAATTGTTTTGAGTAAGGCCTAGTAGGATCTAATGGAGATATATATACATGAGGAGGGAAGAATAAAATGTTTATAAACCCTCATGATTAATATTTATATTTACTACAACATCTATTTAGGAGTAAAGACACCTAGTGTTGGTTAAGCATACTATTAAGAGCCCCAAGAGACCTAATACAACTAGGTGATAGTCCTTAAAAGTGGTTTACATGTTTGAATGAAGAGGATGAGATATAACTAGTATCTAATACTAATTTTGTAGGTTACCATTATCTTGAAGACACTTGATTCTTAACTCCTAGTTCTAACACAATTAAATAAACATGGAAGTGATCTAGAGTGGCATTTAAGAACTTCAAGAAGATTTCCACATGTCAAGATATAAAAGTTGTAACTCCAAGAAAGAAACTAATGGAAATTTCAAATGAGATGAGTGATGTGTCTTTATTCTAATAAAATTATCATGGTCTATCATCTCAATTATGAACACATGTTGGGAAGCATCTTAAGACTATTCATAACACCTCTTTATTGATTGTAACTTGATGTATCAAGAGTGACAATTGTCAATAGGATATTCTACACCCCTTCCCTCTCTCTTATCTCAAACTTATCTATATATTCAACCTTTATAGGATAATTTTCTATCCTCCACCTGGATATGGTGAATCCCTACCCATTTTCAAGAATTTGAACAATGAGAAACTTATGATGTTACCTCCTCCTTTGACTAGTTTCAAAGTGTGTGCATGACTAGTTTAATCTTATCAAGTGATTATATTTACTTCTTTGGTATTTTGTCCTTGTATATAATTCATATTAAATTTGGAATCCTTTTTTACATCTTTTTAGGTGTCAAGGTGAAGTGTGAAAGCTTAAGTTAGTTGTCTGTTCACTAGTGTCTTTATGTGGCCTATTGGTTAGTTCTCCTAGCCAAATCATCTTTCACAACCTTCATTTGAAATGTTGATGTAGAGAGGTAGATTAATAATATTTTATATTGTAGGTTAGTCTCATTGTTTAGGTTTATTTTCATTTGGTTGGTATTCATTAGATTATTTGGAGCATCACCTCCATTAGAATAGTTATCTCTCTCTCTCTCTCTCTCTCTCTCTCTCTCTCTCTCTCTCTCTCTCTCTCTCTCTCTCTCTCTCTCTCTCTCTCTCTCTCTCTCTCTCTCTCTCTCTCTCTCTCTCTCTCTCTCTCTCTCTGTCCTTATCAAGTTGATAGAGTAGTTTTTGGGCATAAGTGATTCATTAAGGGGATATATCCCTTTAACCTAGAGATTAAATTCAATTTTAGGACACCCATAACCTAGGATTGCTTCCATACTATTCCAAATTTGGAAGGTTTGAACTATCTTCCACATGGTGAAAATTTGGTTGATAAATTGTGTCATGATTCATATCAGCCTTATGATTAGCTTACATTCCCCTTACATAAATATCATGTTGCATATGACCAACCTTCTCAAGACCATACTATCACTAGTCAACATAACCACTTTTTATACCAATCCATTTCAATTTTCAAACAAACTCTCTTGGGTAATGAGAGGTACATGATAGGTTTTAACACACAAAGGGAATATTGTAAAAATATCCCTATTCATCTCATTAATAATGTAAGATACTCATTGTAACTAATGAAATATGAATGGGTACCTATTGAGAGAGAAAATTGGCAAAGCATTTCAAGTGAGATGATGGATGTAAATGGTCTCATTCAAATAATTGAGCATAAGCTAATAAATTATGAAGGATTATAGGTTTAATAATATCATCCCAATATGTATTCATTTATACTACCTCATCCCTCATTTTTTCCACCCATTCTTTCCCAAGATACCATTTCAAGTGAGTTTTAAAGTGTTACACGTCCTTCACATACTTATCAAATCTTCCCTTCTTCGAAATAAATCCAAGAGATATTTCAAAATAAGGATGAGATTTTTGTTGAGTATCCTATTTTTTAGAACCAATATTTTACTTCTCATCCTCAAGAATCCCATAAGAAGTCTTTCAAGATTCCAAGCTGGAATCAAGTGGTGAAATCATGGAGTAATTAAAATGAGACAATCATAAATTGGGGAGTTGAAGTCAAGGAAGAATCTAAACCTATATAAGTTCCTCCCATCCCTCCTCAATATCCCTCTTCTATCCCATATCAACCTTCTTATTCTCCTTATCCTCATGAAGTAACTAACCACCTTCAATAAAATTTATTTCAAGAGAGTATAGACAATCAAATTGAAGAGTTGGAGTTGAAAATGAAGAACCTTGAACCAACTCAAGATTTACAGTATGAAATCAAAGAAAACGTTATGCCTATTAAAGCTACATTTTCCTCTCCTCAAGAACCTAAATATTTTTCCTCTTGGAGGTCTATCTAAGAAGTTTTTGAAGACAAGAAAGAAATATTTATTGATAAGTCCAAAAATTAAGTTACAATTTTTAAGGAGACTCCAGAAGATTATGAAAAGGATGAGGTGGTTGTTGAAGAGAATGGGACACTCATAGACCAAATGAATTTGCTATCTCTCTAAGAATTCCTACAAGATCCTTCCATTAATAATACGTTAGGTTGTAATAAATATCCTTTAATTACTAATCATATCCATAAGACACCTACCATAACTCATAACCCCTCTTAAACTCATGAATATTTCATCACCCTCCCACCATCTCCCTTCTTGAGGAAGAACTTGTACAATGGGAAGGAAATGAAAAAAGATTTCACCTATAAATGGGGTTTAAAGAGAGTTTGATGAATATTATTCAAGTTTATATGATGAATAATTCACCATTGGTACTCCCCTCAGTGAAGAAAATAGCAATTCAATTTTCAAGGATTATAAAAAATGTGAGTTTGAAGGACTATAAACTTATCAAATTGCTACAACAAAATAAGTCTATAAAGATTTACTTCAGATTGTATCTCTTTAATGGGAATGTTTAGATAAGGATGAAAACATGTAGTAGACATATTTGCACACATTTAAATAATATGAAGGTTTTGAGAAGTTGACACCTATAGAATAACAAGATCAAGTTGATGATGAGTAATGCAAGGTTCCTAGTGAGCCAATATGTCTTGAAGATCATCATTAAGAGTTTCAAGTCCATGATAGACCATTCTATGATGAAGATGTTCTTCAAGACAAGAAAGAGATTAAATTGGAAAAATAAATAGAAGCTAAGGTTATTGTTTCCTTCATGGACTAAAAATTTTGATGGTAGAAGTATTGAGAAGTTTGCAATGAATTTGAGACTCTTTAAGAGTATATATCTCTTATTGGATAGATTGAGGATGTTCTTGAGGTTGCCTTACTCCTTGAAAGGCAATGTGACAATCTACAAAGTACCAAGTTTGAGGCTGCCCCTATGAATTAATAAGTATTCATGCTTGAGTTGACTTCAAGCATCATGAGAAGGATATTGATCCATATGATGAGTTCATCTTCATAGGTGACTAGTTTTCTATTATTGCTCCATTTGAGAGTATTCTAAGAAGATTTGCTTTCAAGAGGGGAGTGAAGACAACAACAGAAAGGTCCAAGAGGAAACTTGCCTTGTGTTATTCTTCATATAATGGAGTAAATTATATCACAAAACTCCCCTTTGACCTTGGAGGAAGAAAAAAAATTAGGTCAGTTGTATATATTAGTTTGCTTATGTTTGTTATGTTCCCTAATTGCTTAGCTAGAACATGTGTATGTCTTGTTTCCTTTTATTTGTGTGTGTTGTACTTATTTTTTGTCTATTTGGAGGTAAAATAAATCTATTTATCTTAGTCAAGGTCTAGTTCAAGTCTGATTTTGAGTGAAAGTGATTCCATTACCCAATGGAAGGATAAGGCTATTCGTCTAGTAAGCATTTCAGGTGTGCTAACCCTATGAATCACCAATTTATTGACAAGTTTTTACCCCCTAGGTCAAAATTTCAACCTCTTATAGTCAAAAATTTCCTATATGGTGTTTCTTAACTTTGTTTATATCCACCTTTGCCTTATGGTGTTATTCAAATGGTCATTTTAGCCTTAATTAGAATGGTTTAAGGTTATTTTAGCAAAGTTAAGGTAATTATCATTTTTTAACTTATGTTGTCTAATCATTTCATGGCATATTAAATTAGGTTAAATAATTTAAAGTGATTTATGGGGTAATTTTGAGTCATATAGTTTGGTTTTCAAGTCATGTCACACCCCTCTAGTTTGTACAAGTTCTAAAAAGGTGGCAAACTAACTTTTCTAACATTTTAACTAATGTTGAAGTGTCTTCTTAACTATTTGTAATGTTTAAGAAGGGAATTTTGAAAGGAGATGGAAGGTTTTTATTAAGATAAATAGATGAAATTTTAACCATATAAATTTATAGGCATTAAAATACTTTAGCAACACTTGTCACCTTTGTTCTATTAGTTTTTCAAGTAGAGTTGGTAGTTCTCAAGCCAAAATGAGAGGTTTTCAAGATGTTTGTACCATTTTGTCATAGAAAGTTTACCTCCAAACACTTCCATTAATTACTCTCTATTAGGTCCAAATAATTTTTATTGATAAGTTTTTAGATTAATACAATGTAAAAATCTATCCCTTCTCTCCATCATTCTCCTTGGCAACCTAGACTGGCAATCAAATTCCTTCTTGGCTTGTATAGATGAGAGAGAATGGTGACCTAATATTTTGAGAAGAGGAAAGGTTTATAATAAATTTAAAATTATTGGGTTTATTTTTCATATTGATGTCCCATTGTTCATGAATAAATGCTATTAATCTAGGCGAACAAATTTGTCTTCTACATCTATTTAAGGTCAACTTTTAAATAGTTTTAGTGCATTTCTAATTTGATTGATGTAAAGGGTGTTTGTATGTGTATCCCATAGGTTTTAAAATTCCATCCACCTTACCCTTAATCAATATTTTTCATGTGTGATCTCAATGGATCAAGAATCCTTCATTCTAGAGCAGTTATAGGTTTAAGGCAGTGATTTTTTTTATGTTTAAGAGTATTTAATGCATGAAAGTAGAACATGAATAGTTTTTTGTTGTAATGGTGCATTATTGGAAACTCATTAAAACTTTATCAATCCATTTATGGTGTACCAATTAAACACTTTATCTCTTTTCAAGTCCTAATTTCAAGTATGGTTGTCACATATGGTGTTCCCTCTATTGCAATATGTGAACAGGGGTGTTTCCATTGTTGATAGTCATGAGGATCATTAATTTATACTAGAAAATATAGAGGTACTAATTTAATAATAATAACCTATGTATAAAATTTAGTTTTTTCACTTCCTCATGCTAACAGACCATTCTTGGCCCTAGAGAAGCATGCTCCCAATTGAGCACCTACATGCCTATTTAGGCAAATAAAAGAAGACGAACATTGAATGTTGGACTAGGATCATGAAGAAGATTTGAAGAATAGAGTGTTAATTTATAAATTAGAGGATAATAAGGAATTAATAAATATAAAGGAGTAGAGTCAATAAGTTCATACCGCTCAAGTGATAAACTTAGTCAAGACTCCAAATGATCACATATAGGGCTATGATTTCAAAGCTGAGGGAGCACTAACTGTGTGTGTTGATTTAAATAAGGTAAAGAGTTGTGAATATAAAATGAGAATCCTATCAGGATATTTTCATTCAATAAATCATTGAATAACCATTGAAGAAAGAACTCACCTCTCACCTATAGTCAAAATCATAAACTACACATTCAAGCAGTCATGAAAAGATATGTAATTGAGTGGAAGATGGTTTGTATAGAAGACTCAGCTGTATATGAAATTAATAGGACATATGTATTATGTTTCCATTACTCTATGATACCTCAAGGTTATAACAAAATAAATAGGTCCATACTTACAGTCTAAGTAGACTTATTAGACTCCTACAGGTAGGGCCTTGGAGAAGAATGTAGAGAGTATTTTGAACCAAACATGGAGGAGACATGAAAGAGTGTAAAATATATATTATAAATTTAATACCAAAATTTATCATAGTATACATTTAATGCTTATGGTCTTCTGAAGTAAGGAGAAGCCTTGGCAGGTTAATTAGGCCTAGTAGGTTTAAATCGGCATGTATAGGCCTACACATGAAATTTGAGGACAAACTACATTTATTGGAACATTGTAAGGATTATAATGTATAGGGAAGTGGATTATAATGCTCAAATATATCCATGATGTTTAAACTTAGTAAGGTTAGGACTTTTTTTGAAAAATAGTCCATTAGGGCTACAAATACCTAATTGTTTTCAAACCCTCATAGTAGGGACTCAAGTTATATAACTCTCATTAGGAGACTAATATCTATTAAATATCATTAGTAATCATGAATGGACCATTTAAAACTTATTTTTTGGTTTTTATGGTCACAAAGTGTAATTTAAGGTGTCTTAACCAAGAATCACTCTCTCATTTTATGCAAATAACCTTTTCTGCCCAAGAGATCACCTTGAGAAGCTCAAAACTCTTTGGAAGAGTTGCATGGAGATAGATGGCCATTAGATATTTTTAATGGGTTATCTTACACCAAAATAGTGGCATTAATTATCTCATTCACCCTCAAAACTCTATAAATTATCTTTAAGATTTAAGGTTACCTCAAAACCCTATTTTGCACTATGAAGAACACAAGAAGACTCAATTTAGTGCCTAGAACATGTAGGAGGATTTACATTGGGTTTGAATATATTATACATGGAAAGGGACCTCTATGGGATAAAGACTTGTTGAATTTGTTTAGGATTTTAATCCCTTATATTTATGAACCATTGTTAAGATGGTAGCCATGTTTGAACCTACCAAAACTTTGTCAATGACTCCATGAAAGAGGAAATGAGCCAAATTCCTCCAAATGAAATAAATTTGATATGAAATGGAAAATATGAAATTCATAGGTCTCATGTAACCTAAATGAGTCACTATTCCACATGTTTTAGGTATAATATGTATGGATTAACCTAAGAGAGACTATTACATGCTTAAAAAATGTAGTTTTAGGAGGCTTCTCTTGAAATTATTTTGAGTAAGTCCTAGTAGGATATAATAGAGATATCTATACATGAGGAGGGAAGAAGAGAATATTTATAGAGCCTCATGAGGAAGAGTTAAAGTGACTAAAACATCTCTTTGAGAGTCAAGACACCTAGGATTAGTCAAGTATGCTATCAAGATCCCCAAGAGACCCAATACAACTAGGTGGCAGTCCTTGAAAGTGGTTTATAGGTTTGAATGAAGAGGATGAGCTATAACTAGGATCTTGTTCTTAATTTTTTAGTTTCCTATCAGCTTTAATACACTTGAGTCTTATTTCTTAGGTCTAACATATTTAGAAAAATGTAGAAATGGTCTAGACTAGTATTACAGAACTTTAAAAAGCTTGTCACGTGTCAAGATAAAAAAATTGTAACACCAAGAAATAAAGTAGTGTTAGTTTAAAATGAGATGAGTGAGGTGTCTTCCTTCTATTCCAACTTCTCATGGTCTATCATCTCAAATATGAACACATGTTAAGAATCATCTTAAAACTATTCATAACTCCTTTATTGTAACTTAATTTATCAAGAGTGACACTTGTCAATGGGATCTTTTATGCCCCTTACCTCTCTCTTATATCACATTTCTCTATATATTTAGCCTTGATAGGATATGTTTGTATCCTCCACCTGGTTATGGTGAATCCCTACCTTTTTAAGCATATTATCATTAAAAAAATTCTTATGTTACATCTTCCTTTGACTGGTTTCAATGTGTGTGCATGAATATTTTGATCTTATCAAGTCATTATCTTTTATTATTTGGTATGTTGTCCTTGTATAACATTAATATCTAGTTTTAAATAATTTTTTTAGGTCTTGTGAAGTGTCAAGGTGAAGTTTTGAAATGTTGATGGAGTTATCTATTCACTAGTGTCATTGTGTGATATCTTGACTAGTCCTCCTAGCCCAAGCATATTTCACAACCTTCACATGAACTATTGATATAGATAGGTAGATTAGGAGTATTGTTTTTTGAAATTTAGTCTCATGGTTAAAGTGTACTTTTAGCTAGTTGGTATTGGTTAGATTATTTTGTGCATCACCTCTATTATAATAGGTTGCTCTATCTCTTTTCCTAGCAAGTTGATAGAGTAGTTTGTGAGCATAAGTGATTCATCAAAGGGAACTAGCCCTTTAACCTAGAGACTAAATCCAAGTTTAGGCCTCCTATAGTCTAGGATTGTTTCCATGTTATTACAAAATTTTAAGGCTTAAACTACCTTTCAAAGGGTGAAAATTTGGTTGATAAAAGCTTCGGATCACTTGGTGGGACTAAGGTATAAAGTAGTGGAAGGATTATTAGTTTTTTCCTTCTAAATATCAACCATTAGAGGTACTAAAAAAATCAATGATAACTTCATGCTCAATCAATTAGTTCTAACAGCTAGTCACTTGTTAAAAGTAAGTTGTGTTTTTAATTCATTATCTTGATGAAGGTTTTATGGCTGAGTTTGAAGTGAATTTAAATTTCATGCAAGTTTATGAGTCATCTCAATCCTATGGTATTCCATATCAACTTCACTATGATCCATATCAGCCTTGTCATGAGTCATATTAGTCCTATAAGCATCCTATATTCCCCTTACATGACTATGATGTTGTATATGATCAGCCTTCTCAAGACCATACTATCACTAGCCAACATAACCACTTTTCAAACCAGTTCATTTCAAGTTTCAAGAAATATATCTTGGGATATGATAGGTACATGATAGGTCTTAACACACAAAGGGAATAATGTCAAGATATCCCTAGTCATCTCATTCATAATGTGAGGGACTCATTGCAACCAATGAGAGATGAATGGGCACCTATTGAAATAGAAAATTAACAAAGCCTTTTAATTGAGATGATGGATGTAATTGGCCTCATTAAAGAATTTAGGATAATCTAAGAAAACATTAAGGAGGATATGTTCAATACTATCATCCCCATGTGTCTTCATATATACCACATTAGCCCTCATATGTACAACCCATTATTTCACAAGATACCATTTTAAGTGAGTTTGAAATTTTTCCAAGTACTTCACATAATTATCAAACCTTCTATCTTGTACATCAATCCAAGAGATATTTAAAAATAAGGACGAGATTATTGTTGAGAAGCCTATTTTTGAGAACCAAAATTCTACTTCTCTTCCTCAAGAACCCCCAATAAGTTTTTCAAGACTCCAAGCTAGAATCAAGTGGTGAAGTCATGGATTAATCAAAATGAGACAAATATATATTGGGGATTTGAAGTCAAGTAAGAATATTAACTTATGTAATTCCCTCCCATCCCTCCTCAAGATCCCTCTTATATCCCATATCAACCTTATTATGCTCTTTATCCTCATGAAGTCACTAACCACCTTCAACTAAAATTGTCTTAAGAGAGTAGACAAGAAAATTAAATATTTAGAGTTGGAAAAAAATAATCTTGAATCAAGTCAATATTTATTGTTTGAAATCAAAGAAAACTTTATGCCTATTCAAGCTCTATTTCCCTCTCCTCAAGAACCTAAATATTTATCATCTTAGAGATCTATCTAAGAAGTTTTTTTTGAGACAATAAATAAGTCATAATTGATAATTCTAAAAATCAAGTTGTAGCTATCAAATATAGTTAATAAGGCTATGAGAAGGATGGAGTGGTTGCTAAAGAGAATGGGACACTCATAACAAAATTGAATTTGCTCTCTCTCCAATAGTTCTTGCAAGATCCTTCCATTCCCAAGACCTTGGGTTAAAATAAAGATCATTAAATTCCCAATCCTATCCATAATCCACCTACCATACCTAATACCCCCTCTCAAACTTATGAACATGTTCATCACCCTCCCACCATATCTCTTATTGAAGAGGAACAAGTCCTATTAGAATTAAATTAAGAAGACATTGTAGATACAAGTGGGGTTCAAGGAGAGTGTGAGAATATGATTCAAGTGTATATGATGAATATTTCACCATTGGTACTCCCCTTGGTGAATAAAAGGGAAATTTAACTTTCAAGGATCATAAAAAATGTGAGTTTGAGGAAGGAGTGAAAACTGAGCAAACTATTCCAATAGAAGAATAAATCTCTAAAGATGTACTTCAGATTGTATCTCTTCAAGAGGAATGTCTAGAGAAGGATGTAAACATGTGGCATACCTATTTTCACATGTTTAAATAATATGAAGGTTTTGAGAAGTTGGCACCTCCAAGAGAATAATATTAATTTGATGATGAGGAATGCAAGGTTCCTAGTCCACCAATATGTCTTGAAGATCATCATCAAGAGTTTCAAGTCCATGATAGAGTATTCTATGATGAATACATTCTTTAAGACAAGAAAGAGATTGAATTGGAAAAAATAAAAGAATCTAACATTATTTCTACCTTCATGGACCAAGATGACCTATGGCAGAAGTATTAGGAATTTTTCAATGAATTTGAGACTCTTTAAGGATATATATCTCTTTTTTGACATATTGAGGTTGTTCTTGAGGTTGCCTTACTCCTTGAAGGACAATGTGATAATCTCCAAGGTACCAATTTTGAGGCCACCCCTATGAATCAAAAAGTAGTCATGCTTGAGTTGACTTCAAGAATCAAAAGAAATCATGATCCATATGATGATTTCATATTCATAGGTGATTTTTTTTCTATTGTTTCTCTATTTGAGATCATGCCAATAAGATTGGCATTCTATAGGAGAGTTAATACAACAAGATAAAGGTCCAAGAGGTAGTTTTCCTTATGTTATTCTTCATTTAATGCAGAAACATATATCACAAACTTCCCCTTTGATCTACGAGGAATAAAAAATTAGGTTATATATATATCTATATCTATATCTATATATATATATATTAGTTTTCTTATGTTTATTGTGTTACCTAAGTACTTAGTACAGGTGTGTGTCTTATTTCCTTTATTTTGTGTGTGTTGCCTTTATTCTGTGTGTTTGGAGATCAAATTAATTTTTTTTATCTTTGTAAATTTCTATTTTAGGTCTGATTTTGAGTGTAAGTGACTCCATTTCCCAATGGTAGGACAAGGCTACTAGTCTAGTAAGCATTCTAGGCATGCTACCCCTATGAATCACCAATTTGTTGACCATTTTTAGCCCTTAGGTCAAAAATTCAACCCCCTATAGTCAAAAATTCCCATATATGGTTTATTAAATTTTTTTATATCCACGTTTTCCTATTTATTTTCTTCGAATTCTCATTTAAGCCCTGATTAGCATGGTTTAAGGTTGTTTTAGCAAAGTTAAGGTAGTTATCATTTTTGATCTTATATTATTGGCTAGTCATTTCATGGCATAGTCAAGTGGGTTAAAGAATTTCAAGGGGTTTAGGGGTTAATTTTGAGTCATATATTTTGGTTTTCAATTCATGTCATAGCCCTCTAGTTTATACAAGTTCTAAAAAATTGGCAAACCAACTTTTCTAATGTTGCAACTAATGTTGAAGTGTCTTCTTAACTATATATAACATTAATAAATGGAATTTTGTAAGGAGATATAAATTTTAATTAGTAAGAAGAGATTAATTATTCACCATATATATTTACATGCATGAAAATATTTTATGAACACTTGTCACCTCTATTCTATCAGTTTCTCAAGTAGAGTTAGTAATTCTCAAGCCAAACTGAGAGGTTTTCAAGAGGTCTGTATAGTTTTATCAAATCAATTTCACCTTCAAAAACATACACAAATTATTTTATATCTCTTAGGTCCAAATCCATGTTCTGGATAAGGTTTTAGAGTCATATAATGCAAAAACCTATCCTTTTTCTGTATCATTCTCGTTGGTATCTTTGGATAGCTAGTTAATTTCTTACTTAGACCATACAAAGGAGAGAGAATGGTAATGTGATCTTATGGGTAAAGTAATGGGGTATAATTTCCTTACAATTATTTATTTTAGTTTCTATATTGATCTCCCATTATTTAAGAATAAATTTTAAGAATCCAAGCAATCAAATGTGTCTTCTACATCTACTCAATGTCAACTTTTGAATGGTTTTAGTGACTTTCTAATTAGATTGATTAAAAAGGTGTTTTAATGAGTCTACCATGGGTTTTAATAGTCCATAAACCTTACCCTTCATTACTATTTTACACATGTGATCTCAAGGGAGCAATAATCTTTCATTTTGGAGTAGTTGTAAGTTGAAGGCAATGGTGTCTTGATGTTTTAGAGTCTTGAATGCATGAAATCAGATGAGGAATATTTTATTATTTTAATGGTGGTTTATTTTAATCTTAATCAAACTTTATAAATTCACTAATGGTTTACCAAGTGAACACTTAATCTCTTCTCAAGTCCTAATTTCAAGTATGGTTGTCACATAAGGTGTGCCCTCCATTAGAGTATGTAAATAGAGATGTTTCCATTATTGATAGTCATGAGGATCATTAAGACATAATATAACATATATAGGTCCTCATATATTGATTATAAATTGTGGATAAAATTCATGTGTTTCACTTCCTAATGTTAATAGACCATTCATAACCATAGAGAGACATGCTCCCAATTGAGCACTTACGGGCCTATTTAGGCAAATAGAAGAAGAGGAGCATTGAACGTTGGACTAGGATTCATGAAGAAGATTTGAATCATATATGATTCATGTATAAATTATAGTATCATGAATAATTAATGAGGCTAAAGTATTAGAGTTAAGAAGGTTATACCACTCAAGTGATAAACTCAATCAAGACTCCAAATGAGCACATACAGAGCTCTAATTTCAAAACTAAGGGAATACTAACATTGTGTTGAGTTAAATAAGGTACATAGTTTTGAAGATAAAATGATAATAATATAATGATATTATCATTTAATAAATCATTGAATAACAATTCAATAAATAAGTCACCTCTCACCTACAATCAAAAACATAAACTACACCTATATGCCAATCATGAAAAGACATGTGACTAAGTGGAAGATGGTTTGGATAGAATAATTTGAGGTATATGAAAGTAAGAGGACCATATGAATTATTTTTCCATTACTTAGTGAGACATTAAGTTGATAATAATTTAAATAGGTCCACACTTATAGTCCAAGTAGAGCTATTAGATTCGTACAAGCAGGGCCTTGGAGAAGAATGGAGAGAGTGTTTTAAACCATGAATGCAGGAGAGGTGAAAGAGTGTAAAAGATGTATTATAACTTTAATAAAAATATTTATTAGTGTCTTCATTGAGTGGGTATGGTTATCTAAAGTAAGGAGAATCCTTACTAGGTTAATTAGGCCTAGTAGGCTTAAATGGGTATGTATAAGCGTACACATGAAATTTGAGGATAAACTGCATTTATTGAAAAATTTGAAGGATTATAATCCCAAACTAAGTGAATTATAATATTAAAATAATACATGAGGTTTGAACTAAGTAAGGTGAGGATAATTTTTGAGAACTAGGACATTAGGCCTATACAAATCTAATTCCTTTCAAACCCTCTTAGTAGGGACTCAAGTTGCATAAAACTCATTTCAAGACTAATATCTATTTAATATAATTAAGAATCATGAATTAACCATTTCATACCTTTTTGGATGTTTTTATGCTCACATAATTTAATTTATGGTGTTTTAACCAAGAAGCACTCTCTCATTGTGTGCACACAGTCTTTAATGCCCAAGAGATCACCTTGAGAAGCTCAAAATTCCTTGGAGGAGTTACATGGATGAATATTTCCATTTGATATGGTGAAGGGTATCCTACCCCAAAATATTGTAATTAATTCTCTCATTCGCCCTCACAACTCTATAAATAATCTTTAAGATTTAAGGCTACCTTAAAACCCTATTTTTCACTATGAAGAACTTGGAAAGATTCAATTTAGTGCTTAGAAATTGCAAGAGTATTTGCATAGAGTTTAAATCTATTATCCATGTAAGAGGAATTTTTTGGGATAAATACTTGTGGAATTGGTTAAATATTTTAATACCTTATCTTTATGAATCATTGTTAAGATGGTAGACATGTTTGAACCTACCTACACCCTATCAATGACTCTCTAAAAGAGGAAATGATCCAAATGACTCTAGATGAATGGATTTAGATGTGAAATGGAAAAAATGGCACTCATAGGTATCATGGAAAATAAATTAATCACTATTCCACATGTGTGAGGTATAATATGTATGGATTAGGCCTAGGAGTAGTTGTTATAGGCCTATCAAAGGTAGTTTTAAGAGGCTTCTCTTGAAATTTATTTGAGTAAGTCCTTTTAGAATCTAATGGAGTTATTTATACATGAGGAGGGTATAATATAATTTTTAGATATCCTTATGAGGAAGATTTATAGTGAATAAATCATCTCTTTTAGAGTAAAGACACATAGTGTTGGTTAAGTATGGTATCAAGAGCCCTATGAGACCCAATACAACTAGGTGATAGTCCTTAACAGTGGTTTACATGTTTCAATGAAGAGGATGAGATATAACCAATAAATTTTAATTATTTTTTAGGTTCCCATCATATTGAAGACACTTGAGTCTTATTTATGATCCCTAACATAGTCAGAGAGACATGGAAGTGGTTGATAGTGGCATTGAAGAAAATCAATAAGCTTTCCACATGTCAAGATACAAAAGTTATAACTCCAAGAAAGAAAGTAGTGGTAGTTTCAAATGTGATGAGTGAGTTTTCTCCCTTATATGATAAATTATCATGGTATATCATATCAAAGATGAGCACATGTTGAGAATCATCTTAATATTGTTCATAACTCCTCTTTCTTGATTATAACTTGTTCTATCAAGAGTGACACTTGTTAAAGGGATCTTTTATGCCCCTTCCCTCTTTTCTCTCTCAAATATATATATATATATATATATATATATATATATATATATATATATATATATATATATATATATATATATATATATATATATATTCATCCTTGATAGGCTATTTTTGTATTCTCCACATAGGTATGGAAATTCCCTACCCATTTTTAATTATTTGATCAATTATAAACTTATTATGTTACCTCCTCCTTTGATTAGTTTCAATGTGTGTACATGACTAGTTTCATTTTATCAAGTGATTAGCTTTGCTTACTTGTTATGTTACCAATATCTAGCATTCATATTTAGTTTTTAATCCATTTTTCAAGTATTTTGAAGTGTCAAGTTGAATTTTTAAATGTTGAGTGAGTTATCTATTCACTAGTGTCTTTGTGTGACCTCTTGACTAGTCCTCCTAGCCCAAGCATATTTCACAACCTTTATGTGAAATGTTGATGGAAAGAGGTATATTAGGTGTAGTTATTGTTGAAATTTAGTCTCATAGTTTAATTTAATTTTCATCTATTTCTTAATGGTCAAATTATTTGGTGTATATCCTCCATTAAAATAGGTTTCTCTTTCTTTTTTCCTAGCAAGTTGATAGAGTAGTTTGTGAACCTAAGTGATTCATCAAGGTGAGGTAACCCTTTAACCTATAGATTCAATCCAAATTTAGGCCACATAAATTATAAGATTGTTTCTATGTTATTCCAACTTTGGAAGGCTTGAACTACCTTCTAAAGGGTGAAAATCTGGTTGATAAAAAGTACAGTCAATCTCTCTTTAGCTATGTAGATTCATGTAGTTTATACCCTATCTTATGTAATCCAAATTTAAATAGTTTTACCATATTTAGATCCACTATATAGAAAATAATTTAAAACACTAATGCTTTTAGATGCTTAATATATTCAAGTGAACAGTAAGTGCTATATTATTTTTAGATTTACCTTTAATTGATAGATAACAAATTAATAAATTCACTAGGGTGATTATATATTTATAAATGAATTTAACTCAAAATGGGACACTATTGGCATGTAAACCAAATTCATAATGATCATAAGGTGAAAAAGGAGAGATAAATAATGCATATACACAAATTAAATGAGAGCATAACCCATGTTACCAAGAACATATAATATAGTTGTAGTAGACTCATGTTCATACTTTATGTTTTGTGCAGGGCCCATAACCATCCAACATGTTCCTAATAGGGACCATGAATACACAATACCTTATTTTTAAGCCATAAGATGGTACAATTCATTCATGGTTGGGGATAGATAAAACCTATGAGAGAGGAGGAAATAAAGGAAGGTTGGGTGATGTTGAGAAGAAGGAAACTAGCCACTATAAGTGAACAATTATGAAAATAATGCTTAATTTAAACTAATAATTAAAAAGTACACCAAAATCCTAAAAATATGCAATTTTTAAACTAATAAATGCCTAGGGAAATTTTTAATGGGTTATAGTGGTAGGGATGAAATATAAGAAATAAATCACATGGATGAAACATAACCAAAAATGGATGACTAGATGTGATATTAGCATAAATAAATGCTCAAACCTTAACAAAGAAATTAAAAAATATGTTAATGTTTTACCCTAATTTAGATTAATGAAACACTAATAGGATATAAATGATATTAAAAATGATATAATTATAATTTACACAATATATATTCTAAATATAGTAACAAATATAAAACAAGAGGAATTAAAATTTTTAGCTTCTTAGTCACATGCATTTGAAGTTTGATTATCTAAACTTGGTATCTTAGGATTGTATCACTACTCTATACATGATTTGTTTTTGCATGTTTTTCTCTAATCTATACTAACGTATTTAATTAACATCAATGGTCAATACTAACTTAGTGGTTGAAACTAGCCCTACATGTAGTGAATGACTATTTTCTTCCAATGCAATGTGAATGCATATTTAATGCCTATTTTTACCTATATCTATTTATAGAATCATATGGGAACATTTGTATGTTTAAATCCTAATTCTTTAAAAATGATCTGATATCAAATTGGAGGGTTTTAAGTGAAAGGGTTGAGTTAGATTGACCTTGGTCAATCCCCATTAATAGACCAATTGCTACACTACATTACCAATGCTTTGAAGAGGGATCAAACTAAAATATAGTTTTATTATTAATGTCTATGTGTGAAATTGTGTATATAATCTTATATGTTCTTTCTCCTATTTTTTCCTTCGTATGAGCATGCAAATATGATATATCTTTATAAAATTTAGATTCAACTCTAATAATTTTGTAGGTCCAATATGTAATCTTGTCTAGATATTTTATAATGCAATGTGATTTTTCTAAAATACCTTACAATAATCTTATATTTATATGTAAACACTAAATTTAAAATTTAATTCTAAAACATTGCATTTGTGACCACCCCTTATGCACACTTATCTTATGCTCAATTTCATAATTTCAAACCACCATTCCTCTTATTCTATATATATAACCCTCTATCCTAAGGAAAATGTGATACTAAATGTTCTTATTCCTCATTACAAGTAATCTAAACTCACTACTTAAATAATTCATACTTCTAGTTTGACTATCTCTATCCCTCAGATAAAACCCCACCTTCAAGATAATTATATAAGTTGATCATGTCTAAATCCACCAATTTTATCCTTAAATAAATGGCTAGTTTCCCAAATTAAAATTCATCCCAATGGGTCATTCTACACATTTATAAATTGCAATTTGAGTAAATCCCAAAATTTACACTATATAAGTACATTTTTTTCTCATTTGTTCACTAAGAAATGACTAAGAAGCTTCTAATATTATAATCACCATAATATCTAACTCCACATTGAGAGGAAAATACCTATTATTCCTAACTATGAGTCCCTACAACCCAATAATCCTTGAGATAGGTCTTAATACAACAACAAGGTCATAAGTAATTTTTTAAATCACATTTCCCACTAGGATTGCACCAACATATAGAATTTCACTAGTATTGTACACACACTACCATAACATGAGATAAATACATGGAGTTTGATCCTTCTTTAGAGTATTGGTATTTAGGTATCCATGAACACATGAATTTTTGAGGTCAATAAAAACCCCATCCCCTTTCCTATTTCCCCCATATTATAGTACTTTTTCCCTCTTGACAGTGAGCTAGTGTTTCAAGTCAATAAAAAGGCACACAATGACACATGTAGCAAAGTGAAGGAATCTACATATATACACAAGACCTACAAGTGAAGTTATATCTATCAAAATTTACACAAAGGAAAAACCACTATTGGACAAATCCATTCCCTATATACACTAATGGGTGTGAATTAAGTCTATTTTTTTACCTTATCCCAAGATAACATAGATCCATATTGTTGATTCATAATAGACACATAATTTCATAGTCAATTTTATAGTCCCTATTGTAGTCCTATAGACCTAAGTCTAGCTAATTAATTTATCTTTTAGTATTTCCCTTCTTATCACATTTCTAAAAATAGTAACTTACAAATTAGTTATGTGTAATCACTGTATATCTTATACATTTTGATCTACTCAATAGTTTATCTTAATTATATTAGCCTCCCTTAATCTAAATTTAGATAAACATTTTAGTAAACCTACATTATTTTTTGAATATTGCAAGCCCTAGTTTTCCTTAAGGTTTCCTTCTATTTTTTTCATAGGGTTTCAAATAAAATTTTGATTTCCTTTTTACATTGGACTGTTTGTTAGCATTAGCTTGTCTTTCTCCTCTTATTATCATTTTAGTATTTGGAAATTTAAAATGGATAAAAAAGAATCTCTTCATCCTCCTAACCCTACTTTCCCTCTAACCAGGTCCATGTTATCACTATCCAAATAGGCAAGTTGACCCATCTATTTTCAATAACACATCCTTTTTTGTAGAAGAAAAGGGGACCTCTACATTTCTAAAAATCTAAAAATTCCCTACACTCTAATTGAGCCCCATTTTATCCTCATCCAAAAAATTGTGGAATCCAATTAAACATCCATTTATAAAATATTCTATATCACAATTTATATTTATTTATTATGTTCAAATATCTTTCATAGCTATTTTCATCCCAAAAGATTTGTCCCTTTGTATTCTTTAAGTGTTTTCATACTTTTTTAGGGGGTGAAAACAATTTTTTACAAAAAAATCATGCATAGGTTTCTCCTAAAGTCTTAGTCATTGTGCTTTATAATTAGAGTCCAAGTTAACACTCTCCCAAAATCCTTTACACTGAAAGTGAGTGTCCATTTGATTACATGTCTATTTTGAATGAATTAAATTTTTCTAATTTTTTATAGGTCCTAGAGGTGCCAAAGATGTCTAATCCCTAGGAAGTCAAATCTAATGAGAAAGTGTCACATGTCTCCTAACACCTAGAGGCATTAGAGCTATCAAAGCCTTGAGAGGCCCAATCTAATGAGAATGCACCTGTGCTCTTGACACCCAAAGGGGTCAGAGCTATTAGAGCCTTAAGAGGCCAAATCCAATGAGAAAGTGTCTTTTATCTCCTAACACCTAGAGGTGTTATAGTTATCATAGCATCAAGATGGCTCAAAGAAGTCAAAAATGGTATAGTTTATCCTCAAACCCAATCATAGAGTTCCACATGTAATTTTTTACACTCAAGCAACCCACTTATACATGCATAGTTGTCAAAACAAATAGTTCCCACCATGTTTAGTTAGTGAATTACTAAGTGGGATCACCACTCTCCAATCAATAAGTGACTGAACCTAGGGATTATCACAGTGCTATGAGGGATAAAATAGGTGCATGCCTATTATGCTCCCATATTTTATTAATTTGGTGGGGGATATTACAACCAATAGATGGAGGGGTCCCATCATTATTAATCAACCTAAATGAGGAATATTTTCAAATTTTCAATTGGGAAATGACTAATTTTAGGCTCATACCATTAACTCAGAGTTTAATTCACATAATGTGAGCCCACCATAGCCATTACTATGAAAATATCACATATCTATATAATCTAATGTACATATTAAACATTGTTATCTATCTTTTATGCATCTAAATTATATCAAGGTCTTCCCTCTAGAGTGATTTCCCTCTAGAGCCTATAATACACTCATGATACATTATTTACATGAACAAGAAGTGATTCAGCAATGGCTAACTCAAATTTTAACCCTAAACTAGAGCTATAATTTTAGGACATTGCATTCCTATAGTGTATAATGAGATAAAAGAATTACAATGAGATCTTCAAAACCATTAAAGATATATAACTATCTCGTAGTGATGATGAACCAAATGATGATGATGTGGAGTCTTCCACTGAATTGATATCCCTCAAGGCATTAAGATTATAAACATGGGGTGAAAATTTAGAAGTATTCCCATGCATAGATGTCATTGGCAACCTAATTCTCTCTTGTAGATGCATTATAAACATTGTGTACTCACCCAATACTAAATTCAAGATCGCATACATCTATGGACCAAAGTTTAAACAATATTACAACCTTTTAAAGTATGTTATCACTTATGAAAAGGAGATCATTGGTGCCTAGACCAAAAATAATATCTATGAAGTCTTGTAGGACTAAGTCGAGGACCAAGATCACTATGCAAACAAATAAAACCTTCACTCTTATATAATCAGGATATTTTAAGAGGGTGTGTATACTAATATGATGATACTAAATTATCTATATGGGATAACCTATATGACGCACATCAAAAAGTTCTAGGTTCCAATCCTTATCATCATCATTAAGGGAGAAGATGTTTCATATTTGGGTAACCTCATTACATTTAACCTCACTAAATAGGTCAATAGGGTCCACATGGGAGGTAATTTTAACATGATGTCCTAAATAGTGGACATTATTTACACCACCATAGACTTCAAGAGCTTGAATTTCTATCAATGGGCACCAATGGGGTCTATGATTCATGTAGTGTTTTACAAACTCTACATTCACCACATCTAGGACATTTATGACCATGTTTATGTCTTTTTGTATCAGGCCATCAATGAGAAGCCTATGCCAAGACTCTTAGAGGAAATGTGGGCTTCGCTCCAACCCTTGGAGATTATTTTTAGTATAATTATCACACCATAATTAGGGTGAAGGATTTTTGGGGGATCCTCTCTTGATAACATATAAAATTCCTAGACTATATTGCAAAGTAAGAAATAGATCACCAACTATCCAATAACATCTTGGGTCCCTAGCTCAGGAGGAGAAAAAAAGTCTACTCAAAATTCCTTATGGACATTAGTCATCACAATTAAAAAATATTATAGGAATTACAATCCATGGCCCATCACAGAGCCTCATTTAATCTAGACAAGGTAGAACATAGAGAGTGGGATCCTCAAGGTGTACTACAGGCTCATATGGAGAAATATCAGTTGTGCCTAAATATCACATACCACCATAAAGATCACTGAAATTAAAAAAATCACCTCAAAATATTTGATTGATTTTAAGTTAATTATAAATATATAGGTACTCACCCACTATAAATCCCAAGGGAAAGCATAGTCTGGGCCCATGTTAGAAGATATACCTATTTCTCCATAGCCACATCCTATGTATCTGGTCTTATTAAAACCAATAACACAAGTACCTATTATTGAGGTCCTAAAAATGGTGAAGAGGATTTTTTGATAAATAATACAATGGGATATAATTATTATATATCCTTTAGCTTCATGATCTACCTCATGTGCAGCCATTTCCCAAGTAAGCCAGTCTTAAGCTCCTAGTTCTTTTTAGTTTAAAAGTAGCTCAAAATCATATGAGATACCACTTTAAGATCAGATTTTGGCATCCCTAGAGGTATCAACTCCCATTTATAACTATACCAACCAACCCCTCACTAATCCTATCCCAAGTGTTACATATTCCTGATGTCATCCCTTTCACAAAAACAATGGTAAGTACCTAGCCCCCCCAAATCCATTAGATCTAGATAAATTAAATTTTTTAAGTCTACTAACTTAATTATAACATTCCCCTCTATTGAATCCTCCTACAACCATCCCTCTGAGTGCTTAGGATCCACTTGGACCTTTGGCTTTGAGGATATTTGGCTCTTTGAGCTTCCTAATTCTGTTAAGTTTCATAGCTCCTCCAAGTTTCCTTGAAACCCAATTGTGGCCATATTTAACTCCATTGACATGGTTTGTGCCATCATGAAATCTTGTCTCATTCTCATAGGTCATCACAACACCCCACTCATATATCCCAAATCCTATTTAATTTTATGTTCTCAACATCCCATTTAGTTACATTTATACTAATAGCAATAGTTACCCCTGTAGTAGTAGTTTATCCTAGTATTGAAATTACCCCAATGGCTCCTATGAATACATGTGACCTCATCCCATCTTCTCCATTTATGTCTAGCACATCATTAGGCCTAGAAGTAGTCACTCAACTCTTAGAAGCCTCATTCAGGATGCTACCTTCTAAATCAACACCATCATAGGTAAAGTTTAAGTATAATTCTCCCAAGTGTCCAAGTTTTATTTTTTCATATCCTTGAATTTCTCTTATATATCCTTATTAGTCCTTATCCATCACACTAGGATCCTATGATTTTTTTCTTAACTAGCCAATATCCTCCATGTTGAACATTCAACTCCTAGGTGTAATTGGCCATAAGTATTTTTGACCTAGGATCAATTCTAGTCTCACCTAATCCCTTGGGGTTCCCCTTATCTTCATAAGGAGGTAGATCTCCTTCTCCTATTTATAATTCTAACTACCTCAAATGTGCTCTTAGTGTTGATAAACACTTCTCATTTTAGGATCCTAAGGAACCAGGGCATGAGTTAAAATTTGTGACAATTTGGGATGTTCTTGGTGAAATAGAAGTAGAGTGTGAGATCTATCCACAATATTTGTTTAATTTAGTGGTTCGGAGCCACCAAGGTCCTATATATTTGAAGCTTTGTGATATTTATGATCCACAAACTAATCTAAGTAGATATTAACAATGATCTTAAACTAAAGTGAGATTTGATAAAGAAAATATAAAAAAGGAAGGTAAGGTAGAAAATAAAACATGATTGCAAGATTCCATCTCAAATTTCATGACAAGGTTCTAATTGGTTTGACATACATGAACCAATTTATGATGTAAAAAAGTATGAACCCCTATTTCATCATAAACTAGGTAAGCATCAAAGGAAATATAGAAATCACAAGTAAGAACTATATTTACTTTAAAGAATATTATATTTTACCATGAATAGCATGATCACATCCAAATCTAGAGTAAATGAAATGAAGTATACCTAATATCTTTCAGCTAATCTAGCATAGCATAAATTAATAACCTTATGATAGAAAATGTATCTTAAAATTCAAAGAACCATTCAAACCTAAGAAATTAACATGAAATTGAGATATAACATTAGATTTTAACACACTATTCAAATAATCCTTTTAGAATTCCTTAGTTGTATTAAAATGCTTTCTTGTATACAATTGCTCAGAGTTCCTCCCTTTACAAAATGGTAACCCCTACCAATTTATAGAGAACATTTGTGGTGTACCGATTAACTTCTCAAAACATCTATATGTAAAATAAGGATAGGTATCCTTAATACAAAGATTACAATACACATGACCTCCTATGTCAAATTTGATAAATAGAACAAAAAAATGCTAAAAAACTAGCATATATGCATTATAAAAGAATATTATTTTCATATTACATTAGTGGGTCCTCTTGGTTATCTTTTACTGAGGATGTCCTTTGCTCTAGTGTATTTGTATTTAATTAGCTCAAAATCTACCTCGTGTTTCATCAAAAAATCCTCTTCTTGATCTGCCAATGTATTGAATTATTTATCTCTTTTGTCCATGAGTTCTTAGATGCATTGTGCCTCTAAAACCTACCTTATTGAGGTAATGATGATGTCAAGGACCTTTTGATTATCCTTAATAGACTATACTTAGTTCTCTTTGATGTTTTGGATAAGGTCATTAACTTTTTTCTTGAATTCTTCATCATCTATTAGGCTCATGGCATTGGGTTGAGAGGAGTTAGCCAATAAGGTCTCTAAGAGCTTTTCCATTTTGTCTATCAAGTCCTTATCCTCCATGAAATTTTTGACACTATTATACCAAGTGCTTAGGTCTTGTATTTTATCCACTATGACTCCTAAGATGATATTTAAATGTCCTAATTTGATGATTTGGATGCCCTAGACCTATTTTGTAGTATGCACATTGATCAATTTAGTTGTCTAGTCTTTGGAGTCCTACCATTAAATGATTAATTCCCATGCCATCTTAGCTTGATGGGTCAGGGCACTTAATCTAAGATATATGGTCTTCAATCCTTAAAATATGTCAAGAAAAGACTTATTTAGCATCTTCAATATGTCCTTAAGGATTGAAAGTGTATCTTGTGCTTCCAAGTCCTACTTTTCCTTTTCTAGGTTGATGATTCTTTATTTCATTTCCTTGACCCTAACTCATTTCATTACTGATTGGGCCTCAACCAAACTTTCTATCTCCTCTTGATGGATGGGGTGCTTCCCTATTTTTTTGCCTTGCATAGGAGTTAGAACCACAAAAGGCTCCGCTCTTTGGAAGGTGAACTCCTCAGTGCCCATATTGGCCTTCTTTGTTGTTACTTTCTCCAATCCAACTATGTCTAGATTGTATTACACAGTGATATGAGCTAGGAATTTGACTCAAGAGAGGATGCTTAGTATCGTGTTAGTTTCAAAATGAAAACAAAATTATAAAAACACACTAACTAGAATAACATATCTAGGACTAGACACTAGGGAGAGTTTAATTAACAAAGATGAATAAAACACACAAATAAAATCCAAAATAAACCTTATTTTACTTTCCTTGGATGCTCCAAAATGCTTGTTATAATGGCTTGCTTAGTTTGTGCTCATGAAGTCTTCATCAAAGGAGGCTTAACTATCTCCTCTTCCTCTTGGCACGTTGTGGCTTTGGCTTGGCTTAGACTGGAATCAATTTGGCATCATAACTTTGGCATGTGAGATCTATTGAAATCAATTTGACATGGTAATTTTGCACAAATTAAGATTAAAAATGATGTTCATAGTCTTTCTATTTATAGACTTTTGAAAATGTATAAAATCAATCTAAACCATCCATCTCAAGATTGAGATGTGTGGCTAAGGATTAATCCAATTATGTAATTAAAATCCATAAATAGGCTCATCAATATTTGGGATAAAGGAGAAATTAAGATGCATGGAGGGAATTGATAAGGCACGGGAGGCATGAATCTTGATATTTGTGGCATTTATGGCCTAAGGATGTCTTCCTAAGAAATGAGGTCACCTGATGATGTAGATATTCAATACTCATTTACAAAAATAAGTTTTCAACAAGTTTCCATGGAATTATTAATTAAGATCTAATTTTGTTTTATTAGCTCTTAAGCATGATTAAGCACATTATGCACAAATTACTCAAATTGATCAAAATGCCTTGTTATTAGTCTAAAATTTGACTAGATTGGAATTAGAATATGATGTCAGATGGATTAGATCAGTTATCCCATTTAGGATGTTACCAATAGAAAATAACAAAGACACATGTCCTGTGAAATAAATTTGTTAAGAAATAGCAATTTAGAGCACCTAGGTGCAAAATTAGCATTTTGATTCAAAATGATCTGATCAAAGTTAGCTAGCCCATAAATTGTATTACCCTATTTTATGATGCTTTAGAAAAAAATGGCACTTGAATACGTTAGATTCAAATATTTTAATGTGATTTAGTATTTTTAGGCCAAATTAAGCACTTTGGTGTAAATTGGTCATAAGCCTAGCTGAAGGTCATCAATGGCCAGATTTAGGTGTTTACAGTTTGCCCCTATTTGGGAAGATATTACAAACTATAGGCAAAGAAATATCTTCTCAAATAATGAGAGATGGCCTATACACCAAAAAGAAGATGATGGTTAAAAAAAATATTCAAATTGTGTTGAGAAGCCTATGATGATGCCCCCTCAAGGGAGTGATCATCAAATTTGTTGATAGGCAGTCCCTTGAAAAGAAACTAAAAGAAAGGTGGAAGTAACCCATGGTTGAGATTAATCCAAATAAGAAAATTCTTACATGCATTGATGTAAAAAAGATGCTAAATTTCCCAAAGGTAGTTATAATTAGGAATAAAAGTTAAAATAATGATTTTCCCATAGGTGGTTATAATCATTAAGCAGACCTAGATTGGTTAAAATTGATGGTGCCCTAGTTAAGGATGATTAGCAAGCATAACTCAAGGATATAAATTGGAATACAGATTAAAGATGAGTAGGTGAATAGTGATGAAAGAGATGGATAGAGGAATAAGATTGATCATTAAAAATATTCAATTATACCTACTAATGAGGAGATGCTCATCCTTATTAGTAATGATACAACTAGAATGGCCAATGGGTTAATTTGATCAAGGGTGGGATGGAAGGATTTGCCAAAGAGAAATTTTTGTGGCTCTATTGATTGTAGACATTCCTAAAGCTAATTTTTATTGTATCATGTGATGGTAGGATTCATGATAGAACACCATGAAGACTATCCCAAAATATGCATAAGGATTAACTCCCAATCCAATAAACACTTCAAAACACTGCACTAATGATAAAAACCATGATGACAATGTTGATACATGAATATGGATAGACTCAAGAATAATGTGTGTGAGGAATCACCCTATGAACACATATAGACTAAGTCAAGGAAATAGTATAGAAAGCAAACAATCAAATAAACAAATAAAAAGCCTAAAAAAAGCAAAAGAAAGCATCCTAATAATGATAATGCCCTAGTAAGGTGGATCAAAGCTAACTAACTTGGCTTAGATAGGATAAATATTTTTGAATTTTGAAATATTATGAATGTTCTTGGTATTTTGAGGTATCCTAACTCATTAGAGAATGATAATATACCTACTCACAATATGGTGAGAGCATTTGTCTTAGGTTACTCACAAAATGGTGAGAGCGTATAGAAAGGGGGACTAAGGTGACCTAAACATAAATTTAGCATGACCCAAATAGTCCTAAAATGACCTCAAGTTATAGTAATTCCATCCACACAAAAGGTAGGGAAAAACCAACTAGGTCCCAACAAGTTCTCAAATCTGGGAAATAGCTAGTCAAATGAAAACAATGATGGTAAGGTGATGTAGTAATATATGGTAAACAAGTATTGCCCCTAGTTTTCCCATAGGTAGTTATAGATAGGATAAAATGACATTGGTAAATGATAATAAATTTCATATAGGTATTTATAATTAGTATTAAGATTGGTGAGACACTGATTTGCCCATAGGCAATTATAATCAGGTTCACATAAACAAGCTTGATATAAGATGTAAAATGAAAGATATCTTACCAGATCAACTATCACACTACTTTCATACAATGTCATTGTAAACATGGACTTAATTTATTATTTAATCTTGATTGGAATCCTCTCACAAAAAGTGTGGGAAGAACTAAACGAACCAAGATCAAAACAGGATTGGGTAGGATGACAAAAATTAGGCTTTGGTCTAGATAGGAATGGAATGATAGGATGTATAAAATGGTAAGAGGGTTTACCCCCAGGTGATAGGGTGAATAGAAAGAATATGAAACAATGGAAAATGGATATATAACAATGGCATGGAAATGTGAAATGGTATGCTACATGTTTTTGGCTTGTGTGTGGTAAATGACATATGATTTTATTTTTCTTATTAAGATGGAGATGCACATCCTAATCAATAAATGATACAAATAGAATAATAAATCATGTTAATTACTATCCCAAATCTCATATAAATATCTTTTTCATTAATAACTACCTACATATTTGTATTCTGAGAATGCTTTTGTGATCTTCATTGGTCATTGATTTTGATTCCTTCAAACGTCAAGACAAGGTATCTTTGTAGCCTCTACAAAAGAAAGTGCAACCATAGATGGTAAATAAGGACAAATAATGGATGTAGGTTTGACTGTGAAATGGAATGGTAGATGATAATGGAACGTATAATGGTGGGGAAAAAAATGAATATTAGGGATTTTAGTCACACTTAATGTTGTTGATGCCAAATTTGACATAATTTTGGTTGTGGTAGGGATGAATACTTGTTCTCTAAATAGGACCACTAGATTTTTCTATTGTTTGATCTTGAGTGTAGCTACCATCTAATTAAGCTATATATTGGAAGCTATTTTGATTTTATCTTCATCAAGCAGTGAAGAACTTTTGTGCTCAGCTATTGGTGCCTCAAAGAGGTTTTCACAAATGAAGTTGTCTTTATTGTCCCATAGAACCTTCAAGAAGGTTTCACTAAGAAATATTGACTTTTGAATTTGATTGTCTCCTAGTGCTTCCAAAAAATTTCCCTAGAAGATGTTGATTTCTAACTTTGATTATCCCCTAGCACCTCTAAAAAGGTTTCACTAGGAGAGTGTTCTTATACTATATGAATGTGGTCTTGGCCTCCTTACCATTATTCAATTGATATGCTGCCATGGATGTAGTTTAACAAAGTGTGATTCTATATATCCCAATCGACACTTGTGGGAGATGGAATGTTAATGATATGGCTATTTTGGTTGATGGTAATGGCCTATGGAATGGTAATAGAATGGGGAGAGGCTACATAATCTTCATAGAAGATACTAGGATAATGATGGGTGTCATCATTCCCTTCATTTAATCAACATCCTGTTGATGTCATATTTAACCAGGGCTATGTCTAAAGCTATATGCAATAATAAGAATCATAGTGATTTAGTAATTGATTGTAGGTATCTATATTTTTTTCTTTTTGTTTAGGGGATTTTAATGTCTTGAGGACTTCTAAGTTAAAACCTTATTGGAATTAATCTATGTGAATTTTTTGGAAGTAGACACACATTGCAAAAATGTAATAGATCACTGGAAATAAACACACTTTTGCAAAATGAAATAGATTGTTGGAAATAAACACACTTTTGTAGAATAAAATAGATTGCTAGAAATAAACACACTTTTGTAGAATAAAATAGATTGCTAGAAATAAACACACTTTTTTAGAATAAAATATAAATACCAACTAAAAATGAAGATCCTAGTTTTTTGGAGGAGTGGGCCCTTACTCCACCTAGAAATAGAATTGAACAATTTAATTTGCTTTCAAAATAGAAATGGCTTATTTGATTGATAAAATGTTTAGTATTAAAAAAATGTACTAATCTATCCTTTTTTCTCTATTCTTCAATGATCTTTTATCTCTTCCTAAATTCCCAGGTTTGTATATATAGATGCTTTGATGGCTATAACTATTTCATAGATATGATGGAACTAAATCGTACCCAGAATAGATGTTGATTCAAGATGTGGCTGGATGTCCAACTTTGTGATAGATGTCTTGGATCTGCAAATACAAAAATCAAAAATCTACTCTTGATTTAATTGGATCATTGACTTGACAGATCGCCAACCATTTTCGAATAGATCCTTATCAGTTCTATATCTATCCATGAAAGTTTTGGAGCTTATCTATAGGAGTACTGGAGATAATTCAAATAATTTTGGAGCTTAAATATAGAGTTCTAGAGCTAAGTCCAAAAATGTGACAACTTGAAATAGTATGGTGGAGTTCTAGGACTAGACTGAATTGATTCTAATGCTTCCAAAAACATGCAATCCACTTCATATTTATTCTTTAGCCTGGTGATGACCTGTTTTATTGTAAAACTTGAATTTTCCAACACACTTGTTAGGAATTATAGGCTTTTAAATGTTAGAATAACAATAAAAAAAGGTGGATAATTACATCCTAACTCATCTCAGATCAAAATAAAAGTTACAAAATGCAATCAAACTTGATAGAAAGAAAGAGTAAGATGAGGTTATTTATTATACATTTATCAGGCATATCCTGGCCTCATCATTTCCCCCATACTTACTTTTTTGTAAGTCCCTTTACAAACTTCACTCTTAAAATTTGAGATTGTATATCCTACAATCCATTTGATTGCTTAGATCAAATAACTAGAACTGAATATCCCAATGCTTTGATCTAAAGGTACTATACCCAGCTCTTGCTTCTACTTTTCTTTTTCCATCCAACAAATTGAGTGGGATTTTGAATTTCTCTTTTTTGCCAAAGAGATATGGGAGTGAGAAGTAGAGGTGGCCTTGTCTTCATGCCTATCCATATGCACTGGGGAGTTTCATTGATTCAAGGAATTATTGTACATAGAGCTTTTACCCTTTCTAGACTCTAGATTAAATTTGAAGGGGATATTACTTCCCTTCTTTTCAATGCCACCGAAAGAAATTCCCATCTTTTTAAACATGCATCATAGATATTATAAAAAATTTCCTTCTCATAAGAGGTGAAGACATCCATGCTTTGCTATAAATTGAAAAGATAAGGTCCCTTGAATTTGTCATTAAATGCATGGGATTGGAAATGTGTAGCAAATGTGAGTGGGTTACCATAATGAATTCTCATACAGAGATCGGATGAAATAGCCTTTGACCAATGCTCTGACTACCTTTCCTGCCATGCAATCTAATTTTGAAGAACGGAGACAAATGCGTTAAGCAAGATTTCCCCTACATACAAATTGATCATAAAACCTGTATTTCTTTATAGCATAAAATTGTAGAGGTAAAATTCCCAAAGAAGGTTTTTATGAACTATTCCTCCTTGTAAAATTTGTCTTCCCATTCCTTCCTTGCTTTCTCTTCTTCTGCTAGTTTTCCTTTCAAGTCTATATTGGATGCCTTGATTACATTGAGTTCTCTGCATGTATCATCCCATAACTGCTTGAGTGGCAAATAAGTTTTCAATCTGTGTAGAGACTATTGACACAGAGGTCTGTATTATACATTTTCCCTCATTCTCCATTAGTTGCCTTTTAATCTCTGCTAATTCCTCATTCTTGGTTATGAATTGTTTTGTTAATTCTTCAAGGAGCATTTATTTATATTCTAATTTGAGTTTGAGGAAGTTTAATTCCTCATTCTTTTCCTTGATAATGAGTTCTACTCTAGACAAAAATAGAGCCTATTTAATCTATTGGTTTTGTTCTTTTTCTAACATTTCTTGGGGAGTTAAGAATTCTTCTTCCACCATAGGGGATTTCCCTTTCCTTCTCCAAGATGCTTGTTCATCTTCTACATGTGATGGTACTACTGTCTCACCTATTTCTTGGAAAATTGGCTCCTCAAATCTTTCATCTCTTTTTTTCCTTTTCTGTTTGGGTTGGTCCAAGAGGAGTCATGGCCATGCTACCCAAAATATCAGTAGCTTTAGTTCCATCCTTTCTTGTTCTTCCATCTCTGCTAAACTTTCTTTAGACTTTTTATGACATTTTCTTTCTTGAGGAGCCTTAAAATGTGCCGACATAGGTTTCATTTTAGAACTTCTTCAGATGTTCACCTTTTTCTCAAGTCTAGGTGAACTGTCACTGTCAGAGATAGGTATTAGTTCTTTTGTAACTTCAACAAAAGAATAAATTTCTTGAAAAGGCACAGTAGGGTCTACAATTTTAACTTTTCTTTTAAATTTTCTTCTTTTTGATATTTCCTCTTCCCCTAATTTTTTTTATTTTCCTCAGTAATGGTAATAGTTTTCAAATGAACTGAAGGAGCAGGAGGAGTTGTTATTATTCTTATAGAAATACCAAGGTTTTTCCAAATTTTGTCAAGAAAATTTTCCCACATTTCTTCCCCATTTTTCTTTGAAAGGAAATGGTGCTGGCATACTAAATACACTAACCCATGATGTCTGATTGTTCCTACACCCCAAGAATACCTTTGGGCCATGGTCTGGATGGAATCAAAAATAAACCCTAGAAGGTTTATTATATATTCTAGTTTTTTAGCTCCATATCTAAGGTGTATAAGGATTTTTAGGACTTCTTTTCCTACTATCCCAAATTGTCCATCACAAGTTAAATATTTAACTATCCAAAATGCTACTCTATCAAAGGGTTCGGGCAAGCTGGCCCTTTTGACTTCTTTGATTATTTTCTTTGTATTATAAATATACCAGGTTTCAACTTCCCCTTCTTTCAATAGGGTTTTAGCCATATCTTTTAATGTTCCTTTGATAGGGTTTGGGACATGCACTATTGGTATTCTAGACATCTCACTTATTACTTTGATAGAAAAAGGAATAAAAACCTTCCAAATTTTTATTCTTGTTTGTTCTAAATTGATAACAAATTCTCTTACCAGTTCATCATTATATTTTGGAAATTTCCTCTAAAACTCCAGCCATCCTACCTGTTGAAAGATAGTTGATACTTCTTCATCTGCAAGGAGTTGGGTATCATTTTCTAGTTCTAAATTCTTTTCTATTCCCATGATTTGTTCTTCTTGAATATTACATAGGTTAGCTAAAGATTACTTCTCTTATCGGTAGAACTGATGATTTTGGCTATGGAACTAGTGGATTTGGTTGCTGATCTAGTGAATTTAGTAGCAAAATTACTGTACTCAGTTGTGTAACTTAGTGATTTGACTATGAAACTACTATACTCAGCTGTGGAACTAATGGAGGTAATTTGTTGTATCTCTTTTGAGATTTTTATATATCTAGATTTTACTTTACTGATGAAATAATAAGAATGATTCTTTATGACTATCAGCCAACTCATTCCATCATCAATATCCTTCTCATGATTCTACACATTTAACCATGATGTATAATAGATGACTCATCATACTAATCTTTTAAATTAAGTCTAATCACACATGTAAACTTTCAATTTAACCATTAACAAGTTAAAAACATAATTACCATCCTTGATGATGTAATCCCTTCATTATGATGACTCGTCATTCCTAAAAAATGGTTAGAAAGAAAATAGTTAGAATACAAAAAAAATTATTTGAATTAGCCATTTATTTGAGAAGATCAACATCCATCACTGGTTTTCAATTGATTCTTTTTTTTTAAGAAGAGATTGCCATTTACTAGTTTTCATCCTCTTCCCTTTATTCTGGATCTTTTCATTTGATTATTTGATCATTCTAGAAGAACTGGGTTCTTCTATATGATCAAATTCTTTATATGCTTCAATCTGCTTCAAGAATTCATCCTTGGTAGGAGGCTTCCTATAAAGTTTTATCTTTTGTCCATTGACCAAGAGTATTCTTCTACTACCATCAATGGGAAGTAACTAGATATAACCATTGTCAAATATCTACTTGATCTGATAAGGTCCCAACCATCTGGTTCTTAATTTGCCTTTGAATTATTAGTACTTAGAATCAAATAGCAATGCCTAGTTTCGTATTTTGAATTAGCTTTCTTTGATATGTGAATCATGCCATTACTTCTTTTGACCTTAGATTATCTCTATCTGGTGAAGTGCTTCCATTTTGAATTCATCCAATTCATTGAGTTGAAGTATTCACTCCTTTTGAGCTACATCCAATTCAATTCCCACCTTAGTTGTTGTCCTTAATGTCTGTAGTTCAAACTCAATAGGCAACAAGGGTTTTTTCCCATAGACTAACTCATATGGTGAAAACCCCATTATGGTTTTCCAAGTTGTATTGTAAGCCCAAATAGCTTCAATTAGTCTTTTTACCCAATCTCTTATTTCAGCTTCAACTATTTTAGTGAGGATGTTTTCTAATTATCTATTTGTTACTTCAACTTGTCCATTTGCTTGTGGGTGATAGGGAGATGACTTCTTATGATTGATCTGATAATACATTATGAAGGCCTGGATCATATTGGACATAAATTGTGGTCCCTGGTCTAAAACTAAGCTTCTTGGTGCTCTAAACATTACCATAATTTTGTGCCAAAGGAAATCAGCAACTGCTTCTTTAGTGGCATTTGTTAAAGCTTGCACTTTTGCCCATTTTGTTACATAATTAGTACACACAAGAATGTGATCTTTTCCTTGTGAAAGAGGATTAAAGGGTCTAACAAAATCCAATCCCCATCTCTTAAATGGTTCAATCACTACTTATGGTTTCAAAGGCATTTCATTGGTAATGGATGGTTGTCCCATCCTTTGACAAGGATCACACTGCCTGATATATCTCTTCACATCTTTATACAAAGATGGCCAATAGTAAGCAGTGCCAAGTATCTTATGAGTTGTTCTTTTTCACTGAATAGTGTCCTCCACTTGGTTCATCATGACATGCCTAGAGGATGTCAAATATTTCATCTTCTCTCAAACACCTGCATAAAACCAAATCAAGACAACATTTAAATAGCATTCCTTTTAACCATTTAAACTATGCACTGGTTTTGATTAATTTCTTTATTTGATTTTTACTGAAAGAAGGAGGAAACTTCCCTATTGCAAGATAATTTTCCATGTCAGTAAACCATGGTGTATTAGCTAAAATAACAAATAATTGTTCATCTAGAAAGTTATCCTTGACTAGATTATACTCCCCTGTAGTGGTCAATCTTAACAAGAAATCAGCTACCACATTAGATTTGCCTAGATTGTCCACAATGGTAATATCAAATTCTTGTAAAAGTAATAACCATCTAATTATTCTACCTCCAACCATTGGTTTGTTTATTAAATATTTAATTGCTGAGTGATCTATATGTATAAATATTTTGTACCTTGTAATGTAATGTCTAAATTTATTGATTGCATAGATCATAGCTAGAAATTATTTTTCAGTGGTAGTGTAATTTCTTTTAGTGGGAGTAAGATTTATACTAAGATAGTAAATAGCATACATTCTTCCTTCTTCATCTTTCTATCCCAAAATTGCACCAATTGAGGTATTTGAGGCATCATGTTGGATGTCAAAAGGTTTCTCCCAATTAGGTCCTTGCAATATTGGGGTGGTTACTAATTTCTCTTTAATTTCTTCAAAAGCATGTTGACACTATTCATCCCAAAGAAATTCATAGTCCTTGGTAAGTAATTTAAACATGAGGGCAACAATTCTACTAAAATCCTTGATAAAGTGCCTATAGTATCCAACATGTCCTAAAAATGATTTGATATCTATGGGAGTTTGAGGAATAGGCAAGTCTGAAATAATCTTGATTTTGTTTTGGTCAACTTGAATTCCTCTTTTTGAAATATGGTACCCTAATATAATCCCTTCATCAACCATCATCAAACATTTCTCATGACTAAGAGACAAGTGATGTTGTTCACATCTTGTTAATACTCTATCCAAATTTTTTAAGGCATCATCAAATGTATCTCCATACATAGTAAATTCATCCATGTATACCTCCACACAGTCATTTGTTAGGTTTGAAAGAATTGCTAATACAACTCTTTGAAAGGTTGTTGGACCATTGCATAGTCCAAATGGCAATACCCTGTAAGCAAAGGTACCCCATGGACAAGTAAATGTAGTTTTGTCCTAATCCTCAGTAGCAACTCTGGTTTGATTGTACCCACTAAATCCATCTAAAAACTAAAAGTACTATTTACCTGAAAGGTTGTCTAAGACTTGATCTATGAATGGTAAGGGAAAATTATCTCTTAGGGTGGCTTTGTTTATCTACCTATATTCAACACAAATTATCCATTTTCCATTCTTTTTAGGGACAATTACAAGAGGAGACATCCACTGGCTATCTAAGATAGGGTAGAAAAAACCAACTTGTAATATTTTTTCAATTTCTTGTTTGACTATATCCCTTAAGGCTAGATTAATCCTTGTCTAAGGTTGCCTAACTAGTCTAATGTTTTCAATATAAATGTGATGGGTGTAGATACTTGGATGAATTCCCTTCATATCTCTATAGTCCCAAGTAAAAGCTTTAGTATGATCCTTCAGAACATCAAATAGTTTGACTTCTTCATTATTCTTTAACCAACTATTAATATTCAAAAAAATTCCTAGTTGAATCTCAACATGTTTGGTTCCAGGATATGATGAATTGATTTGTTGAAAGGGTTCCATTAAGGTATTTAGTGGACAGGCATGTGGTAACAACATATGATATATACAAACATCTTCAAAAGTTCCTAAAGGTAGAATGTTGTACAAAGGATCATAGGTAAGGTTATGATACTTATTTTGTTGTAGGTCAAACTCCTCATTACTACTATTTTCCAAAAATTCTTCATCATATTTTGATATCTGTAAAGTTGAAGCTACAGATCCTTCCTCTCACTAAGAGAAATCATGTTCCTCCAGAGTGAAATTATCTTTAGTTGCAGAGAATTGGTGTGGTTTTAGAACTAACTATGATGGTTCTAGAATAGATTTTACATGTTCTAGAACTAATCCTAACTGCTCCAATAACGATTGATGTTTATTTAATGAGGGATTAACCATATCATCTATTTCCTATACATGATCCTACAATGTTATCATAGACAAAGAAGATAGATTTTACTCATTAATATTAGGATTATCAACCCATAATTTTGCTTGATTATCAATAAAAGGTCATGCAGATGGATATAATGAAATTTGCTTAGAATTTTCACCATTTGAAATAGTCATATCACCTGACCTACAATCAATTAAGGTAGCAACTATAGCTAACCATGGTCTCCCAAAAAAATGGGATAACCAAGTGTTTTACCTTTTAGTTGTAAGATAAGGAAGTCGACTGGATATTCCAAAGATTCCACCATTACTACCACATCTTCAATAACTCCTAGTTTTTCTACAAACTAATCTACCATCTACAATATGGTATTAGTAGTTTGTATGTCTATTAATGGTAATGTTTTCAAAGTTTCCATTGTCATTACATTGATAGTTGTGCCCAAATCAATCAAAACATTATGTATATCCTTATTCCCTCTAGAAATAGAAATAACAGGGCTTTTAGGATCTCCATATTTGGGTAGTAGGAGTTTTTTTGCTAATAAATCAAAAAGTTTCTTGTCTACCTGAATAGTCCTAGGGTACTGTTTCTTTCTTCCAAGTTTTTTAAAACATAAAAAATTGATTAACTTGTTTAACTCTGGAATACCCTTAATTACTTATAACAATGGTATTTCAATATTCAATCTTCTTAGTTCCTACACCAATTCAAATTCTATAAGTTCTATGATTTCTTTAAGTCTTTTTGGAATTGGAATCTCAGTAGAAGCTCTTTTGGGTTCCTTATCTATTTCTTTGTCATCTTCCTTAAGTGTAACTATGCTAGGGGTTTCAGCTTCTTCTATCATCTTAGTGATTATAACAAGTGGACTGCTAACTATTTTGCCAGATCTGATTTGAATGTATTTATAATCCATTGTATTTAAATTAGTTGATTTCATTGGTTATATTTCATATATAGGATTTGTTTGTTTGTTTCTTAGGTTTATTACTAGTTATGCTGGCATTTGTGTTTAGATTATGTTTTCAACCTATGGATTTTGTGCTAGAGGTCCCATTATGGTTTGTTGGTTCTGATTTGGATATGTCTTCCCTTGCACATAATTATTAGGGCCCCATTTAGGTTGTGGCCAAGCATAAGGATTTCCTTGACCAGCCCAAGGTTGTTGATGTCCTTGAGTATACCAAGATTAACTTACCCAATCCTGAGGATGCCATGTGGGTTGAGGGGCCCAAGGTGGCTATCCCTAACTTTGCGGTACTATTTGATCTGCCCATGGCATCATCTAGGGATTAAGAGCTAGTCTTGGCATAAACTATCCTTGGTTAGGTTGTCTCTGAACAAAATTTAATTCTTCTATGGTGGATGATGTATTGGTTTGTTTGAGCTTATTTTTTATGAGTGGAAGAAGAGAATAAGTGTGAGTATCATGTTATTTAGATTCAAATACAAGACATACTTCTATTTTATCCAAAGGATATTCCCTTATTACATGATTCTTACTACATCTAAAATAATACATGGCTAATGGTTCAAGTTGGGCATTTGCTTTAGCTTGAAATCCATCCATGGTGGAGGTTAATTGAGTTAATATGTCTATTTTAAAGTTTTCCAATTCATCCATTAATTTTTTCATATATGGATTCAAATTTTTAAGCATTTTCCCCTTTCTAGGTCCACCCCTTGTCCTTGAATAGTTTCTACAAATTTCTATGATTTCATCCATTCGTAATTGAGCAATGTTTACTCTGCTACTTAAATCAAGGGTTTCCCTAGATTCATCATCTAGACCTTTGAGAAAAATGGTTTTATTTAAATCTTCTTGAAGTACAAATTGACATATTTTACTCACAAAGAGGAATCTATCCAAATAATCTTCCATATTTTCATCTTCTTCTTGTTTGATTTTGAAAAATTCTTCCTTTCAATTTCTTCCTCTATAATAATCTTGATATTTGTCTAGGAAGACAGTTTCCATTTTTTCCCAATTGGTAATAAAATTAGATGCTAATCCCATAAACCACCTCATTACTGCATCCTTCAGAGTAGATGGAAACAACTTTAGTTTTTGATTATCTGTCTTGTAATCATAAGTCTGACATAATACTTTAAACTCAAATAGAAATTGGTTAAGATCTTCATATGACATTCCTCTAAATGTGGGCAAGTGTGTAGGTGAGATTTTTTTCATATTGGTTTCATCATCCTCAATCTGAATGGGATAGGTAAAGGTTCTCTCAGGTTCTCTTCTAGCTTTTCGTACCATCTCTCTGGTATTTTCTAGTCCCTTCTCCTAGTCAATGTGGTATGTGGTCTATTTTGGGGATGGTGAAAAGTTAGGAGTAGGAGTTGAATACTCAATTGAGAATCAAAACATTCTCTTAATGGATCTTGAGAAATAATCTTCCTCCCTAAGATTTTACTTGGTTCTGGTCACTGATCCAAAAATTCCAAAAATGGCAATTTTGCTTCTTATCTTTTAGGAGATAATGGTGCCTCCAATTCTTGCTCAGCATCCTTTCTTAAACTAGAGGATGATGGAAATTCTTGTTCATATATTTTGGGGAGAAATATACCCTTGGATTCTCGTGGTCTACTCATAAATTAGGGAAATTTTCTTTAATTACTAAGCGAATGATTGTTGCTCTTGTTGACACGTAATTGGAAAATTCCAACTAGCGAGTCCCCAACAACAATGCTAGAAATGATGGGTGTCATCATTCCCTTCATTTAATCAACTTCTTGTTGATGTCATATTTAACCAGGGCTGTGTCTAAAGCTATATGCAATAAGAAGAATTATAGCAATTTAGTAATTGATTATAGGTATCTTTATTTTTTTATTTTTGTTTTGGGGGTTTTAATGTCTTGAGGACTTCTTGGTTACAACCTTATTGGAATCAATCTATGTGACTTTGCCAAAAGTAGACACACATTGTAGAAATGAAATAGATCACTAGAAATAAACACACTTTTGTAGAATGAAATGGATTGCTAGAAATAAACACACTTTTGCAGAATAAAATAGATTGCTAGAAATAAACACACTCATAGAATAAAATATATTGTTGGAAATAAACACACTTTTTTAGAATAAAATATAAATACTAGCCAAAAATGAAGATCCTGGTTCTTTGGAGGAGTGGGCCCTTGCTCCACCTAGAAACAATATTGAATAATTTAATTTGATTTAAAAATAGAAATGGCTTATTTCATTGATAAAATGTTTTGTATTACAAAAATGTAATAATCTATCCTTTTCTCTCTATTCTTTAATGATCTTCTTCTATCTCTTCTTAAATTCCCAGGTTTGTATATACGGATGCTTTGATGGCTGTAACTATTTCATAGATATGATGGAATTGAATCATACCCATAATAGATGTTGAATCAAGATGTGGTTGGATGTCTAGCTATGTGATAAATGTCTTAAATCTAAAAATATAGAAATTAGGGATTTGATCCTAATTTAATGGGATCATTAACCTGACATATCACTGACTATTTTGGAATAGATCCTTATTAGTTCTATATCTAGCTGTGAAAGTTTTGGAGCTTATCTATAGGAGTACCAGAGCTAATTTCGATAATTTTGGAGCTTAAATATAGAGTTCCATAGCTAAGTCTAAAAATGTGACAACGTGAAATAGTATGGTGGAGTTCTAGAACTAAGCCGAATTGATTCTAATGCTTCCAAAAACATGTAATTTACTTCATATTTGTTCTTTATCCTAGTGATGACTTGTTTTATTACAAAACTTGAAGTTTCCAACACACTTGTTAGGAATTATAGGTTTTTAAATGTTAGAATCACAATCAACAAAAGATGGATAATTACATCCTAAATCATCTCAGATCAAAATAAAAGTTACAAAATGCAATCAAACTTAATAGAAAGAAAGAGTAAGATGAGTTAATTTATTATACATTTATTGGGCATATCCTGGCCTCATCAAATAACTTATGTCAAAGTTGAAGTACTCATCCTCAAAAACTATACAAGGATAAAATATGTATTCAAATTTATCTACAAGGCATGCATAACCAATGTTGTAACAGCCATGAACATATTCTTCTTTTAAATCTAATTCAAACTCAAGGGACTTTGAATCTGATGTTGAGACTGATGTTGATTGAGATTATGATGGTAAATCTAATGTTAGTTTAAGAATTGAGATTGACTCTATCTCTGATTCTTAATTTGATGGGTAATATATTACAATGATGTCTTGTTAAATGCTTGGTAGTGGATAAGTAATAACCTATAATGGCATGATGGGATCCACTAGGACTAGTTTGTCAAAGTGAGACTCCTTTAGGATGGGAAAAAGGTTAAGAGATAACTCCTTAGAGACTATTTTATCAATAGGAGGATCTTGAAAAATAGGCACATGGTCAAGGTAATGATTTTCGTAAAGGTGTTATGATCATCAAGAAGTGACTCAACAAAGACTAGCTCATTAGAGTGAGACTCCTCGATAATGAGTATAGGATCAATAGGTGATTCATCAAAAGTTAACTTATCATAAGTGGTTGGTTCAACAAATACATCTTGGATTGGTTTGTTCTCTTAGCTTGGGTTTTTAATGAGTGGAACATTCTAGTTTTGAACATGGCTTGGTCTTTGAAGGATTGGATTAGTTGAGGTTTAGATGGGATTGGTAATGGAAGAGGAATGGCTTACAATTGGATAATGGTAGGGCATTAGGGAGCAAGATTACTTACATGATCCAAAGGACAAAGTCTTGAAATGGTAATAATAGGGTGGTGTGGATCTTGATTTCCCACACAATCCAAAGGACTAGGTCATATAATAATTAAGGGAAGTTGTGGATCTTGATTACTCACACAAGCCAAAGGACTAGGTCTAGCAATAGCAATGGTATTCCTTGGATATTGTAGAGCTTGATAGCTTGTATAATATAAAGGAGGGTTAGGGGTAGTAAATGATTTGATAATAAATAATGTCATGGAACTTGATTGCTTGCACAATCCAAAGCATCCAAGTCTTCCTTATAAACCATATCATCCCAGTCATGAGTTGTCTCATAAGTTGGTTCTTGATTGTGTTTTATGTACTGATTATTTTAAAGAGGGTAAGGAACTATATCCAAAACAAAATTATCTATAGTTGGGTCTTCAAATTCCTCCTCACAAACCTCTTCATGCCAATCAAGGTCTTGATTTGGATTTTTTAGATTTTGACCATGTTCCCCATATGGAGTATTGTAGGGAGATTAATAAAACTCTTAAGAAAATCTTTCTCTATAAGGGTTCCTAGTGGTGTTTTATGTGGCCATTCTATCATAAGTTGGATTTTACATGAATCTACCATAAGTGTAGCTAGACATCCACATAAATGATGAAAGCTCTGAAACAAAAAGGTTTAGACTTATATAAACTCTAAAAAAATATGTCCAAAGGACAAATGATTCAAACTTGGTCTAACTTGGTCAAAATGGGTGGAGATGTATCTCTAATATGGTTAAAAAGTGGATTTGTATCTCCAAAATGATTTTTACTAAGACTTGGCATAAACAGTCTAATCATCAAATGTCTAATGTCAAATGTCATACACACAAAAGAGTTAAGCATCTAAATAAAAACCAACATGTCAAAGGTCTAGGTCAAATTGTTCCAAACAAGGTATAAATTAAGAAAAGGAAAAGTTGAGTTACTAGGTCTTTTGTCCAAACATGGAGTTAAAAGCTAGGCTCAAAAAAATAGGAATGCGAGGACTTTTGACCAAATGGCATCAAAAGCTAGACATGAAACAAAGGTTGATGTGATTTGATTTAATTTAACAAGTTTGGAAATAACATTGACATAAACCTAACACATAGAATCAAACATAAACATGATCAATTGGCATAAGGCATAAGACAAAAGGTTCTTTGAAGAAAGACTATGTTTTTCCAAATAAAGGCACAAATAATTATGAGGATAGACATTAAACAAAAAAACCATCAATAGTTTTTAAATTTGGGTAATCGATTAATCAAATTCATGCAACCCATAAGATAAAGATATATGTATCAGCCCCATGAATTAAGACCTAAATATAAATCAATCAATGTTTGAATACAAACTTGACAAGGCTAATTGAGAACTCTATGTTGAAAACTAGGATTTTACAAAACAAGCTAGACAAGATTGGATATCATGACAACACAAGACAAAGGTCTAAATGGTATACATGACATGGTTTGAAAAAAATGTGTTTTGATATAATGGTAAACAAGTCTTGAAATAAATTAGTAGCCTAACACTGTAATCATGCTCAAATGATGTGATCTATGTTATGATTCAAAAGACTCAAATGCAAAATGGTTTTGACATGTTTTGGGAAGCATAACACTACCCTCATCAACTCAAATACACTGTTTTGACATGGCTTATGAACAAACAAACAAATTTTAGTCTTAAAACATACCAAGAAAAAGTGACCAAAATACACTAAGTATAATCATCCAAATCCTAGTAAGGGTATGACAGTGTGGGGTTGAATAAACTAGCAAGATGTTAAACATTTCTAGGGGAATCAATTGCACAATGACTTTCACATAAAATAATGCAAAATAAAAGCACAAAAATTGGGTGACTATGGCATTGGATAGTTGTAAAAATGTCTAATCCTTTTTATAACCACTACATCCTATTGTTCATTTAATGTAGTACAATGTCCAAATGTAGATATGTCTTATGTGAAACTTAGAAGGAGTAAGTGAAGTCAATGTTAGGAGGTGAAACCTTAGGTCAAATCTTCCCTAAAGAACTCATGGGAGGTAATGATTTCCCCCTCGCAAGCCAAGTTTTCATGAAATAAAAGACCAATATAAAGACTTTAGGGTCATTTTCAAGGTCGCCCAAACTTTGACAATTTTTTGGGGAGTGTTTTAGATGACATTCTTTCTAAGCCCTGGACTAGGATTTTTATAATAAGAATGGTGATTTTGATTCCAAGGGTTACCTAAATGGGACAAATGGAAGAACATACATGAAACACCGCTCTCTTTGATAAACAAAATTAGATCAAACAACTATTGAAGACAAAAATGACAAGTGTTTTTAATTTTAAGCCTAAAGGAAAGATTTGGTGGTGTTCATTTGACCCCTTGGTCTTAATTTGTAACTTTGAAATCTAACTACAATATTTAAGCAATAAAAGCCTAAATGATTCTCTTTTAAGCACTAAAATGAAAAGTTTGATTCATTTTAAAACACCCTAAAAGAAGTTTAAAAGGATCTATTCAAGAATTATTTGATGATTTTTCAAGTAAAACTTGCAAAAAAAATGTCAGCAAGATGTTTAGCTTAGAAGAAATTTTGAAGATAAAACAACCAACTTAGAAAAATGAGCTCTTAGGTTTGTGTAAAAAAAACACAATGACCATCGATGGTTATACTAACCGACGAGGGTGATATTAATGTAGATATATGATGATTTTACTAACAAGTGACAATTATGTAGACTAACATCAGTTTTACTAATGTTAACTAGTGATGGTTGAAAATGATCATTGGTGGTTTACTGAACCAATGATGGTTACTCTGTAAACCTGTGACAAAGAAAAAAATGGCCAAATGAAGTTATAAAATCACTTAGAAAGAGTTTTTTAAGTTTCCTCATGCTCTCCTTTTATATGTGGGATGTGTTAAGTGTCCCACTAAGCATGCCATTATGTGATCTAGGAATTTGACTCAAGAGAGAATGGTTAGTATCATGTTAGTTTTAAAATTAAAACAAAATGATAAAAACACAGTACCTAACATAACATATCTAGGCCTAGACACTAGGAAGAGATTAGTTAACAAAAATGAATAAAACACATAATTAAAATGCAAAATAAACCTTTATTTACCTTTCTTAGATGCTCTAAAATTATTTTTGTAGTTGCTTGCATGGTTTGTGATCATGAAGTCTTCATCAAAGGAGGCTTGGTTATATCCTCTTCCTATAAGCACCTTGTGGCTTTGGTTTAGCTTGGCTTAGAATCAATTTGGAATCATAACTTTGGCATGTGAGAGATCTTGGAATCAATTTTACATGGTACATTTGCATAAATTAATCTTAGAAATGATGTTCATGGCCTCTCTATTTATATATTTTGGTAAATGGCAGAATTAACTTGAACCATCCATATCAAGATTGAGATGTGTGGCTAAGGATTAATCCAATTATGTAATTAAAATCCATAAATAGGCTCATCAATATTTGTGATAAATGAGCATTTAATAGGTATGGAGGGCATTGATGAGGCATGGGAGGCATGAATCCTAATATTTATGGTATTTATGGCCTAGGGATGTCTTCCCAAGAAATAAGGTCACCTAATGATGTAGATATTCAATACTTATTTCCAAAAATGAGTTTTCAACAAGTTTCCATGGAATTTTTAATTAGGCTCTAATTTGGTTTTATTATCTCTTAAGTATGATTAAGCACTTTATGCACAAATTACTTAAATCAATTTGAATGCCTTGTTATTAGTCTAAAATTTGACTAGATTGGAATGAGAATGTGATTTTAGATGTGTTGAATTGTATTATCCCATTTAGGATGTTACCAACATCAAATAACAAAGGCATGTGTCTTATGTAAGAGATTTGATAGGAAATATCAATCCAAAGCACCTAGGTGCAAAATTGGCATTTTGACTTAGAATGATCTGATCAAAGTTAGCTGGCCCATAAATTGTATTTCCCCATTTTATGATACTCTAACCAAAATCAGCACTTTAATACGTTAGATTCAAATATTTTATTTTGATTTAGTGTTTTTAGGCCAAATTGTGAACTTTGGTGGAAATTGGTCAAAATATTGGTTAGAGTTTATCGATGGCCAAATTTAGGTGTCTACAAGTGGTTATTAGTTCAAAGAATTTGGGTACCTCTAGGAACTCAATCCTAGTACCACTTGAAGCTACAAGATCCTTCATTCCTTTGCCACTCTCCTTAGTTGCATCAAAAATCCTCCTTTATTCCTTCTCATTCATGAGCTCTCTAATCTAGGGTTTGAGATCATCATGGGTATCAATACTTGTAGTGCTCATAAGTTCCAATGAATGTGATCAAGATAGAATATTTTAGAGCTTTCCATATATAAACTAGATAGGGATGATAAGTCCATGTATGGGGAACTCATCACTAAACAAGTTAACCTCATTGGTAGGATGGGTCTATGTAGCTTTTGGCCTTTTAGAGGACTTAGGAACAAGGGCCATCTCTACTTCCCTTTTCTTTTGTGAGATAAGGACTAAATCCAAATCCATTTCCTCCCCCTTTTTAATCTCACCTACCTAGGGTTCTTCAGCTTGTGCCAACTTAGATGTGTTTTCCTTAATTTCCTTATCTTCTTAATCTGACCCATAGGTCTATACAAGATCTTTGAAGAGTTATTAAACTATTTCAAATGGTTTTAGAGCAATCATATCAATGTGATCTACTAGTGAAGGTGGTCTTAAAGGTGGAACTGATGATGAATAACCTTCTCCTATATCTTCTTCCAATTTCCTCTAACTAGGTCCTTGAATTTGGAATAATTGTTGTTGTGGTAGTCTTGGCAGTCCACTTTAGGTGGAAGGTAATAGATGATATTGAAATGGGTTCATGTGACAAATTTATCCAGTTTGTTTCTCCTCTCTTTGTAATCTATGCTCAAGTTTGAAGCCATGTTACCGGCCCTTAGCTAGCACTTCCTTGAAGTTTACAGCCTTGGTGTAGAGGTGGTCATATGGGATAAATTTATACTCATAATACACCTTGTTCAACTACATGTATTGAAAATGGGGGACAACTTTTTTATTTGGTCCCATTCCTTGAGGTCATCCTTTTGAAAATAGAAGGCATCTCTATGTCTAGACATAACATCCAACTATTTTCAGCCATGGATCATGGTTTTTCCAATCAAGAATGGAAAAGGATGAAAAATTCCTTTCCTCTTCTCTCTAAATACATTTTTAATACTTTTGAGGAATTGTGAAGAAATTTATTATTCAGCTAATTTGATAGGGACATGGACTGGCAATCCATATGGCTGAGTCATGACTCCCTCCATCCTGATGATGGTGTAATCTAGGTAATACCATATGTCACCCGTGGGCTTTACATATTTCTTAATGAGGGGGTTAAATTTGGGCATGGGGTTCCCTATGATATTCTTAACTAAATTAGGATATATGCAATCAAAAATGAATTGCATTTGACCCTTGTATTTAAAGATATATAATTTTGAATAATGATGGGATATGGTAATCTTGCTATGAGAGAACCAATTGTTGCTATCAGGAATATGTGTGGAGGCCATCAATGAGTCCAATAGATAGGACATAATGGTGAATTTTTGGTTGATCTTCCTTTTTATGCCATATAATTGTCTTCCCAAGTGGATGCTAATTAATTCTCTAATAGGTGGAGTCAGTGTCTCTTCCACCATGAAATATATGTAGGAAACCCATTTGGGGTCGACATACGTTAAGGTGGCTACCCCTTAATCTCTATTTAATAGTGTCATGATGATCCTAATGACTTCCCTAAATTTTATAATATGTATCTTCCCATCATGATTCCTAGATATGTGGGTTCCTTAGTTTAACTAGGGTCTTTGAATAATGTCTAAATTATGCTTGGTTGTCAACTCCTTGATGGTTGGGAGGTCTATATGTGTCCTAGGGTGTTTATAATAGTCCTAAAAATCTATAGGAGAAATTTATGTTATCTCTTTTGACACATCTTTCCTAACTATACAATCACCATCAATTCTATAATTGATAAACATAGGTATAAGGATATCTATATAATGGAGTACCTCTAGTTTTTGCAACTACTTGATGAAGACTAGACATCTGAATTACAACCAAGTCATCAAATTTCCTCTTGATTGCTATGATAATTTTTCATTAGAAGTGAGAGGTTGCATTTCCTTGATAGCAAAGAAGATCTCAAACCAGTTCTTCATTCCATTATCGAGTGCCCCAATGTCTAATTCCATGTACCTAAAACATATTCCCTCATTGTCCATATATAAATATAATTTTGCCTCTTCTTTCCATTATTTCCTAGCTACCACCATGATGCCTTAATTACCTTAGGTTTATGACTAGCTTTTCTTTGCTTAGGATGAAATTTGAGCTTGTTTAATGAAGTTATGTATCAATAGTCAAGAATTAGGGCTTTATGTTGTTCTGTTAGGGTTTATTAGGGATTTAATGGTGAAGGTGGTGTAATTAATAAATTTTTCCATGCCTTAGATCTTATGGATAGCCTTATTTATGAAAATTATATCTTTTTAGGTGTGATAAATATTTGGATTTGTCATTCAGTGTTTACATGGTGCCTATGTGGCCCTCCCCATGAAAATTCCTTTGAAAACTATCCATTGGTTTTGAAATCAAGTCTATTATCTTTGCTCCATTGGATCATAACCTTTGATCAAGTGTAATTCATTATATATTTCAAGATGCACATGGCTTAATTAGTCTCAGGTCTTAATAAAACTTAGGCCTAAAATATACTCCTAAGTTTTATTTATGTTAATAAACACTTAAAAACTTAGGCTAAGGTCTTTTATGCTAAGGTTTCCATGTTAATAAACTAGGGTACCTTTTGAAGGGTTTTTAAAATGCCCCTTTTTCTTAGGCTAAAAAGGTAGCTGAGGTTAAATTTGATGGCCTCACTAACATCAAAGACATTTTTATAGACATCGAATGATGGGAGTGAGACTATCAAATTTAGTCTTGAGTTTCATTTCATGAGGGCCTAGGTTTGAGTCCCAAGGTCATTGTGTTTATGAAGACAATGAATAATTAAATTTAAATTACTTCCTTAGTCCATATGACTACATCTTAGGTATTATCAATTGAAGAATTTGCACCATTGGATCAGATCAGTGACATAGCAAGGGTTGTTAGATCCATGTATTTGTATGTGATTGGTTCCCCTCTTTAGTGACATTTTCAAGCTTCATTGGCATTGTTCTTATGATTCATGCCATTGGATCAAGATTAGTGATGTAGTGAGGGCTGTTAATTATGATCTCAAAGGTTGAAGCTGATTAAATTTAAACTATCAAGGAGTCTTTTGTCTTCACACTATTATATGAAGATCTAAGGGTGAACATGGATCATTATATCTACAAAAGTGCATGAATTTTAAGTCACCAATTAGTCACATATAGACTTAAGTCAAATGCTTAATCCTAAGTTAATTATGTGAATAAAAATGATGAGCTTAGAGATAAAGTTTATTATGATAAATCTAAGGTTAAAACATTACTATGGTCCCCTTTAGACTTAGGTAAAATTTTGGTTGTGGTTAAATTTTATGGTCTCACTAATGTTAAAGACATCCTCATGAACATCAAATGATGGGAGCGAGACTATCAAATTAAATCCTATAAGAAATTTTTCATAGAAAAGAAAGTTGGTGCATAGTTCTTCCTGGGTGATCTCATATTATTAGATTAGATCTATTGGGAAGTGAGAACCATTGGATATACAATTAAATCAAATCAGTAAGTTATGACCTAATATGTATAATGGATTAAACTAAGGTTTTGATCTTAAGATGTTGTTTGTGTTAATAAACACAAAGACATTTAAGATTGAAGCCTAGGCTAATAAAAAAATCCTTGGCTATAAATGAAAGGGGCCTATGGAATAGCAATTAGGAAAGGTTAGGACGTTAATATAGGGGGTAAAATATAAAGGTCTAAGTATGATTTTATATTAAGGTTTGGTCATATCAAAAACATGATTGAGCCTTAATATAAAATTAGACTTAGGTTTTTTTTTTAAATATGATTTCTTGTTAGACTTCTCCTACCATTTTTAAATTCAAATCATAGATTTTTATATTTTGGAACCCTCACTTTCTCCATGGAACCTGCACTTCATCATCCAAACACAACCGTTAGTAGGGTTATCCCATAAAGCATAATCACAATAAGATATGTAGAGGATCATGTCCTTTGAAGTGGATGATCTTCAAATTCTAATAAAGATTTACTTTTTCAAAGCCAATTCAAGGTACACATTTTTGAAACATTCACAAGGGTCCTTATTTTACAAAAGTAAAAAAAATGGGTGTATGTTGGATCCAACAAATGACAACTCAAATGGGAAACATAGTAATATGTTAGATCCCATAATTTGGTTTAGACTTGAACATAAGTCTTTCATCTCATTTGTCCTACACCATCATCTTAGCCAATTATTGGTTGAAACAAGCCTCTCATGTGTAAAATTTTAAATTTAATGTTAAAACACAAACATGTAATGTGTCCTTTGATTCCACTTATTATTTATGATGGGACTTTTGAATACAACATCTAGGTTTCATATCATTGACCATAACATTGACTTGAATCATATTTGGGTATTCATTAAGAATAGTGGATTTTAGCTTAGGGAAGTCTTGGGCATTGCTCTACTACTAGCTTGGCATCCATAGCCCTGATAAATAAGCCTTTGTCTCCACTCAAGGCCTTTCTCCACTACTAGCTAGGAGTCTATAGCCCCAGTGTAGGTTACCATAATCATGTTTATCTTCGTATCTTTTGATTTTGAAATAAGTTCCCATTTTTTGTGTTTTATAGGTCCTTTGGAAAATGTTGGGAGCCAATATATCTAAGTTTTAAGTATTTAGTCATATGTTTGGTTCTTGGGGTAATCAACTATAGTTACAACTTTTGTCCTTGACAAGGATGTGTTTTAAGTGCAAGCATGAATGTGCCTTAACAAACTGAATTCACTTCCTACACATATGATTCTTCTTAAAACTAAACTTTGATTTAGAATAAGGTTTGAGTTCCTGTGAGATAACGGACCTATATAGCAATCTATGCCAATGCATTAGGTTGTAACATGATGCTCTGTCACAACCTCATGTTCACTTTTGTAAGGTTCATACTCACATTTCTAAGTGACTAAAATTTTAAGAAATCTAAGAAAATTTTGAGCAAGAGCCATCTACAATACTTATTGAAGAAAAATATCATAACTAAAATAGGAAGCAAGCACACAACACAAAGAAAAAAAATAGACAAACAAAGTAGGAAAGCAAACAAATAGAAAGCAAATAAATATACATTATCCAAACAAAAAAACAAATCAAGGAAACTAACTAGCCTACCTACTCTAACCCTATACAATATTATATATTTTATTCCATGAAGATTCCTAGTAGAGTAGCAACAAAGTAGTGTTTAAGATATTTCGCATTAGTGGGCAATGTAAATGCTACTCTTTAAAAATATTTTAACTTAAATGTGTTGTTGCCTAATATTTTTGAAATTTGGTATGGGCTAATCCATAAGGGTTTAAACTTACCATGCTTTCCTTTAGTTTTTGATGCCTTGTCCCAAGGGAGGATTAGGTCTCTTTATCTGAACACCTTCACTTTGGACTTATTTTCAAACCATATTTTCATAGTTTCTTGATGTTTAATGATGTTTTCAAATGCATTTTCTTTGTCATCCTCCATTTGAACGATGTTTAACAGCCTGTAAATGCCCAGTTATTGGATCTCTTCCATTTATTATTACATGAATGTGAATATGGGTAACTTGAGGGTAATGGGAAAGATAGGTTCTTGACCATACACCAACAAGAATGGTGAATCCTTGAGTGCTTACTTGATCCTTATACTATCAGCCCATAATTCATACTTAAGGAGTTTTTGTCATGTTCTAGGTTTATCCATAGTATACTTCTTGATGGCTTTCATAAGATTCTTATTGGTAAATTCAGAGACTCCATTTACTTGAGGATAATGATTGGATGCAAACTTTAAAGATATGCCATTATCATAAGCCCATTTAGTCATTTATATGTATATAAATGTAGATCCACTATCACAAACTAAGGAAACTAGGGTTCCAAATCTAGTGCAAATATTTTCTTTAATGAAGATGATTACCTCCTCTATCTTACATTATTTAGTGGATATATCTTTATTCCACCTTGTATAATAATCTGTAGTAGTCATGATGTGTTTGTGTCCTTAAGAGGAATTGGGGTTAATTACCCCCATAAATTCCAACCCCCACTATGCAAAAGGTTTGTCTACCATCACTAGTTGTGAAGGCATGTTTTCCTTTTTCTCTTTTATGCTAAATATTTGACATGAGTGGCACTCCCTCACATGCTTGTGAGAATCCTTGAAAATGGTGGGCTAATAATACCCAGCTTTGAAAATATTGTGAGTTGTGGTTCTCCCTAAAGGGTGTCCACTACCTATATTTTAATGAAATGTGGACATGATTTGAGAAACCTCTTCTTTAGACACACACCTTAAGTAGATCCCTTCAAAGTTTTTGCTATATAGGACTCCATCTTTGATGAGGTAATAGGTTGCTTTGAGCCTTAAGGCTCTCTTCTATTCTTTGATGAGTCCTAGGGGATAACTACCATTGATAAGTAGGTGTATTAGAGAGTCATACCATTAATTGGGTTGGAAGTTATGTTTATCAATTTTCATGACATAAAGCTTAGGATTAGTATTGGAAATAATCTAGACTAGGCCTTAAATTTCACCAGTTTGGAAATATTCATTTCTATATCATACTCTTGTAGGATTGAAATCCACTTGCCCTTTCATTTCCCAATCTCATTATGACTTAATATAAGCTTTGTGGCTAGGTCTATTAAGATGGAATGCACCTTATTTCTAAACATGTAATGTCTAAATTTTGTTACTACTTTCACCAATGCATAGGATTGCTTATCAATCATGGACTAGTTTAATTCTAAATTTTTGAAATTTTTTCTCATGAAGGCTATAGGGTGGTCATTTCCATCAATATTTTGATTCAATACAATAGCCATGGTGTGGTCAAAATCAAATGAATATAGTTAAAAATCCTTTAAGAAGTTAGGACTTATCAAGACTATGGCTTGATTGATTACCTTCTTGATGCCAACAAATTCTTTCTTGGATCCTTCATCCGAAGATATTTTATAATATTTCTTAATTATATCATTCAAGGGTTTGACAATATTATCAAATCCTAAGATGAACTTCCTTACAAAGTTGATCTTGACAAAGAATAACTTTAGCTCTTTTTGGTTGTTAGGTAGCTCAATCTTGGAAATGGATTCCACTCTCTTAGGATCTATGGAGATCCCTTATTTGGTGATGGCATGCCCCAATAGTTTTCTTTTAGTAACACAAAAGATGCTCTTCATGGGGTTAAGGGATATGTTATACCTCCTACACATTTCAAACACTTATTGTAGGTGCATGAAATGATTTTCTTTATTATTGGAAAACATTGTTAGATCATTCATATATATGATGATACATTTTCCTACTAGAACTTGAAAAGAATGTTACATGCCTCTTTGAAAGGTTGCCCCTACATTAATTAGTCTAAAGGGCATTATTTTGTAAGCATGTGTTCCCTATTTAGTGGTGAAGGTTGTCTTCATTCTATATTCTTTGGAAACAAGCACTTGGTTATATCCAAAAAAATCCATCCAAGAAAGACATCATGGTGGATCCTAAAACAAATTGGATGACTTGGTCTAGAGAACGCAAGGGGTAATTGTCCTTTTTAAATGCTTTATTTATATTTCTAAAGTCTATGCACAATCTTATTTTTCCATTCTTCTTTCTAACTAGGACCAAGTTAGTAACCTGAGCGGAATGCCTAATAGAAAACACAATCCTTGCATCCAATAGTTTTTTGACCTCCTTAAATATCATGGGTTCCAAGATAGGGTTGATAGGTATTTTCTTATACCTAAAGGGTTTGCAATTTTCCTTGAGGGGTATGGTGTGAGTAATAACCCTTGGGTTAAATATTTTCAAATATTCATAGGACTAGGCAATTACATTCTTATATTTTGTAAGCAGCTCCATAGCCTTTTTGTTTTCAATTTCAATACAATCCTTTCTTATGTTTACTTATTAGGGTTGATTATGTGGGCCAAGATTTATTGGATGATAGTCCTTACCACTTACTTTGTGTACCTTAGGTGCTTCAGTGATCTTTTCATGATCAAACAACCTTTCCAATGAGATCATCCCTTTAGGTATCTTATTGTCATTTAGTTGGATGATTTTACCATTAAGCTCCCTTTCAGGATAACTTTCATTAGCTTCATCAATGATGTGAGCTTCAAAGGCCCCAAAATTAGCCAAGAAACCTATAATTTTTTTATCATCATTGAAGACTTGAAAATGATTCACGTTTTCTAGGACTAAGGGGCATGGTACTATCTCAATGCTAAAATTGGGGGAATCATGATTGGGCATGAGATTAGATACAATAGAGGCAAGGTCATTAGAATTTCTTTTTTCTTCCCTAAGGATAAACATGATGTTGAAAGTATCAAGAGATTCTACCAAGTCCCAAACCCTAAACTTATACCTCTTAAGGTAGGATATATTACATTGGTACTTGCTCCTTATTTGATTGACCACAAGTTTAGAATATCCATAAATAAGGATTTCATTGACCTTGTGCTTAATATCAAGCTACAACCCTAGGATGAAAGATTAATATTCAACCAATTTATTAGTGCATAAGAATTACAATCTATAAGATACATGATATTATTTTTCTGTAGAGTCTATCAATGCAATACCAACTCTTGATCTTGACTTACATCTAGCACCATCAATATATAGTCTCCATAGGCTAGGCATTAGAAGAGGGTTCATGGAACCAAGTTATTTTATAGTTTCCAAAGTGAAGATTCCCAGATCAAAATCCAAGAAGTTTACCTTTTCATTGATATCATTATATTTTTTTAATCATGTGTTTCATCCTTGGCTCTCTTTCCATCCTTATTTTATTTGGAACACCCTTCCAAGGTAACCATAAGTGGGAGTAGTTAGTAGACATGTATGCATTTAGGGCATTAGTCCATTCTCTACTAAGGAGAAATCCATAAACACTAGGGATACCCACCACTTGTATGTCCATGAATTTTTGAACTCTTGGTTCACTAGCCAATTGCATATGCACATTTAAAAATTCCCAATGACTTTGACTTGTGACATGTCCAATTTGCATGACCACCCTATTAGATGTGATTGGGATCAACCTAAGTTGTTCACATATCATTGTAAGCATGATGTTGGTTGAGGCTCCATAATCTAAAAGGCAATTGTGGACATTATTTTTGAATATCATGACTATGAGTAGGAAGGGTAGGGACTCTACCTTATTTATTTACATAGTTACATTTTCACTATCACCTTTTGGAGGCTTCCAAAGTTTCTTAGACAATGATTCCAAGAGTAAGTCTCTTTGTTATGTAATCTATGTTAGCTAATGTAGAGTGATGTTGGATTTGATATTCTTCATATCCTCCATAATGTTATAACCAATATTGATTTAAGGTCCAATAGTAGGTTTGGAAGAACTACCCTTAGGTGGTTCGGGAGCATTCCTTGATGTAGTGTCTAGAGGAGTCCCATAACCGTTAGGGGGAGTTGAAGTAGTTAATGGTTACTTTTATTCTGTATTTCTTAGATGGTATTCTTTCAATAATTTTTTGAATTCTTGAATCCCTTTATGAATATTTATGGGCTCATTATCCTCTTGGAAAGGGAATTGGAATGTCTCTACCATGTGCACTTGGTCAGATGGCTTGGACCCAAAAGGACTTGTAGTAGTATCTTTATTTCAGACTACTTTAAATGTGTCACGTTCTTCTTGGAAAGATTCAAGGCATTAAAAAGCTCAATGAAATCAATCTCACCATGCTTAGAGGTGGCATGCAACCTAAAATGGTCTGGCAAGGCATTATCAGTGAGATTAATATCCATTGTCTTCTTTCTAAAATAAGGCTCACTGTCTTTATTGTTGTAGAAGCTATCATTCTAAAATCTATTTACATACCTATTAAAATTTTAGAGGGTGAATATAATTATATATTTATCATTAGCATTTCCAACTTGTTTTTATAGTTATAAGAAATATGTGCTAAGCTTTTGGACCATCTTTAATATAGATTCATTCTCATTCTTAGGGATTTTAGAGCTTTGGACTTGGCTATTATTAGTACCATTCACTGGAACTAAATTCTTTTGGTTATTGGTGTGAGATCCATTAGTATCTTGATGACTCAAAAAACTTAGGTTCTAATTAGGATCAACATGGCTAGTAGGTAATACATTCAAAGCAAGGAGTTGGTTCAAAGCTAGAGCATTTTGGTTATTATTTGGGAAAAGGTTCAATACAAGCATCTAGGGGTTAATGTTTGGGATATAATAAGCCATTTTTCCTTATGTTTGCATTTGGTCACTAATAAACACCACTTCAGAATAATCTTGGGCTAATGTGTTGATAGTTGGGAGGGCCCTTTTTAGAAACACAAAAGTCAAAGGGTCCACTATATCTTTGCAAACTTCTAGAACTAAAGGTTAATTAAGTTTTTATGGATCCATGGTTAGACTAAACATATTTTGGAACTTGGAATTAAAAGATCTAATAGGTTCACTTTCATCCCTCTTAATGGTTGTGAATTGGTGATAAATGATGCAGGGGCTTATGATCTTTCCAAATTTATCAATAAAGATAGTGTTAAAGTTATTCCATGAGGTGATGCAATCATAAAGTAAATTAAAGAACCATTCATATGTATCATCCTTGAATGTAAATATAAATAACCTACATGCTAAATATTCATGGATAAAATTTAATAATCTTAAAGTAGCCTTGAAATATTTAACATGTTCTTCTGTAGTTGCAACACTAGTGGGACTAAATATTGGGAAGTAATTTTTAGGATTATGTGGTAAGTCATGAACTACACCTATTATATTGATGGGGTAACTTCTAATCCATGCCATATATAGATAAATATTGAACATAGGAACCCCTTGTAAGGGTGAAAATGGTAGAGACTTATAATTCTTATGCCTTCCTCTATCTTTCCTAGTTATTCTATGGGTTTCTAGCTCAAGTAAGGGTTCTCTAGTCTCTGAATGTGATTTGGTCCTAATCCTTGGTAATTCCAACTTGAATATTAAGGATCATATTTGAAATATAGTGTTTCAATTTAGATTTCACAAAGAACAACATTAAATATACACACTAAGCCTATTTTGTAAATATTTACTCATAAGGGACAAAGGACACTGATCTTTGACTAAGCAAGCTCAGAGATATGTTGAATTATAAAAAGATGAACATTATTTACAACCCATGACTTAATTAAACTCAATATTAATAAATAATTGTCAATATTCAACCGAAATAAGCTATCCTAATCTTAAATACTATGAATTTTTAAAACCTGAAGTCATCTTTACTAGAAGTTAAACATTTATTTATAGAGAACTAGGATCTTTGCCTCACAAAGCACAAATATAGGTGAGAAACCACTTAAAGATCAAGGATCCTTGAACTTAGAGTGAAGAATCACTCATAAGGGTAAATAATCCTTCAACCTTAACACAAGAAATATCATAATTGATCAAATGCCCTCCTTCTAGCACCAACAAAGCTCTTTCTCATATTGATGCTTCTAACTACCTCACAGGTGGTCTCAGTGTTGATGAATAATTCTCATTTTAGGATCCAAGGCATGAGTTGTATTTTTTGATAATTTGGGATGTTTATGGTGGAATATAAGTAGAGTGTGAGATATGTCCACAATATTTGTTTAATTTGGTGGTTGGGAGCCACTAGGGTCCTATATATTTGAATTTTTTTGATATTTATGATCCACAAACTAACCTGAGTCTATATTAACAATGATCTTAAGCTAAATTGAACTTTGATAAAGAAAATATAAAAAATGAGGGTAATTTAGAAAATAAAACATGATTACAATCTTCCATCTTAAATATCATGCCAAGGTTCTAATTAGTTTGAGAATACATGAACCAATTTATGATGTAAAATAGTATGAACCCATATTCTATCATAAAATAGGCAAACATTAAAGGAAATATAGAAATCACAAGTAAGAGATAGATTTACTTTAAAGAATTTACTAATATAACATTAATAACATGAGAACATCTAAATCCAGAGCAAATGAAACAAAGTATACCTAAGATCTTTCAGCTAATCTAGCATAGCATAAATTAACAAACTTATGATAGAAAATGTAGCTCAAAATTCAAAGAACCATTCAAATATAAGACATTAACATGAAATTGAGAGATATAATTAGCTTTTAACACACTATTTAGATAATCCTTTTAGAATTCCTTAGTTGTATTAAAATGATTTCTTGTATACAATTGCTCAAAGTCCCTTCCTTTACAAAATCGTAACCCCTACCTATTTATAGAGAACATAGGTGGTGTACTAGTTAAATTATTTAAAAATTTATATGTAAGATAAGAAAAAATTTCCTTAATACAAATATTACAATACACATGACCTCATATGTCAAATTGATAAATAAAACTAATAAATGCTAACATACTAACATATATATAGTACAAAACAATATTATTTTCAAATTACATTGATGGGTGGTCTTGGTTATCTTTTATTGAGGATGTCCTTCACCCTAGTGTGTTGTTATTTAATTAGCTCAAAATATACCATATTTTTCATCAAATAATCCTCTTCTTGATCCACCAATGTATTGAATTGTTTATCAATTTTGGCCATGAGTTATAGGATGTATTGTGCCTCTAAAATTTGCCTTCCTAAGGTAAGGATGATGTTAAGGACCTTATGATTGTCCTTGATAGACTAGTCTGGGTTCTCTTTGATGTTTTGGATGAAGACATTAACTATTTTCTTGAATTCATCATCTATTAGGCCTGTCATAGTGGGTTGAGAGGGGTTGGCCAACAAGGTTTCCAAGAGCTTCTCCATTTTGTCTATCAAGTCCTTATTCTCCATGAAATTATTGACACTATTATATAAAATGCTTAGGTATTGTATTCATACACTATGACTCCTAAGAGGATGTTTAGATGTCCCATTTTGATGATTTTGATGTCGTAGACCTATTTTGTAGTATGCACGTTAATCAATTTAGTTGTCTAGTCTTTGGAGTCATGCCATCAAATAATTAATGCAAGATCCATCTCAACTTGATGGGTCAAGGCACTTAATATGAGATTCATGGTCTTCAATCCTTCAAATTTAACAAGAATAGACGTATTTAAAATCTTCAATATCTCCTCATGGATTGAAAGTGTAGCCTATGCTTCCAAGTCTTGCTTCTCCTTTTCTAGGTTGATGATTCTTTGTTTCATTCCATTGACCCCAACTAAGGTCATTGTTGAGTGGGCCTCAAGAAAATTTTCTATGTCCTCTTAATGGATGGGGTGTTCCCTTACTATTTTCCCTTGTATAAGAGTTAGACCCAAAAAAGGCTCTACTTTTTTGAAGGTGAACTACTCAGTTCCCATAGTGGCCTTCTTTATTGTTACTTTCTCTAGTCTAGTTTTGTCTCAATTACACTCCATAGTGGTTATTGGTTCAAAAATTTGGGTACCTCTAGGACCTCAATCCCTGTGCCACTTGAAGCTCCAAGATCTTTCATTCCTTTACCACTCTCTTTAGTTACATCAGCAATCCTCCTTTCTTCCTGCTCCTTCATGAGCTCTCTAATCCAAGGTTTGATATAATCATGGGTATAAATACTTGTAGTGTTGGTAAGTGCCAATGAATGTGACCAGGATAAAATCTTTTAGATATTTTGATATATGAACCAATTAGGGATGACAGCTCCATATATGGGGAACTCATCACTAAACAAGTTAACCTCACTAGTAGGATGGGTCCATGTCACTTTTGGCCTTTTAGAGGACCTAAGAATAAGGGCAATCTCTAATTCCCTTTAATTTTCTAAGACAGGTACTAAATCTAGATTTATTTCCATCTCACCTACTTGGGGTTCTTTAGCTTGTGCTAACTCAGTTGTGGCTTCCACAATTCCCTCATCTTCTAGATCTAACCCATTGGTCTCTACAAGCTCTTTGAATAATTATTGAGCTATTTCATTTGGTTCTAGGGAAATCATATCATGTTCTCTATTAGAAAAATTGGTCTTGAAGGTAGAACTAATGATGAAGGACCTTCTCTGACCTTTCTTCTAATTTACTCTCACTAGGTACCAAAATTTGGAGCACTTATTATTATGGTAGTTTTGGAGGTGAACTTGAGGTAAAAGGTAATAGATGATATTGTAATGGGTTCATCTACCAAATTTTTCCATTTGGCTTCTCCTCTTTTTGTAATCTATGTTTAAGTTTGAAGCCATGTTACCTGTACCTAGCTAGAACTTCCTCAAAATTTATAGCTTTGGTGTAAAGATGATCATATGGGATAACCCTGTGATCATAGGCCACCTTGGTCAATTAATTGGATTGTATATGTGGGACAACATTGTTATTTAGGTCCCATTTTTTGAGGTCATCCTTTTGAAAATAGAATGCATCTCTATGTCTGGACATAACATCTAACTATTTCTAGCCATGTATCATGGTTTTTCCAATCAAGAATGGAAAAGGATGAAAAATGCCTTCCTCTTCTATTTTCATACATTTTCAATCCCTTAGAGGTGTTAGAAAACAATTTTTTATTCAGATAATTTGATAGGGACATGGACTACCAATCTATATGGCCGAGTCATGACTCCCTCCATCTTAATGATGATGCAATCTAGGTAATACCATATGTCACCCATGGGCTCTACATATTTCTCAATGAGGTGTTACATTTTGGTCATAGGGTTCTTTATGATAGTCTTAACCAAATTAGGATATATGCAATCATAAATGAATTACATGTCACCCTTATTTTTAAAGATATATAATTTTGAATAATGATGGGATATGGTAATCTTACTATGAGAGGACCAATTCTTCATATTAGGAATATGTGTAGAGGCCATTAATGATTCCAATAGATAGGACATCATGGTGAATTATTGTTTGGTCTTCCTTTTTATGCCATAGAATTGTCTTCCCAAGTGGATGCTAACCAATTCTCTAATAGGTGGAGTTAACTTCTCTTCTACCATGAAATATATGTAGGAAACCCATTTGGGGTTGACACAGGTTGTGGTGGTTTCCTCTAAATCTCTATTTAATAGGGTCATGATGATCCTAATGCTTTCCATAAATTATATAATAGGGATTTTCCCATCATGGTTCTTGGATATGTGGGTTCCTTGGTTTAATCAGGGTCTTAGAATAATGTCTAAATTATGCTTGGTTGTCAACTCCTTGATGATGTGGAGGTCTATATGAGTCCTAGGGAGTCTATAATATCCCTAAAAATATATAAGAGAAATGTATGCTATCCCTTTTGACACATCTTCAATAACTATCCAATCACCATCAATTCTACAATTGATAAACATAGGTGAAAGGATATCTATGCAATGGAGTACCTTTGGTTTTTAAAGTTGCTCAATGAAGGCTAGACATCTAGATTGCAACCAAGTCATAAAATTTCCTCTTGGTTACTATGATTCTTTGTTCATTGAAAGTGAGAGGTTGCATTTCCTTGATAGAAAAGAAGATCTTTGACTAGTTATTCATTCCATTATTGAGTGCCATAGTGTTTAATTATATGTCCCTAAAACATCTTCCCTCATGATCCATAGACAAATACAATTATTCCTCTTCTCTCCATTGATGCCTAGCTACTACCATGATTCCTTAATTTCTGTAGGTGTATGACTAATTTTTATTTTCTCAAGATGAAATTTGAGCTTGTTTAATGCAATTTTGTCTTAGCAGTCAAGAATTAGGGCTTTATGTTGTTATGTTAAGGTCTCTTAGAGATTAAATGGTAGAGGTGGTGGACTTCATAAATTTTTTCATGCCTTAGATCTTATGGATATCCTCATTTGTGCAAATTCTATCTTTTTGGGTTTTCCAAATCTTTGGATTTGTCATTTAATGATTACATGTCACCTACGTGTCCCTCTCTATGAAAATTCCATTGAGAACTAGCTATTGGTTTTCAAATCAAGTCTTTTATCTTCATTCTTTTGGATCAGGACCTTTGATCAAGTGCAGTTCATTAGATCTTACAAGATACACATGACTTAATTAGTCTTAGGTTTTAATAAAAATTAGGTCTAAAATACACTCCTAAGGTTTATTTATGTTAATAAACACTAACAAACTTAGGACAAGGTATTTTATGTTATGTTTTCCATGTTAATATGCTATTGTCCCTTTTGAAGGGTTTTAAAAATATCCCTTTTGTCTAGGTTAAAATTTTAGCTGAGGTTAAATTTCATGGCCTTGCTAACATCAAAGAGATCCTTGCAGATGTCAAATGATAGGAACAAGACTATTAAATTTAGTCTTGAGTTTCAGTATATGAGGGCTTAGGTTTGAGTCTCAAGGTCATATTGTGTTTTTGAACACAAAAAATATTCAAATTAAATTTATGGCCTTAGTTCATATGACCACATATTGGGGCTTATCGATTGAAGAATTCATGTCATTGGATTGAATTGGTGATGTATAAAGGGTCACTAGATCCATGCACTTGTATCTTATTGATTCCCCTATTTAGTGACATTTTCAAGATTCATTGATGTTGTTCTTATGATTCAGACCATGAGATCAAGATTAGTGATGCAATGAGGGGAATTTATTATGATCTAAGAGGTTTAAGCTAATTGATTTTGAAATTTTAAGGACTCCTTTATCTTCATACCATTAGATCAAGATCTGAGGGTGAACATGGATCATTAGATCAATAAAAGTGCATGAATATGAAGTCATCAATTGATCACATATAAACTTAAGTCAAATGATTAGTCCTAAGTTAATTGCGTGAATAAACACAATAAACTTAGAGCTAAAGTTGATTATTCTAAGCCTAAGGTTAAAAAATGAATGCAGTCCCCTTCAAACTTGGGTAAAAGTTTAGATGAGGTTCAATTTGATAGTCTCGCTAAGATCAAAGATGTCCTCAAAAGCATCAAATGATGGGAAAAAGACTATCAAATTAAATCATATAAGATTTTTTTCATAAAAAAAAGTCAATGCCTAGTTCTTTCCTAAGTGATCTCACACCATTAGATTATATCTCTAGGGAAGAAATAGCTATTAGATCTATGATTAAATCAAATTGTTAAGTTAGGATCTGCTATGTATAATGGTTTAGACAAATGTTTTGATCTTAAGATGTTTATGTTAATAAACATAAATACATTTAATATTTAAGCTCAGGCTAAATAAAAAAATCCTTAGCTATAAACGAAAGGGGCCTATGTACTAACAATTAGGCAAGGTTAAGAGGTTAACAAAGGGGGGAAAAATAAAAAGGTATAAGTATGATTTTATATTAAGGTTTGGTCATGTCAAAAACATGATCGAGCCTTAATATAAAATTAGACTTAGGGTTTTTTTTAAAAAATGATTTCCCAATAAACTTTTCCTACCATTTTTTAATTCAAATCATAGGGTTTTCAATTTGGGAACCCTTCCTTTCTCCATGGAATCTACACTTCATCATCCAAAGACAACCATTAGTAGGTTTAGCCCATAAAGCATAATCACAATCAGATATGTATAGGTTCATGTCCTTTCAAGTGGATGATCTTCAAATTTTAATAAATAATGACCTTTCTAAATCCATTTCAAGCTACAGATGTTTTGAAATATTTACAAGGGTCTTTATTTTTCAAAAGTAGAAAAAATGGGGGTATGTTGGCTACAACACTCCCATGCCACCTCCCCCAATATTTACTCCATTTTACCCTTTACCTTCATATCTACCTCCTCAAACCATGTCCATAACTTCCACTTAAGTCACCACCACCCCCACTACCTCATTGTCTACCACCTTGGTAACAATGGTTGGGCTAATTAGGGTCTCTATTGAAACATCAAGTATGTAGAGACCATAAATGGTCTACCATAAGGAATAAAATATCTAATTATAATTTGATAGTGACTTAATCATAATGAATATGATGATTAACTATACTTTCTAACATAGGATGGGGATCCTATTATCTAGAGAATAGAGCAAGACCTCTTTTCCCTCACAAAAAAGATGATTGCTATAAGAGTCGAGAAGATCATAAAGAACCTCATTTTATATAAAAGGTAACTCAAGGATATCTTAGTTAGTTATAGACTTATTAAACCTAGGCATAAATATGAGATATTCCCTTTGTACTAAAAATTTTACACTTAGCTACACTGGTATCAATTCACATAAGGCACAGGCCTTATACGCTCACCTAAAGTGTAGTTAAGAAAGAATTGGTGCCTCTATTGGGCTAGTTGTACCATTGTGCAAGACATCAATTATGGGACTTGGTCAGTTCAAAGAAGGCTTAAGTAAATTTATAGGCACAAGCATTTTATGGGCTAAGCCTAGTGGCCTATAGGAGCAAGCCTTTTCGTAGACTAGTTCTAGAGTCACAAGGGCAAAAGCTTTTTTTAAGCTAAGCCTAACATCATTTTGTCACTTCAAGGGTCAGGGGGTTGATTTTATTTTAAGTGCTCATACTAGGCTTGTGCTTTTAGTAAGGGTAAATAAACTTGATGTAGACTCTATAAACATATTCTTTTCTATAATTTAAGTCTAACATCATAATTAATCACAGTAATTCCATTAATCACATAAACCAAAAGCATGCACAACCATTACTCAACTATATAAAATGAAATTATAACATTACATTCACATTAAAATAACAATATAAATATTCATACACTAGATTCATCATGTGTACTTTAATCATTATTTGTCATTAATCAAAGTTCAAATATAAATCATATAGTTTATGGCATCTAGAATAGAATAAATGCCTAGCTTAAGCTACTTAATGACCCAGAGGCCCACGAGGGAGCTTGGGTGCTTAAAAATGGAGCCTTAGTGGCATTCATACTATTCCTAGGTCTAATTAATATCATATAAAATTTTATTTATCATTTATAATTTATTAAAGCTTTTCTACACTATTTTTGCATCTCTTATGCTTCACTAGTTCGAGCTCTTTTTATAGCTTTTTAGGAACATCTCTACCAAGGTGGAATATGAACATCAAGTGTCAAGATGGATCCTTATTGATCATCACACTATCTCCATCACCTTGAAAACTTTGTGATACAGTCACCATGTATCACCCAATTGTCAAAGATGACTCAAAAATCCTAGAATTGGTTAATTACCTGCCAATTGACACAAGGTATGCACTGAAGCCTCTAGCTGGTGCTAAGATGAAAAATTTTCATCATTAAGTAAAATTATTCCTTATAATGAAGTGGATATTATGTTATCACAAATCCTAAAATTACCAAAATAAGGGATTCAACTTTACCCCATACAAAATTTATAGTCCATCCTTGGACTAGGCTATCAAGGTCTTAGTGGCAGATAATTTAGGCACGCTCTCTTTAAGTTGATGATGAAGTCTTAAAATCCCATTATGGAGAGTTTTATTTCTTTAGCGACACTATATATTTTGGTGGAGGCGTCACTAAGCACAAGTACATTGGTCTTTTCTAGCTCCTTCTAGAAGGCCTCTACATTTGTTTTAGACTTATTCACACTCCCATCCAAGATATTTCCTTTCTCAAAGGCCTTATTTTTTAAAACATAGAAGATTAATTATAGGTTATTCTCTTGGTCCTTAATTTGGGTGATTAACACATTGATGTTCCCCATGATTTGTGTGCACTCTAGCTTGCTTATTGAGTACACCTACACCATCAACTTCTCCTTATCCTTATTTTCCTATGTGAGGTGCACGTCTATGACTGATGCTTGGTTCTAGAATCTCAAGAATATGGCATCGGCTACATCTAAACCCTCCTATAGTTTCATAAAGAGGTCTTCTACCTCTTTTAACTTAGCATCAAGATCTTTCTATGTCATGGTGCATGGATCTTCTTATTCTTCTTGCATTGGCTCAGGTTTTCATCTTGGGAGTATATACTCCACTAGCACAAAGATTTTATCAACCTCAAAGAGATTTAAATTATTGATGATGACTAAAAGGGATGGTTCAACCATGTATATTTGCTTACATAGCTATTGCATTTTGAATTTGGTGGCCTATGCTTCATCTTTAGCTTCTTTGTAGAGTTTCTTCCATTTTTTTACCCTATCATCATTAATGATATTTTTGCACACAACTTTAATTTCCATTCTAAAAAGTGCATTCCTAAAAAGGACTAGGTTCATGGCATGAGGATTTATGAGGAGGGATTCATTCCCTTCCTCAAGTTTTTTGATTCTTAAAATAGTCACTATAGGTGCCTCAAAGTGAGGCTCATCCATGTAATGATCAAATACAAATGCAAGCTATTTGCACATAATAGTTGTGATGGCTTGGGGGTCATAATGTCAAACATCTATAGGTCCTCATCCTCCCATCCCTTCTACACCTTCTTTCTTATGTGTAGTTCCTATTCATCCTTCTTGATGATGGCCATTTTTGTTTTTTCTTCCTCCTCTTTACTGGCACTATCACTCTTTTTGGTTCTTTCCTCAAAGGACTCATCTATTTTTTCCTTAGGGGTTTCTTCATGTTATCCTTGAATTTAGTAAGCTCAATTCATGGGATAACCCTTATAAAACTCATCTATTTCATATCCCATTATCTTTAATCATGTAAATTAAGGTTAATCTTTGCCTCGTTGCATTTGTTTTCCCCAAGAAAGTTGATCTTTTGAGTGAATTTTGCATCTTGTGAAGTTTAAATAATTTTCTCCAAACTACACTTTGTTTCTTTTCATTTTGTGTCATAATTTTTTTCTGACCTTGCATATGTTTTGTGCAAAGTCATAATTTTTTTTGACTTTGCATATTCAAGGTCAATATTTTCCTCTAATCTTACACATGGGACCCACCAGCTATGATTATTAATAGGCATTAATTACTGAGTTATATATATATATATATATATATATATATATATATATATATATATATATATATATATATATATATATATATATATATATATATTACACTTGGTAATTTTTTATTTTTATTGCTTGTTTTTTATTTTCCTCTTTGCCATTTTTTATCTCATCATCATCATTTCTTGTGCTTGTGTACATTCATTTCTACCTTCATGTTTGATCTCCTACATTTCTAGACCTCATCTCCACTTCAGGTAGGGTTCACTTTTGTTTTTTTTCTTTCCTTTATTTCTTATTTTTTCCCTTTTTGCCCTAGTTTTTTTGTTATATTAAGTTCATGTGTAATTTAATTAATTTTGTTTTTCAACTCTTAGGGTCTCTTTTTGTTTTCTTATCATGGCATAACTTGTCTTCAACATTTTCCATTCCTCGTTCATCTCAGATAAAATTATTTGATTTTCTTTCTTTCACCCTTTCATTTTTGTTGTGCATGCACATTAGAGAATTTTCTCCAAAATGCACATTCTCATTGATGCACTTTAGAGAAAATTATATGATGTGCATCAAATTAAGTCAATATATTCTAGATGCAAGTCAGATAATTTTATCTAATTTGCATCATAAAGACCATTTCTCATCAAGTGCAAGTTGAAGAAAATTCTCTGGCATGCACAAATTAATCAAGTTGGATGTAAGTCAAAGAATTCTCTGACAACAAAGAGACCAAGTCGGTCTCTGATGCCAGTGGCAACATGATAATTTGGGTGGACCCCAAATTTATTGAAAAAGTCTTCATGTGCCCTCCTACTAATGAAGTGCTAGAAGATTATATTGAAAAGATGCACACTCAAGGAATTTTATTGCTTACAGAGGTTGCTAAGAAGATAGACCAGATGAAGAAGGTGAGGATAGATTTAGAGGAACTCATCTCTTTTATTTCTCAAGATATTGATAGTATAGATAAATATCTTAATAAGTGGATAGAGATGAAGGATCTGAAGAAATGCACCTTGATATCCATCGGTGTCATTACCAACAAAGATTCTTATGTTGAAATTAAAGAATCACTGATATACAGAATTTAGGTACTCAAGGAGCTGATCAAAGATCTCAAGTCTTCCAAAGATGCTAATGAGAAAAGTGACACAGGCCTATTGAATAGACTGGAAGAATTGCCTTGCAACCTCACCTCCAGAGATAATCAATTTCTCTTGATAAAAGAGATGATTTGAAAATTCAAAGGTATGATCTAGAGGGATTTTGAAGACAAAGCATTTTTAATTACTTCTATGGATGATATCTTAGATACTCAGTTAACTCTAGAAAATCTAAGATCCAAGTTAACTAGTCATGCCAAGGCAATCACAACATTGAAAGATGCTACAATCAAGGCCAGAGTGATCTTAAAGAACACCATTGCACTAGATAGTATAGGAATTTAGGCATCTATCACCATGTATGATGCTCATCTGATGAAGTCTGGTGACAAGAGCTGAACCATTTCCCCTTTCTCTCTTCTTCCCCTCTTTTCATGCACTTTTTGTTATGGTGTGGAGCTAAAAGCTTCAACTATTTGTAGACACTAGAAGGAAGGATGCTGAAGAACTAGAGCCACCGGCGTCGGCAGTATGACCGACGTTGGTCAAGTGCAGTGGAGAAGGAGACTGGTGATGACAGGAAGTCAGTCGATGTCGGCAGCACCAGACCAGTAGGGACCAGCGTCGGTCGCCTGTGTATTTTCAAAACTGCTGTTGATGAACAGTCAGTTAGTTGAACCGAGTGTTTGCATGCTAAGGGGCTAATTTAAGTCACCGGCTGTGTTTCTAATTTTAGTAGTTAGAGTTCTATTTTTTGTAAGCATGGGATCTTATTTATAGACCCATAAGGCATGTATTGTAATTAATTCTAAGGCAAGTAAAAGCATTGAAGCTAGCAAGGTCAAGGAGATCTACAGGTGTAAGGTTAAGGAGATCAGCTGAAGCATTCAAGGAGGGATAGCAACTCAGGCTTTAGAGTTGTGTTGAGCAAGAGAGAGAGGGAAGAAGGTCTTGAGGTGTGGCAAGCCTTTGAGGTGGAGGAAGAAGTGGCATCTTCCTTATTGTATTTTCTTCTAGTAATATCTAATACAAAGAGTGTGTATTGTCTCTCAAATTCTTTGTTGTCTCATGTTTCTAGCTACTTTATCATTCTGGTATAATTTTGTGTTTAATTGCATATAAGATAGTAATCAATTGTGCTCTAATTGGTAGAGCTACAGATCCCCTGACACTTTTGTCATGTAAAAGTGCATGCAATTTTGTAATATGTAATTACATGTAAAAAAATATGGAAACATATCTCAAAGTCAAAGATGACTCATCTTTGACTAGATATTTTAATATTTTAATCTTTTTTTAATTTTGAAGGTTTCTCCCTATATATAGAGGGAACCTCTTTTGTAAAAGTATCTCTAGATAATTGAGGGCAAAAAATCTGCTAAAATTGAGACACTTCTTGAGACTTTGTACTCAACTTGTAGAACATATTTTATCAAATGAATGAGAAGTTAGTTTATTTCAGACTTTGTGTTGAAGTAATTTATGTTATTTAAGAAATAGTTCTTATGTTCTCTTTCCTGATAATCTTTTATCTGTTAGATTTAATAAGCAAAGTGTGTGTATTGAAATTATCTAAAGACATTTCTAAAAGATAAAAAAAAGACTTTGAGCTACTTTTATATTGGTGATCCTTTTATCCATTATAGTTTTAGGTAGACTTTGTGCTTTGTTTCACTCTATGGTTACGTATATTTTGAATCACTAAAGGAGGCAACAGAAGACTTTGTGCTTACGTGGGTTTCCTTGTGGACTTTGTCACTACTTCAGGGAACTTTTTGCTCTATACTAGATACCATTCCTGAAAGAAGAGGAATGCTTTCAGCCATCAATCCAAAATTCTCTCTCTTGCTCCTTGGACATCATCTCTGAAAAAGGAGAGATGGATGGAATTATACTACCCTGAGTATTATTTTTTGCTTACTTATATATACATATAGCATATAAATATTCACAGTGAACCTCCCCTTGATAAGAGGAGAGATTTATCTCATTAATATGTGGTAAACCTACACTTTTTTTGGCATAAATCTCTTTGAATTGTGGTTGATATACCCATTTTGTCATCAGTTAGTTGATGAAAAAATATTCACCCAACAGCTTTTTGGCAACTCCACTGGGGAAAGAACGAGTAATTCTAGTTCTTTCCCATTGTTATTTTTCCCCTAGCTTCATGTAATAGTTTTTTGACAACTCCACTGGGGATCGAATGTGCATTTTGAAGCCTCAAGCTTCAACTTGAAGTAGTTTCAGTTCCTTTTTCATTTGACACTCTAGCAAATCCATCGTACACACAAGGCCAAAGAGCTCAGGGTATTGTTGATCCTATATTCGAGTTGGTGCAGCAAACTAATTTTGAGATTTCTCCTTCATCATCTCATCTTTAATGAACTAGGAGCTTCCCTCCTACCAATGCCAAATCTCCCATACTTAGTGAAGCTTCTAGCCTCAATATTGGTAAGGCTTTGTCTTTATTGACCCCACCAAGATTTATTATCCTAGAATTTAATCATCCTATCATAATGGCTCAAGGTCTGTGGGGTAATTCTTTTGATCCTCTTAATTTGACCCCACCCTTGTATGAACTACCTTGTAGTTATAGGAAAAAATTTCCCAATTTTTTTGGTGATGAGAAGGTTTATCTCGATGAGCATATTGCCACCTTTTCTATAGCATGTGGTGTAATCAGTGTGGAATTCAATGATGTAGTAGTAAGACTTTTTGTAGAAACTCTACACGGTACTACTGTGGATTGGTTTTACCACCTTCAAGCTCAAAATATAACTGGCTGGAATATGCTAAAGTCTAAATTTGAAGCTAGATTTAACCCTGCTAAAGATGCACATGCCTTGTTAGCGTAGCTTACACAAATGAAAAAGGAACCCTAGGAACCCATGAGGGATTTCATAGCCAAGTTCAATAAGTTAAGAAACCAAATTTTGACCATCACTCAACCCATAACAAAGAATCTTAAGTGTTTTTTTATCAACTCACAACTTCCCAAAGTAAGTTTTCTGTTGAGGTGGGCTGGCCCTATGGATCTCGCATTGGCTCAAAATTTAGCTATTGAGATTGAGGATGATCTTATCCTAGTAGGTAAGTTTAGAAAAGATTCTAGTAAAAATAGATTCTCTTTATCTGCTAAAATTTCTTCTACAGGCACTACAGATCTTATGGTGTAGAAATTGACCAATGAGCTAATAGCTTTGAAGAGACAAATTGGCCAAGGTGTGTTTATTCCCACTTATCGAGATATGCCAAGGAGAACATTCCAAAATCATCAATATTAGGGAACTACTACCTAGAACCAAGGGCAACCAAATTGCCTACCTCCCCCTCAAGGGAAACTTGCCATTAAAGTAGCACCTGCCAATTTAGCGATCGATTACCTAGAGGTTGAATGCAAGTTTTTGCTCCAACCTGAGTTGGACCAACAAGATGATGCTAATCTCTTCGAAGAGCAGGAAGAAGAATTAGTTGGTGACTCCAATACTAGTTTCTTAGATTACAAGGACAAAGATGGAAGTAAAGGAGAAGGGTTGGATGGATCTTATGCTATTTTTACCAGATCTCAAAACTAGTCAGCCCCACATGTTGACAAAGGAAAATCAAAAGAAGAACCTCAGCTGGTGGTCTCCATCACTAAATGAGGGACTCCATTGCCTCCTCAATCGAAAGATCAGGTAACTCACAAAAAGTAAGTACCTCCAACTACCCCATATCTTTCATCTCTATTGCTCAAACCAGTGCCACACCAACTAAAGACCCAGATGATGGACCCTCTTCCTCTATCTTGAATTATTTTCAATTATTTGATATAATTGATCACGCTAGAAAGACTAAGATTCAGATGATAGAAATTGAGTATTTGAGAGCTAATCCTGAATAGTTTGATAAGTTGGCAAAATATGTGAAAAATAAAGCTATCCCAATAAGACAAGATTCTTTAAAGGCCACTCATAATCCCCCAAGGATAAATCCACCTTGAATAATCTTGTTGTGACTCCTCTTGTTGCTCCTAAGAAAATAGAACTTTTTTATGTTTTCCTACTAATAAATGGTTATAATTTGAGTAATTGCATAATAGACTCTGGAGCTTTTGATAATGTTATGCCTACCAAGGTGGCAGATTCCCTTAGTCTAACTTTGACCAAAATTTTTGGGAGTTATTTTTCTATGGAAAACAAGCAAGTCCCACTCCTTAATCAAATAAAAGATGCCCAATTTGTGTTCACAGCTTTTCCATAAAAGAGAATAAAAATGATGGTTCTAGTAGCTGATGTTCTAGCCTCTTACAGCATCCTACTTAGGTAGAATTTTTGTAAGGATGTTGGAGTTGAGCTAAGCATGGACTTGTCAAAAGTGAGGATCTCAATTCAAGGTGTTATGAAGAAATTACTTCCTAAAAAAGAGGTAATATATGTAGTCACCCGATCATCAACACCAGAAGCTCAAATTTTATTTGAGTCTTTGGGCATGGGTAACTACTTCTTATTTATGGATGAAGTCTACGAGGCATCTGATGAAACTCCTATAGGTGACGACTTGGAAATGTGTTTAACTAACACAGCAGGAGGATTGGTAAAGCAAAATTAATGCATGGAAAGACCTCTTCTTCCAAATGAAGAATTTTTCAAAGAAAAAGTGGTGTCTAATGAGGTATGGATCTTAGAATTTGATGGTAGCTGCTCCTCTACCAATTTAGGAGCTAGAGTTGTGTTGGTATCTCCTCAAGGAGATATTATTCCTTTATCCTACAGGTTACAGTTTAACAACACCAACAACACAGCTGAGTATGAATCCCTATTACTTGGATTACAGGCTACTAGAGAAAAAGGCATTAAACTCCTCCATGCTAAAGGGGATGCTAAATTAGTGGTTTGTCAGGTGAGGAACCTCTATCAAACCAAGAATGAAAGATTGCACCACTACCGTAATCTTGTCTGAGACCAAATTGAAAATTTTGATGCTTTTAACATCTCTGTCATCCCAAGAGAATTCAATGACTGGGTGGATGCATTGGCTATTTTTGCTACTCTCTTAGTTCCCCACCCAAATTTTAAAGGAGACAAGTACACTATTGAATTGGTATTTTGGCCAAGTGCACCTAACAATGCTGACCATTGGCAAGTATTCAACAATGATGATCAAATCATTGCCTTCTTAGAGTAAAGGGATAGCTTCGAACAACTGCATTTTGAAGGTAGTGAACTTTGGGAATGTGAGGCTTCTTCTAAATCAAACATAGACACATGTGAGGATTTCTTTCAGCTTAAAGGGATTAAGATTCCTAAAGGCCTAGTTTCCCTAGAGAAATTATTTGATAACTATGATAGGTTTATTAAACAACAGCAAACAAATTTAAACTCCTCTCAAGATTTTGAACAAGTGAACCTACGAACCAAGAGAGACCCTAAGATGGTGAACATTGGAAAATGTTGCACCCCTAAGGAGAGATTCAAACTTGTTAATCTACTCTGCCAGTATATAGATGTCTTAGCATATTCCTATGATGACTTGAAATTACTTAGGCCTGATGAAATTAGCCATGACATTCCTCTTAAGGCTAACTCAATACCCTACAACCAAAAATCTAGGCAATATAATCCAAAAATATCAGGTACCATTTTATCTGAGATACGAAAAATGCTTGATGCCTAGATAATTTTCCCAATCTATCACTCCACATGGATTGCCAATATAGTGCCTATGAGAAAGAAGAATGGTGAAATTCAAATCTGTGTGGATTTCAAAAACTTGAATTAGTTATCTTTAAAAGATAACTACCCTCTCCCTATCATGGATGAAGTTTTGTAGATGGTAACATGTTTAGAGATGTTATCAATGCTGGACAATTTTTTGGGGTATAATTAGGTTGAAGTTGAAAAAGTAGATCATCATAAGACTGCCTTCACCACACCTTAGGGTACATTCACCTATCAAAGAATGCCTTTCAGTCTGATAAATGTAGGTTCCACATTTCAAAGAGCAATAGACCTCACTTTCAAGGATGAAATGGGTAAGTTCATTGTAATATACCTAGATGATTTGATGGTATTTTCAAAGCATCATTCTGACCATGTCCATTATTTACAAAGAATACTAGAATGTTGTTAGAATGGAATTTCTCTAAATCCCAAAAAATATATCTTTAGGGTGATAGAAGAGAAACTTCTCAAACACATTGTGTCCTAAGAAGGTATTAAAATTGACTCAAAAAGAGTCAAGTCCATCCAAGAACTTACTCTACCTACCAGTAAAATTGTAGTTCAATCTTTCTTCAGAAAGGTAAATTTTCTTTAAAGGTTCATCCCTGAGTTCACTGAGAAAAGTCACCACATTATCAATATGATGAAAGGTATTTTAGTTCACAAAACCAAGAAGGCATAGAATCTCCTATTTCCTTCATGAGTTATCCACTCAAGGCTCATGAGATAAAATATTCCAACATGGAGAAGCATGCATATGCAGTGGTCAAAGCAATCAAATATTTCAGGTTTTATATCCTAAACTCGCACATTGAGGTTTTGGTACCTGATATGATAGTGAAGTCCATTTTGACTCAACAAGAGTTCAGTACAAAGAGGGGTAATTAAATCACCAAGATTCAAGAGTTTGATCTAGAATATAAACCTACCAAACTCATGTGGGGAAAGGGTCTTTGTCAGTTGATTGCCAACAACATTCTCAAGGGAATAGTAAACAAAAAAATAGATATCAAAGGCATGTCTAAGGTCCTCTTTATTGCCACTACTGATGAGTGGTATTTTGACATCACCCATTTTCTGACCTATGGTGAGTGTCCCGCTCACCTCTCCTATAAGAAAAAATAGAATTTTAAACTAAAGGCTGCTAGTTATGTTTTGTGGGATAATGGTCTGTACAAAAGGAACCTAGATGGGGAATTTCTTTGTTGTGTCGATAAGGTACAACAAAATAAACTCTTAGAGTCTTTTCACAATTTGGCTTATGGAGGACATTTTTTTGCACCAATGACAGTGCACAAGATTTTTTGAGAAAGTTACTATTGGCCTACGCTATTTCAAGATGCCTAGAAATGGGTGCGTAGATGCGAATTGTGTCAACAGTTTGTTGGAAAGCCTAAACTAGCTGTATTACCACTCAAACCAGTAATAATCGAACAGCCTTTTCAACAGTGAGGTATTGAACTCATTGGTGCAATTAACCCATCTTCAAGTGTCAGACCTAATTATGTCCTCATGATAATTGATTATTTTACCAAATGGGTGGAGGCCATCCCAACCAAGCATGCTATGTCTAAAGTGGTGTGTAATTTTCTTAAGGAAAATATCATTTCCCAGTTTGGGGTCCCACTCCAAATTGTAACAAATAATGTGGCATGTTATTCTTCACATAAATTTACTCAATTCTACTTTTATTATGGGATTACCCTATCCCACACTTCAAATTATTTTCCACGGGGAAATGGCCAATCAGAATCGAGCAATAAGAAATTGGTCACCATTATCAGGAAATTGGTAGATGATAATCAGATAACTTAACACAAAGTATTGTTTGATGCTTTTTGGGTGGATAGGATTACACCCAAGAGGGCCATAGGTATGTCACCTTTCCAACTTCTATATGGCTTGAATGCAAAGATACCTATCACTCTAGAACTACCAGTGCTCAGGTTAGCCAAAGCAATCAAAGATTCAACCTTCAAAAATCCAATCGACAAAAGGATCATGTGTCTAACTAAATTGAATGAGTAGTGAACCATGGTGGTGGACTATATTATAGCACATCAGAATCAGGTGAAGAAGGTTTTTGACAAAAGAACTAAGGTTCATGATTTTCAAATCAGAGGTCAAGTCTTGTTCTAGGACAAGAGGTGAGAACCAAAAGGAATGCACGACAAATTTGACTCCTTATGGAGAGGTCTATTTACCATTCAACAACTCTATGGTGAGAATAGCTTCTTACTAGAGTATCAAGATGGAACACCATTTTCACTACCCCATAGTGGGTAGAATTTGAAGCTTTTCAATCCTTGAAGTTTAGATGGATCCACTTATATATTTGTATAGTTTTTACATTTTATTTATTTTCTTTCATTTTTAGCATGACTCTGTAGCCCAATGGCTTGGATGAAGGCACTTAGAGACTAGTTTCTACTCTTGTTGATTGATTTTATCAATGGAAGTTCCCCAATAGGAGTCAGTTGTTGTTCCCAAAATCAGCTCAGCTCATTTTTGGAACAACCCCCTATGAAACTTGTCTGTTTCACCCTTTGTCTCTCTAAGTTCATTTTTTGAGACGAGTTTTTCTTGTTCTCATATTTACTCAACTGACATCATCCAAGGTTCATAATGTATTTTGTTACATTTTCCCCAAAATGTGAAAGTTGTTACAGTCTTGACATGACTAGTTGACCCATTTCTTTTTTCCAGGTGTTAGCTTTTTTCTTCTATTTTCATGCACAGATGGTAATTTTTGCCATCAGTGCATTTTTCCTTCATACATGCAGGAATGGCAAAATCTTCCACCCTTGCATCTAGAATGTAGGAGCAACAAATTTTTCCACCCTTGCATTTTTCTCCCTCACATGCAGGAGTGGCAAATTTTTCCACCCCTGCATATCTTTGAATTTTTTAGTGTAAGGGTGGAAAATTTTGCCACCTCTACACTACCTCAATTTTTGTGCACGACATTCATGGCCATGCACGCCAAGTGGTTAGGGTCATTTTTTGCCCCATTTAATCTAATTTTCACCCCATTTTGATTCATTCCTTCCACTCCTCCTCCTGCCTTCCACGTCTAGATGATCTAGCAAGCGGGAAAAAGTGCATTTTGATGGATTTGAGCTGACAATGCACATTATTTTCTAGGTAGGCCCTTATTTTTACGTTTTTATTTCTTTTCCTTTCCTCTCTTTCAGTTTTGTTTTTAGTTTTCTTTTCTTCCATCAACCTTAGCATCCTTCCCTTTAGATCAATAGGCCCCCTTCCCTTCCTCTTCCCGCTAAGCTCTTTTCTCTCCTCCCTACGCGTCATCCATTCTTCCTTCCTCATACTCAGGTGGTAGAATTCACCACCCTCCCTTCCCTAAATTTTTACCTGTAAAGGGTGGAAAATTTGCTGCCCTAACCGTATACTTCCCCACCTCTTGTAATGGCAGCAAATTTTGCTACCAATATAGGCTTGCACCACTTAGTTGCCTAAGTGGCAAAATTTGCCACCGATGCAGGTCTCAAGTGCAAGGGCAAAAAAAATTTCTACCATTACACTTTCCTGTGTGACATGCATGGGTGGAAAATTTTTCCACCCATGCCCTTTTTTCTTCTTCCTCTTGAATGCATGGGTGGCAAATTTTTCCACCCTTTCTTTTTTTCCTAAAATTTCTCTAACTCTAGAGAAATTTTCATCCCTTCTATTTTTCACCTCCTCCCCATTTTTTTTTTGACCTACTTTTTAACCCAACCATGTCAAGTGCCCTTCCTTGGTCATGATCACCCAATGTGCAAATTCCCTAATTTACCCATTTTTCCTTGATTCTACGATCATGATTATCATTGTAGTACCCCCTAAATATTTTCATTCATCGGCACCCACTCAATCAATTTTCACCCCAATGACTGAAGCTTCTCTAAAGAAGTCAAAGGCCATGAAGTACCAGTACCAAGGCATTTTTTTGATCAACTCAATCACTTCTAATGTCGATGACATTAGAGACACAGAGATTGGCCACATGAATATGGCTGAGTTCGTAACTAGAACCAAAGCAATGAACACAAGCTCCAAGATAAAAAGGATAATCAAAAGCAGCATTCATCTAATTGCCTCTTTTCGAGTAATGTCACATCACATAGAGTTTATCCTCCAATGCACCCAGTTCTACAATAGAGAGACCAGGTCAGTCTCTAATGTCAATGGTAACATGATAATTCAGATGGACCCAAATTTATCGATAAAGTATTCATTTGCCCTCTTGCTACTAAAGTGATACAAGATTATATTGAAAAGATGTACACTTAGGGAATTTCATTACTTATAGAGGTTGTTGAGAAGACAGACAAGATGAAGAAGGTGAGGATAGATTTAGAGGACCTCATCTCTCTTATTTCTCAAGATATTGACAATATAAATAAATATCTTAGTAAGTGGATAGAGATGAAGGATCTAAAGAAACACACCTTGATATCCATCAACATCATTCCCAGCAAAGATTACTATGTTAAAATCAAGGAATCACTGATATAAAGGATTTAGGTACTCAAGGAGCTGATTGAAGGTCTCATGTCTTCCAAAGATGCTAGCGAGAAAAGTGACACAGGCCTATTGAATAGACTAGAAGAATTGCCTTGCAACCTCACCTCCAGAGATAATCAATTTCTCTCAATAGAAGAGATGATTCAAGAATTCAAAGGTATGATCCATAGGGATTTCAAAGATAAAGCATTTTTAATGACTTCTATGGATAACATCTTAGATACTTAGTTAGCTCTGGATAATCTAAGATCTAGGTTAACTAGTCATGCTAAGGCAATCACAGCATTAAAAGATGCTATAATCAGGGCTAGAGTGATCTTGAAGAACAACATTGCACCAGATAATATAGGAATTTAGGCATCTATCACCATGTATGATGCTCATCTGATGAAGTTTGGTGGCAAGAGCTGAACCATTTCCCCTTTCTCTCTTCTTCCTCTCTTCTCATGCACTTTTGTCATGTAAAAGTGCATGCAATTTTGTAATATGTAATTACATGTAAAAAATCTAGAAAAATATCTCAAAGTCAAAGATGACTCATCTTTGACTAGATATTTTAATATTTTAATCTTTTTCTAATTTTTAAGGTTTCTCCCTATATATAGAGGGAACCTCTTTTGTAAAAGTATCTCTGTATAATTGAGAGCATAAACTTTTCTGAAATTGAGACACTTCTTGAGACTTTGTGCTTAACTTGTAAATCATATTTTATGGAATGAATGAGAGGTAGGTTTATTTTAGACTTTGTGTTGAAGTAATTTTTGTTATTTAGGAAATAGTTCTTATGTTCTCTTTCCTAATAATCTCTTATCTATTCGATTTAATAAGCAAAGTGTGTGTATTGAAATTATCTACAGACATTTCTAAAAGATAAAAGAAAGACTTAGAGCTACTTTTATCTTGGTGATCCTTTTATCCATTGTAGTTTTAGGCAAAGACTTTGTGCTTTGTTTCAGTCTATGATTATGCATATTTCGAATTACTAAAGGAGGAAACATAAGACTTTGTGCTTACGTGGGTTTCCTTGTGGACTTTGTCACTACTTTAGGGAACTTTCTGCTCTATGCTGGACACCATTCTTGAAATAAGAGGAATGCTTTTAGCCATCGATCAGGAATTTTCTCTCTTACTCCTTGGACATCATGTCTAAAAAAAGAGAGATGGATGGAATTATACTACCATGAGTATTATTTTTTGCTTACTTATATATACATATAGCATATAAATATTCATAGGGAACCTCCCCTTGATGAGAGGAGAGATTTATCTCATTAATATGTGGTAAACCTACACTTTTTTTGGCATACATTTTCTTGAATTGTGGTTGATATACCCATTTTGTCATCAATTAGTTGACGACAAAATATTCACCCAACAGGCTAGACCCAAACTCCTAGTGTTCTTTATTTTACTTGTAGTTTAAACTCACATGAGATCCCACCTTGAGACTAGCATTGGAATCCTTAGAGGTGTTAAATTTAACTTATAATTGGGCCAACTAAACCCTTGCTAATCCTCTTTTTTTATATCCCAATTATTTCCCACCACCATATGACCCCTTCCAAGGCAACCATGGTAAGCACGTAGGCTCCCTAACTCTATTAGCTCTAATTGCATTCAATGTTCTGAGTCTACCAATTTAGCCATAACCTTTCCCTCTAATAAATCCTGTTATTTTTACCTTTATAAATTCCTAGGTTCCACTTAGCCCTTTGGTTTTAATGATATTTGGCTTTTCGAGCTTCCCAATTCCTCTAAGTTTCTTTACTCCTCCAAGTTTCCCTACACCCCAATTTTGGCCATCTTCAACTCCACTAGCATGGTCTATGCCATAAATAACTCTTGGCCTAGACTTTCAATTCAAAAAAACCCATTATAAATCCCAAATCCTATATGCTCATGTATTCTTAGTGGCCTATGTTGTTACATTTATCCTAGCAACATCAGTGGTGCTTGTGGTAATAGTTCTTCCTAGTATTGAAACTACCCTAGTGGCTCTTATGACTATATGTTCCCCTAACCCCTCTAATATAGTTATGTACAACACACTATCAATCCATCAATAGTCATTTAATGACCATATAATTCATTTAATTTAATCCCTTTAAACTCAACACCACCATATGCAAGGTTAAGTAAAATGCTCCCAAGTAGTTAAGGCTAATTTCTCCAAAACTACCCCCATAGCCTTGAATTTACCCCAAAAATCCTTTATGGGCCCCAATATCCATCACACTAGGATCCTATATATTTAAATTTAACAATCTAATATCCTCCTTCCTACTAAATGCTCATTTCTAGGGTGTAATTGGCACCCAAATCTTCCTAACTTAGGAGCAATTTTAGTCCCACTTATTCCCTTGGGCTTCCCCTTTGGTAGTTCCCCCTTCTCTCTCATTCTACCTCACCTACTCTTCACTCTATTTACCCTTCCCATTTATATCTACCTTCTCCACCAATTCCCCCACCTTACACTTCAGTCTATAGCACCCCCACTATCTCATATTCTACCACCTTAGGAACCATAGCTAGGCAAAACTGGGTGGGACCTATTGAAGCATTAGGTGTGAAAGTCCCATAAATGTTCTACCATGTGGAATAAAATATCTACTTATAATTTTAGAGGGACTTAGTTAAAATGAAGAGGGTGATGACCTTGACTATCACATAGGACATGGACCCTATCATTTTGAGAATAGAGCAAGACCTCTTCTCACTCACAAATAAGAGGATTATTATAGGAAATGAGAATATTTTAAAGGACCTGATATATATGATCAATGCCACCAATAATATCATAGATAAGTTAATGGAAGACCTTAGGTACCAATTCAATACCTTAGAGTCTCATGTAAAAAGCTCATTTCTAGTTGGTTTGATCAACAAATTAAAGGAGAATTTGTAGCTCTCAGAAGGGTTATTTGGGCTCTTTCAAAGAGTGATGTGTTCTCCTAAATATCACAAAAATATCTATAGATAATCATCATGGTGGATAATAAGTGTATAAATATGGAAATGGTCATCAATAAGGGGATGTTCTTAGAAATTAGACTCATTCCCCTCATTTATATGAATCTATACCAAACCTTCATGGGAAATATGAGGATTTCACTCAAATATTGCCTCAAGGACATCAAAGCTATAAATGGAACCTTAAATAAGATTAATGATTATATCTTTTCATACTTAAAATAGGTCAGTGTCATAGTCTTCTTCCACCTAGATGGCATATTGCTTAGCTTCAACAAGTTTGAAGTATTCCTTAGCCACTTAAAGATAATAATGAAGATAAATGTGGAAAAATCCAATAGGTATGTAGACAAGGTAATGATGGAGCTCACCACACAATCAACCACAAACATCAACCTAATCAATGAGGTGAAACTCTCATTTAAATCCCCCTCAAATTTCATGATAGGTTGTTGACTCAAGCATAGGTGCTCCTATGAGAGCCACCTACCAATTTTCCTAAGTTGGACTAAGAAAGTGACTCGGTGTCACAAGCCTTGACAACTCATAAAGACATCCAAAAATAGTTGGGAAGTGGTACCCCACTGAGCTCAACATGAATATCCTAGTGGTACCAATTAGGAGTGATTTTAAAACCTTGAACCCTTTCTTTCTCCCTTGTCTTCTTCTATGGATATTATTGTAATATTTAAATTTATAACTATATTTGGATATGATGGCTTAAATATGTATCCCACTCTATTTGGAGGTGGTCCCATCTCAATTCCTATATATGTTATTATGCAACTCTTTTTTATTCTCAAAAACTTTGTAATTGAATATTTTAAATATTAATACAAATCTTTTTTCTATTTATAGGGTCTTAATTTCATTAATTTCTTCCAAATCCTCTAGTTTAATGATTAATGTTAATGTTAAATGACTGAAACATGTGTTCTCTATAGGATTAAATTAGAATGATCTAATTTATTGTAGTATGTTTCTTGAAATCTTTCTACTTTATCCAACCCCTTATATTTATGTGTGTGATTATAAATATATCTCTTATGTATTTACTTATATAAACTATTTTAGGATTTAATCATTCGTTACTTCCCTTTGAATCCATTCCTTATGTAGTTGTAGTTTGAGCTCCCATGACAATTGGCATACAATGGTAAAATTGTAGTTGGGCACATCCTTAATTTTAAATAATTAATGTTACTATTTGATCCAATTAACTCAATCTTATACCTTACCCCATTCCATTTTGATGTTTATTTTTTTGCATGTGATCTTCCCCTCCTTTTAGATACTGTAAAGTGAAGCATAAGAGGATAAACTAGTTAGATTATATTAACTAGTGTGAAGAGATTTTAGTATCAAGTGGGAAAAAATAATTTAATCTCCATTGGTAGAAATCCATCTCTTAGAGGCCTATTTAAATTAGGTTATTTCATATATCCCAATACATGAAACTTGTGCCCTATATTGTTTTAATAATAATCCTAAAATGAGAGGATTAAATTCCCTTATTTTCTCTTAGGTTTCATTCAGTACACTTAAATGAATAGATGTATTTAAGGGAATGAAAAATTGGTATAAATAATACCATAATATATTTACAAATGAAGGTAACCAACATGTCCTTATTAAATCCCATTCATCTCTCATATCTTTACTTTGTGGTGTTCATATGCATGTCCAACTAGAACTTAGGGTTTATGATTGTAAAGCCTTTCAAGATCAAATCATCACTATGAGTGAGTCAATAGAATAATTTCAAAATACAAATCAATATTTCATTTTAAATATCACATCATGGTAATATTAAATAACATATACACATAATCCATAATATGCTAGTGTTAATCATGCAATTATATCTTCATCTATAAATTTTGTGCCTAACAAGACTTCCTAACAATATTAGAAGATACAACCAAAAACATCCACAAATAGTGATTAAAAAAGTATGAAAAATGATAATAAAATTTCAAGTGAGATTATAAGAGAAATTATTTGAAATAACTTGATCAAACTACCTCCTATAAATCCTCTAAAGATATCAAAATACTATTGTGCATATCATAGAATATATGGGCATCCTACAAATAGTTGTTTGGCTTTAAAGGAAAAAATAAAAAAGATAATTAATAGTGGTGATCCTATAATATATACATAAATCAAGAAACCCAATCACATTTTGATTTTATCTTTTAAATCATAAGTTCAAAAAGAATAAAAAGAACAAGTATGGATACAAAAGGATAATTTAGAGTAAGACAAGATTTAAATGGAAAAAATAGAATAATAAAATATTCAAAAGAAAAACATAGAGAACAAAAGATTACAAAAGGAAAAGGTGGAAAATCAGAAGTTATTAAAATATAATATTGATCTAGAATTATTTAAAACATAAAATTATCATAATAAAGGTTACAAAATCTAAAGTAGGAGAAGTTACAAAAACTAGTTTAGCCTAAGAATGAAAATATTTTTAAGAAATATTTTCTAATAAAAGAGCTTCAAAAGAAAGAGATGCCAAAAAAATATAATTTTTCAAGTGTGGTTCAAAATGAGGAAATTACAATCCCTTCCTCATATCAATAACCTTTCACTATCACTACTCACATATATGGCAAGCAATTATGGACTACCAGGAAAAAAAATTAGTCTACATCATTTATTATATCTCTTAGATATAAACCTCAACACCTAAATTAAAATAATTCATTTATAATATGTTTGAGATCAATTGAGTAAAGAGTATTATTTATTTCAAAATAATGTTATCTTAAATTTCAACAATATTTCTAATCTAAGTGCATACATTTTTGTGTTTGGAAGATCATGGTTAAAATCAATAGGAGAAATGATTGATAAACACACAGGTTGTATTACATTTTATCAGAAATACAAAGTCATTTCCATTTAAAAAGAGGGAGAATATATAAATCAATGAAAACAAAAATAAATCAGATCTTTAGCTAATATTAAATCCAATATCAATAATGAAATATCAATAAAGGTAAATGATAAAGTACATATTACAAAAGAGAAATTAGAAAGGTCAATATTTCAATATGGGGCTGTTGGTTTTTCATACACAAATTCAAAATATGATCAAAATGACATGTCATAATTTATATCACAACCTAAGAAGTGGGTTCTCTCCCATGATGATGGTTATGATCATGATAACAATTATGTATAATATGATTGGAATTACATGACTAATATACAAGATGAATATGGCAATGTAAGTGTGGACTAAACACACATGATATAGAATATAAATAGGTTCATCCCCTTTATGATATATTGGGATAGTATTAGCATCATTACTTATACATATTTCTTTAATTATCATTTATTATTCTAAAATTTCAAAAAAAAATAGAATATTTCAAAAATTCTAAAAATCAAGACTTATACATGACATGCATAGTTCATCTCATCATTTGATTTGTATATTTATTACTTCTATATATACATTTTTATATCAAATATGATTCAAAAATGTAGGTGATCAAGTTATAAAACAAACATATTGTCATTTTTAGATGTAGTTACACATCTTAATATTATCTCATGCCTAGAAATAACTACACATACAAAATTGCACTACTCTTCATAGTCATACACTGTGATCTTATCTCATTTTAGTGGACTTGTCCTAGTGAAAAATTTTCATATTAAACATAGTCACAAACCTTATAAAACATGTTTTTGAAAATATCAAGTTCACTAGGGGCATATTTTGCACTAGTTTTATCACTTTATGACTATACCTTTAACTCTTATTTATGATGAATTTAAATTAATATTGTGATTAAACCTAAGTTACATAAATCTAATTGAATAATATAGGGTGTTGTAAATTCATTTTCAAATAGTAAACTAAAATTAAAATATTGAAAATAACTAAGAAAAATAAAAATGAGCAAGGCTAAAAAATGCAAAAGAGAGATGAATTTATCTTTTTGATTCATTAGTTAATTGAACTAGGAAAATAAAATGCATAAATAGATATAATTTATAAAACTTTAAAACATATGGGAATATATTCTTGAGTAATTTTAAAGACAAAAACACCCAGTAGAGGGCATCAATAACTACCACTTTGTCCTTGTCTTATGTTTCAATCTTTCTACAAAAAACTATAACTTTTCGAATATTTGGGTGTGATAGTGAAAATTAAGTCTTCTTTTTTTAATTTCACCTTAAAAACTTTTTGGGAGACATATATGTTCCTTATTTCAGTTAAAACACTTAATTTTTTGATATAAGGACACAAATTATATGGAGTAATAAAGGTTTAGTGTTTGGGGTTATGCTAACCTCAACACCCCACTATGTTGAATGATGCCTACATACCAATATTATAAAGAGGCATCAAACCTCCATGTATTTATCCCACCTAAGTGTTTTATATAATTTTATCCTTTAACCATATGAATTCATCTATAATTGGCTTGAATACTTGATCATGTAGTATTAGGGCTACATAAAACTACTTTGAAACTTGATTGAGGACTATTTGAAGTGATTGAAACCTAATTTGGAAAGAAGTGGGAATTTTTACTCAATGTGTACTTGTCTCAATAAGCCTTTTGAATCAAAATTTATAGTTTTTTAATAAATTATTTGAATGTGTATTTACAGTAATGTCACCGAGGTGACAACATGATAAGAAGCCTAAAAATTGGAAGATAACCTTAGGGAGGGTTTAATTTGAAGATATGACCATTGGTAGACAACATACATAATCATTGGATAGGGATAGGATCAATGATCATTATTATATTTATCTAGTTTTTTTATCCCCTAATTAAACATGTTTGGATTTGGGTCTAGACTAAGGCATATAGATGCAAAGTGGTGTTTTTGACAATCATAACATTTTTATGTATGATAGATGATGCTTACAAGATAGAATAATTCCTATCTTTGGATTAGGATAGGGGAGAATATAAAAATAATTAAAAATTAAAGGAAAAAGTTAAGGATAAAAATGGGTTAAATGGGCATGATCAAGTATTCGTGACCAGATTTAGGGTAGTTAATTCCCCCCTTAGTCTAAAAATTAAATTACTATATGAAATGAAAGCTATACCTTAGTTTTTAAAACACATTTGTATTTTCTCTTCATGATTAATTACTGTACAAAACCATAAATTTTGTAAAACCATGAAAAACACATCAATTATTTATTTTGTTCCTTAGAAAATTAAAATTTTAAAACTTTAATTTGAACATTTAAAACTTTTCTTGAATTTTGACAATTTCTTATTTGAAATAAAATTTGATTGTAAGAAAAAGACTATGAAATAGGTTAGATCATTGTTAATGAATATAAATAAAAAATTAATTTCAAGAACATAACATCTTAATATTATTCCCTAAGGTGAGATATGGAAAATAAGCAAGAAATACAAATAAAATGCAAAAACTATGTTTATACATTCCTTTGAGATTTCCCTATAAACTAGTTTGAAGATATTGAGCTAAAAATTTTGAGCTAAAATTATTTATTAATGTTTATTCCATGTGTTCATTATCTCTCCTTTTCCACTTGAGATTTGGCTTGGTAATGACATGCGAATATGAAATTTCTTAATAGATTTCAACAAAAAAAATATACAATCAAAAATATTTTCTATAATGGCTAAATGCCCTTATATTTATAGAATTTTGGAATTATTTTAAACCATTCGTATCATATCCAAATGGGGGGTGTAGGGTGAATACTCAAATTCATGATTACACATAGAGTGTGTAAGATATTTGGAAGATAAGTTAAATGATTAGTCCTTTTGGAGTGTGTCATATGGCATATAAGATAGGAGTGTGCAGGAGGCATGTAATATATGTAAGAGAGTGTGTAATATTTCATGTCATAAACCACATTTTTCAAACTCTAATACTTTCTATTGGCTTTCCCTTATGACATCACCAATATGAAGTAATAAATCACTTTTGATATTAAGAAAATAGATAATTCTAAATTCATGAGATTCTCTATTAGAGAAATGATTAGACTAATTAATCAAAGTGATTAATTGATAATTATAATAATGGTGCACTTTCAATTTCCTTTTGTCAATAAAATATTCATTTTATTATCTTATAATAACACTTTGTAAAGGATTGATTTGATTCATGATGTACTAGATAATATTAGTATTGTGATATGATCCATTACCCCAATCAGGGATGTGTCACTATGATTTAAAATTAAAATGGAAGCTGTGTAGGTAAATTGGTTGAAATGGTTATTTCCAATCAAATTTACATGATTATGAAAATTCATTTCAAAAATAATTTAGACATGGAAGTGGTTAAAATGGAGTGTCTACATTTTTCCCCTATTTGAGAAGGTGTTGCAAGACACAAGACATAGTTACATTTTTTCAAAGAATAAAAAATTCATTAAGAAGAATCTAAAAAATTAGATTAATAAATAACTATTGACCCATGATTCCCCTTGAGAGTGAATTTAGGGATGAAATACATGAAGGGGCTCTCAAAAAATAGAGGAAAAAACAAGAAGAGTGAAATTAACCCATGAATGGGATTAATCCAAATGAGATAATGCTTGCATGCTTTGATTTCCAAAGTTAGATAATAATAATAATAGAAATTAATTAGCCATAAGATAAGGGTAAGTGGGAAGGATGCATCCAAAAATAAGCAACACACTTTGTCTTACCCCAAACAAAGCAAAAGTTATGGGCATGGAATTAATAGAAAGACTAAATAATGGAATTGGACCCAAAGAGGGAGGTCTTGGTTGATCACAATAATGTTCCCCAACAAGGATAATTTATTTGTTGATTCAAAGATTTGTCCCAATAGGGAATATTTTACCATTTATCTATCTAATTGGTTTGCCTTAGTAGGGAAGATTTTCATTTTAGCAAATGATGATTAGGCAACTGATTGATTGGTTGGAAAGAATCACTCAAGAGTGTAATCTATTAAATATATTGATGATGAACAAGAGTAAATATAGGTGAAATGGTATAGGTATTTTTGAAATAATGAATAATACATAAAAAACTAGGCACTAAAGAATGTTCAATGGTAATGAAAGAGATGATGAAGAAGAATGATTGAAGAATGATGAGATAATGGTAGCAAAAATTATCCCAAAAGCTAAAAATATTTGAGCATTGCCTACATAGCCCATAGGTACCTTATGATAATGTATTTCTCTTATAAAGTATGATAAAATGGAATGAAGGAAATTATTAAGACTTTTTTTATACACTCAAAGGTGTTATGAGAAACATATAGATTAGCCATGTTGGTAATTTTATTATGGTGTAAGTAGTAGATAAAGATATTTATTATTGTAAAATTAATGATTAGACCTTCATTACTTGATTTTTTTATGTATCACATGATGGTATTCACCATGATATAAAACATCATGATGTCCTGATCATAAGTGCATAAGGACTAAGCCCCAATCAAATATACATATGTTGACAATGCACCAATGATAAAAACCATGATGACAATGTTGATGTATACCAATGGATGGAATTAAGTATAATTGTGTGATAATAAGAACCAAGATGATGACCCTACTGGTATAATAGACTAGTTAAATATGATAACATAAAAAGGAAATAAATAGGTAAGTGAACATAAAATTAAAAAAAACATAAAAAAACATCTTATTATTCAAACAAAAGCAAACTTGAATAACCATGACCATATATATAAATAAATCACAATAATTTTGGATGCCAAAAGTGTAATAACTTGAGTATATTCTACATTTAAATAACTTAAGATTGAGATATACAAAAAATCAATTAATAAGTGTAAATCATAATGCAATAAATTGAGATTAATTTAGGTATAAATATCTATAACTCAAGAGTAAGATATAACAGATCCATACTTAAGGGTAAAGTATAAATCCCTAAATCAAATACAATAAAGGAAAAGTAAAGAAACACACCAATAATAATAATAATTAAGTAATGTTGACAAATAGACAAATAAAAATAAACAACATTGACAAATACATAAATAAAAATAAACAAGTAATTATATAACCATTTATGCATGTGTGAAAGTAGGGAATTACTCTTAGATATTCTTCCCCTAAGGTCTAGATGACAACTATTAGGTCAAGATGGTAACTTGAATAGAAAGGGAATATAAAAAATGGAAGGGATTTTTGAGCTTATCCAAATTCCCTATGAAAGTGGAAGCTACCTACATACTCTAGTGGACTTTAATCCAAATTTAGTTCTCTTAGGGATGTGGTAAAGAATAAAAATGATGACAAATAAGAGATTAATCATAAAGGAAGAATAGGAAAGGTATAATTGTAAAATGGTGAGATTTTTTAGATAAATTGATAAAAGTGGAATGGTAATAAGATTGGAAAATCTGACCTTAGATGCCCCATGTATCTAAGTATTGCGTACATAGTCCATGTGGACCTTAGGCTGATGTATTTCTATTAGAAATGGTAGTGTAAATAAAGGAATGGAAGTGGTAAATTGGAAATGACTATGACTAGATAAGGGTTTCCCACACAACAAATGTGGTAACTATGCCATATATAATAGGGCCAAAAACCATTGATGAATAAGATGACAAAATAAGAAAATATTTTATGGTTTTATATCTCTCATGGAGATTTTAAGCCACTTTTTGAACTTTTTTTATTTTTAGGTTATTTTTGGGATTTTCAAATTTTTAGGTTTTTCACATTTGTAGAAAAAGTTAGTTAAAATAATATTATGATAACTAAGAAGTAACAAAGGATATTACAAAATGATGAGATCATGACTTATGTTTTTCACAAAATGGTGAGAGCATGGGAGATAGGGGTGACCAAGCTAACCTCAAAAATTGAGTGTTGCTTACGTAGTCCATATGGACTTTAGGTTAATTTAATTTTACATATAACAAAATATACTATGATCAATAGTATTGTGGAAAATAAGAATGGAACATGAACATTAAAAATGGTACAAGATTTAACCAGAGCTAAAATATGCATTTTTAGGAATCACCATGAATGGAAACCATGCATATGTGTTGTGATATGTTATCTTCAAATATGTTATGATGATGACCAAAGTTACACTATCTACTAAATCTATTTCTCTAAATTTTAACATCTAAAACTATATGTTGTACTGATGAACCGTAATGTTAATAGGATGGGAGAATAAGACTAGGATGGATTGAAAAAATGAGAAGTGGGATGAAATAAGGGTGTTTTTAGGATATGCCCCAAGTATGGGTCCTCATAGATAATGTTCAATAATATCAAGTGTAAAAATTCTTGAGATGCATATATTCATGGGCTCATCTAGCTTTTCCCCATCTGGTGTAGTTAATATATATGCCCCATCTCCATAATTAGTTATAATGATAAATGGGCCTAGCCAATTAGTCTCAAACTTTCCCTTCTTTTCATGGGCATCATTGGCATCCTTCTGGGTCTCTTTCTAGATAAGGTCACCTAGTTCAAAAGCTATGAGTTTGATATGCTTATAATAGCTATGGCGTAAACTATTTTGATATGCCTAGAGATTTTTCAAATTAGCTACCCATTTTTAATCAAGTAGCTTGAATTATTGAAGCTAACAGACTTTATATTCCTCTTCATCAATGATATCTTATAATGAAATTCACAAGGAAACTCAATCTTGATAAAGAGAATAACTTTAGTGCCATAAATAAGGGAGTATGGTATGGCTCATGTTGGGGTTTGGGCATTGGTATGGTAGTCTCAAAGGGTAAGAAATAATTGAAAATTATAATCATAGCCAAAATAAGTAACATTATTTCAAGTATTTAGACTAGGTTTTTGTTAGATGATTTGGCTTGGCCATTACTTTGAGAAAAATAGGCAGTGAACAAGTGTTACTTAATATGACACTTGGCATAGAGGGATTTGACATCATTATTATTAAATGAGCCATCATTTTTAGAAATGAGGTTATATGGAATGCCAAAGAAAAAAATGAGATGATTCAAGATGAATTTTGAAATCTACTTATTAGTTATATAAGTAAATGGAATGGCTTTAACCCACTTTGTATAATATTTAATTATAATGAGGATATGTTTATGACCATCTGAAGAAGTAAGATTAATCTTCCCTATGAGATTGAGTCTCCATGTGAAATTATCCATGGTGTAGTGATTGGTTGAAGTGATTTAGTTGGTACATGAATGAGATTGGTGTGCTTATGACAAGCCATACACTTATTTACATAAGCACATGTGTTGGCCTCTATAGTAGGCCAATAATACCCTATACACACAAGTTTCTTGGTAAAGACCATTTCACTATGTGGGCCCCACAAATCCCTTCATGTACTTCTTTATGTTCTAATCTAGACTATGTTTAAGCTAAAAAATGAAGTAGATTTCCATCATATCCTCTATGATAGAGTATGGTACCAAGTATGATATAATAAGAGGTATTATGAATGAAGGGCATTTTTTATTATGGGAGATTTTATAAGGGAGAATATTATCTTGAAGGTAGGCATATGTATATCAAAATACCAATGTGAGCTAGGACCAAAAATATCACATACCATTTTAGATTTGGAACATTCGTAAACTAGCCTGAAGATATGTTCGATAAGGAACTAGTAATCTATAACATTATATATGATTTATATTAGTGATCCAATTGTTTCCATTTTATCTATGGTCATGTTATTGGCCATTGGGATTTATTCAAACTAGATGTGTTCAAATATTTGTTTAAGATGATCCACCATATTTTTGTAAAGAATAAGCTTGTCATCTTTGGTTTGATATTGCTCTATCACCTATTTAATAATTATTTGAGAGTCTCCATGAACTTTTATTTTCTTGATATTACATTGCACTACTAGATGAAGCCTTGAGATGGGTGATTCATATTATTCTATATTATTGGTACAAGAAAAACTAATGTGAAATTCTTAAGGAATAATATCCCCTGTGGTGTTATGAATAAAATATTGACTCCAAATCCATAAGAAGTGTAAGAACCATCAAAATAAAGCATCCAATACTGAGACTCAAAATAATTGTCATCTAGAGTCATGATTGACTCATCATGGAAATTTTAAATGGGTGGATTGGTACCAAATAAATCTACTTAAGAAAGTTGATATGAAAGTACCTACCCCTTAATTTTATATTTATGTACATATTTGATCTTAAATTTACTCAATATCATGACCCATTTATCCATACAACTATTTAAAGGTACCTTGGAAATTAGGCATTTGAGTGACTTTGCCAATGATAATGGTCTTATTTTTTAACATATAATGTTAAAAATTTTGGGTTGCAAATACCATTTAAGAAGGATTTATCAGTTGAACTATAATTATGTTCATAGGATACCAATATGTGACTTAAGTAATATATGACTCTTTATTTCCCCTAATCATTATGTTGTGTTAGGAGTGCCCCCAAGGCATATTCAGTTGTTAAGATTTAGATAAGTAATGGTTTTATAGGTGTTGGTGGAGTTATAATAGGTGGATTTTCCAAATATTATTTTAAATACATAAAGGCTTATTAACAATCAATGTTCCATGCTAAAGTGGTTCCCTTATTTAAAATATGATTGAAGGGACGACACATGTCTACTAGTTTAGAAATGAATCACTTGATGGATTATATCTTTCCCTACATGTTGTGGATCTATTTTAGATTATAAGTTGGAGGCATTTTTGTAATGGACTTAACCTTGGTTGGATTGACTTTAATGTCCCCGTGGGAGATAATGAAACCTAATAATTTTCTATAAGTAATACCAAAGATACATTTTTATGTTTAAACCTTACTTTCTATTCATGAATCCTTACAAATATTATTTGTAACACATTTAGATGTCCTAATTAATCTTAAAACTACCCAAAATATCATCCACATAATCTTCAATAATATCTTACATCATGTCATGGAAAATGAAATTAATTGCACATTGATATGTAGCACCAACATTATTGAGGCAAAATGGCATCACTTGATAATATAACATTCGCCATGTAATGGTGATTTATTCCTTGTGTTAGTCTTTAGGGGTTATTTTGATCTAATTATAGCCAAATAAGTTATCCATAATATATATCATCTCGCACCCTACTATGAAATATATAATCATATCAATGTTGGGCAAAGTAAAGTCATCCTTTAGACATACTTTAATGATATATCTCTAAAATTGGTGCATAATTAGATTCCTTGAGGCATTTTGATAATTGGTATTATGTTTGATATCCACTCTCAATAATATATAGGATACATATACCCTACCTATAATAGTTTTTCTAATTCTTTTTTGAAATGTAAATCTATGTGAAGATGCATTTTTATCATTTTCTACTTGATTGGCTTAGAATTATGGTGTACAACAAGGTCATATACAACTAAATTAAGGTCAATGCCAGACATATATAAATAAGACTATGCAAAAGTATCAAAAAAATTCTTGAAAGAGGGAAATAAGAAGTTCATATTCATCTTCAATAAGGGACACTCCAAGTTTGATCCATTAAGATTAGATAGTGTTATAATATTGAATTATGTGATATCTTCCACATTAGTTTGTAACTTCTAGAATAGTTAGTAGTGTGGTCCATTGGTCTTATTATTCACTTAGTGGCTTGACTAGCTCATCAAATTTTCCCATATAGCAATAATCTAAATCACCAAAGTTTGGAAAAGGCCACTTTGCAAAGGCATGTTGGAAAACCTAAGCCAACTGATCAAATACTTTATGATTCTCTGAATTGATTCCTAGGGGTACCCCACTGAGCTCAATAGAAGATCTTAGTGGTACCAATTAGGAGTATGATTTTAAGACCTTGGACCCTTTATTTATCCCTTGTCTTCATCTATGAATATAATTTTAATATTTAAATTTATAACTATATTGGGCTATAATGGCTTAGAGATGGATCTCATTCTATTTGGAGGTAGTCCATTCTCAATTCCTATTTAGGTTATTGTGCATCTCTTAGTTATTATCAAAAAATTTGTAATTGAATATTTTGAATATTAATACAAGTTTTTTTTTTTCTATTTATAGGGTTTTATTTTCATTAGTTTATTCCAAATCCTCTAGTTTAATGATTAATTTTAATGTTAAATGATTGAATCATGTGTTCTCTACATGATTTTGCATTAATTATAATGATCTCTGAGTTATTCTAGTATGTTTCTTGAATTATTTCTACTTTCTCCAACCCCTTATATATGTATGTGATTGAAAATAGAGCTCTTATGTGTTTTATTATATAAATTATTTTAGGATTTAAACATTCATTACTTTCCTTTGAGTCCCTTTCTTATGTAATTATAGTTTGAGCTCCCATGAAAATTGGCATACAATGGTAAAATTGTAGCTGGGCACATCCTCAATTCTCAATAATTAATGTTATTATTTGATCCAATGAAATCCATTTTATACATTACCCCATTCCCTTTTGATTTTTATTTTTTCTCATGTGATCTTCCCCTCCTTTTAGAAATTGTAAAGTAAAGCATAAGGGGATAAAGTAGTTAGATTATTTTAACTAGTGTGAAGAGGTTTTTGTATCAAGTGGGAAAAAATAATTTATCTCCAATGATAACATTAAATCTCTTAGAGGCCTATTTAAAGTAGGAAATTTAATGGAGCCCAATACATTTAACTTATTCCCTATATTATTTTAATAATAACCCTAAAATGAGAGGATGAAATTCCCTTATTTTATCCTAGGTTTCATTCAATACACTTAAATGAATAGATGTATTTAAGAGACAAAACATTGGGATAAACAACACCATCATATAGTTCCAAATTAAGGTAACCAACATGTCCTTCCTCAACACACTCCACTTCTTATATCTCTTCTTTGTGGTGTTCGTATTCATTTCCAACTAGAATAACCTAAGGTTTGTGATTGTGAAGCCTTTCAAGATCAAATCATCACTATGAGTGAGTTAATAGAATAATTTCAAAATAAAAATCAATATTTCATTTGAAATGTCACATCATGGTAAAATCAAATCACATATACAAATAATCCATAATATGTTAGTGTTAATCATGCAATTGTATCTTCATCTAGAAATGTTGTGCCTAATAAGACTTCATATCAATATTATAAGATACAACTAAATACATCTACAAATAGTGATTAAAATTTATGAAAACTATTAATAAAATTTTAAGTGGGATTTTAAGATAAATACTTTGAAACAAGTTAATCAAACTACCTGATATACATCCTCTAAAGATATAAAAATATTATTGTGCATATATTAGAATGTATGGGCATCATACAAATAGTTATATGACTCTGAAGGACAAAATATAAAAGATAATTGATAGTGGTGATCCTATAATATATACATCAATTGAGAAATGCACTCACATTATGATTGTATCTTTAAAATCACAAGTGCAAAAAGAATAAAAATAAGAAGTATGAATACAAAAGGATAATTTAGAGCAAGACAAGATTCAAATGGAAAAAAATAGAATAATAAAATATTCAAGAGGAAAACCTAAAGCAATCAAGATTACAAAAGGAAAAAATGGAAAAGAAAATTTTATTAAAATATAATATTGAGATAGAATGATTTCAAACATAAAATTATCATAATAAATGTTACAAAAGCTATATTAGGAAAAGTTACAAAAACTAGTTTAGCCTAACAATGAAAGTATTTTTAAGAAAGGTTTTCTAATAAAAGAGGTTCAAAAGAAAGAGATGCCTAAAAAATATAATTTTTCAAGTGTGGTTAAAAAGGATGAAATCACAATCCCTTCCTCATATCAATAACCTTTCACTATCACTACTCACATAGATGGTAAGAAATTTATGGATGTCAAGGTTATGGACTACAAGGAAAAAAATTATTCTACATCATTTATTATATATCTTAGATATAAACTTCAACACATAAATGAAACTAATTAATCTATAACATTTTTGAGATTGATTTAGTTAAGAGTATTATTTTTTTCAAAAGAATTTTTGTCTTAAATTTCAACATTATTTCTAATCTAAGTACATACAATTTTATGCTTGGAGGATCATGGTTAAAATCAATAGGAGAAATGATTGTTAAACATAAAGGTTGCATTAAATTTGATCATGAAGGCAAATTAATTTCCATTTGAAAAGAGGGAACATATATAGATCAATAACAACAAAAATAAATCACATCTTCAACTAATATTAAATCTAATATAAATAATGGAATATCAATAAAGGTAAGTGATAAAGTATATATTACAAAAGAGAAATTATAAAGGTCAATATTGTAATATGGGACAGTTTTTTTTTTTCATACATAGATTCAAAATATGCTCAAAATGACATGTCATAATTTGTATCACAACCTAATAAGTTGGTTCTCTCCCATGATGATGGTTATGATCATGATAATAATTATTTATAATATGATTGGAATCACATGACTAATATATAGGATGAATATGACAATGTGAGGACTAAACACACATGATATAAAACCTAAATAGATTAATCCCCTTGATGATATATTTGGATAATATTATAATCATTAATTATACATATATTATTTTATTATCATTTATTACTCTAAAATTTCAAAAAAAAGAAAGAATATTTCAAAAATTCTAAAAATCAAGACTTATGCATGACATGTGTAGTTCATTTTCATCATTTTATTTGTCCTTTAGTATATGTAATATATATATATATATAGTTTTATATCAAATACGATTCAAAAATATAGGTGAGCAAGTTATAAAACAAACATATTGTCACTTTGAGATGTAGTTACACATGGTAATATTATCTCATGCCTAGAAATAATTACACATACAAAACTACACTACTCTTGATAATCACACATTTTTATCTTATCCCATTTTAGTGGACTTGTCTTAGTGAAAAATTCTCATATTCAAAATATTCACAAACCTTCTATAACTTTTTTTGAAAATGACAAGTTCACTAGGGGCATATTTTACACTAATTTTATCACTTTATGACTATACCTTTAGCTCTTACTTGTTTATTGAATTTGAATTAATATTGTTATTAAACCTAATTTACATAAATGTAATCTAATAATATATGGTGTTGTAAATTCATAGTTTAGTAGTAAATTTAAATTAAAATATTGGAATGAACTAAAAAAAATAGAAACAAGCAAGGCTAAATAACGCAAAAGAGAGATGAACTTAGCTTTTTAATTCATCAATTAGTTGAACTAGGAAAATAGAATGAATAAATAGATATAATATATAAAAATTTAAAATCTATGGTAAGCTATGATTGATTAATTTTAAAAACAAAAACACCCATTAGAGGGCATCAATAACTACCACTATTGTCCTTGTCTTATGTTTCAATCTTTCTACAAGAAACTATAACTTTTGGAATATTTTTGTATGATAGTGAAAATTAGGTCTTATTTTGTTTATTTCACCTTAAAAACTTTATGGGAGATATATATGTTCCTTATTGAAGTTAAAACCCATAATTTTGTGATATAAGGACACAAATTATATGGAGTAAAAAAGGTTTAGTGTTTGGGGTTGTGCTAACCTCAACACCCCACTATGTTGAGTGATTCCTACATACCAATATTATAAAGAGGGATAAAAACTCCATGTAGTTCTCCCACCTAATTTATTTATTCAATTTTATCTTTTGACTAAATGAATTCATCTATAATTGGCTTCAATACTTGATCATCCAGGATTAGGGCTACATAAAACTAGTTTAAAACTCAGTTGAGGACTACTTGAAGTGATTAAAACATAATTTGAAGAGAATTGGGAATTTTAAATAAATGTACACTTGTCTCAATAAGCCTTTTGAATCAAAATTTATAGTTTTATGATAAATTATCTAAATGTGTATTTATAGTAATCTTTTAAGGTGACAACATGATAAGAAGCCTATAAATTGGAAGATCACCTTAGGGAGGGTTTAATTTTAAAATATGACCATTGGTAGACAATATACATAATCATTATATAGGGAAAAGATAGATGGTATTTATTATCCTTATCTAATGTTTTAATCCCCTAATTTAACATGCTTGGATTTGCATCTAGACTAAGGCATACAGATGCAGAGTGGCGTTTTTGACAATCATAACATTTTTATGTATGATAGATGATGGTTACAAGATATAATAGGTCCTATATTTGGCTTAAGATAGAGGAAAATATAAAATTAATTAGCAGTTAAAGGCACAAGTTAAGGATAAAATGGGTAAAATGGGATGATCAAGTATTTGTGACCATATTTAGCATACTGCATTCCCCCCATTAGTCTATAAATTAAATTACTATATTAAATGAAATTTATACCTTAGTGTGTAAAACACAATAATATTTTTGATCCATGATTCATTCATGTAATAAACCATACATTTTTGAAAACCATGCAAAATGCATGAAGTATTTATTTTATTCCTTTGAAAGTTAAAATTTTAAAACTTGAATTTTGACATATTCTAATTTGAAATGAACTTTGATTGTAAGAAAAAGATTATGAAATAGGTTAGATCATTTTTAATGACTATAAATCCAAAATTTATTGCATGAACATAACATCTTAATATTATTCCCTTAAGGTGAGATATGGAAAATAATTAAGAAATAAAATATAAAATATAAAAGCTATGTTTATACCTTCCTTTGAGATTTGCTTGTAAACCGGTTTTAAGAGATTGAGCTTAGATTTTGAGATAAAATTATTTATCAATGTTTATTACATGTGTCTAGTATCTCTCCTTGTCCACTTAATATTTGTCTTGGTAATGACATGAGAATACGATACTTCTTAATAGATTTATGCATGATAATTATACACTCAAAAATATTTTATGTAGTGGAAAAATTCCCTTATATTTATAGACATTTAGAATTATTGTGAACCATTTTTATCATATCCAAATGGAGGGTGTAGGATTAATCCTAAAATTCATGATTACACACATGGAGTGTGTAAGATATTTGGAAGAAAAGTGTAGTGATTAGTCCTTTTGGAGTGTGTCATATGACATGTAAGATAGGAGTGTGTAAGAGGCCCTATAATATATATAAGAGAGTGTATAATTGGCCATGTCATAAACCACCTTTCACACACTCTAATCCTTTCTATTGACTTAAACCCTATGGCATCACCAATGTGAAGTAATAAATCACTTTTGATTTTAAGAAAATAGATAATTCTAAATTCATGGAATTATCAGTTAAAGAAATGATTACACTAATTAATCAAGGTTATTAATTTATAATTATAATAATAGTGCACTTGCAATTTTCTTTTTTCAATCATATTTTCATTTCATTATCTTGTAATAACACTTTTCAAAGGATTGATTTGATTCAGGATGAGCTAGATAATATTAGTATTGATATGATCCATTACCCCAATTAGGGATGTGTCATTACAATTTCAAATTAAAATGGAAGTTTTGTATATTAATTACTTAAAATGGTGATTTATAATCAAATTTACATGTGATTATGAAAATTCATTTCAAATCAATTTAGGCATGGAACTGGTTAAAATGGAGTGTTTGCATTTTGCCCCTATTTGAGAAGGTGTTGTAAGACACAAGACATAGTTACATATTTTAAAAGAATGAAAAACTAATTAAGAAGCATCTAAAAAATGAGATGAATAAATAACTAGTGACCCATAATTATCCTTGAGAGGGCATGTAGGGATGAAAGACATGGAGGGGCTCTCAAAAAATAGAGGAAGAAACAACAAGAAGAGTGAAATTAACCCATTAATGAGTTTAATATAAATGAGATAATGCTTTCACACTTTGATTTATAATGCTAGATAATAATAGAATTGAATTGGCTATAAGACAAGGGGAAGTGGGAATGATGCATCCCAAAACAAGTAGCACACTTTGTCTTTCCTTGAACAAGGCAAAATTTGTGGGCATGGAATTAATAAAAATACTAAAAGATGTAATTGGACCCAAAGAGGGAGGTCTTGGTTGATCATAATAATTTTCCCAAGAAAGGCCAATTTATTTATTTATTCAATGAGTTGACCTAGTAGGGAATATTTTATCATTGATCGGTCTAATTGGTTTTCCCTAGTAGGGCAGATTTTTATTTTGGCAAATGATGATTAGACAATTGATCGATTGGTTGGAAAACATCACTCAAGGGTCTAATATATTAAATAGATTGATGATGATCAAGAGTAAACATAGGTGCAATGGTATATGGATTGGTCAAATAATTAATAAGACACAAAAAACTAGGCACTAAAAAATGCTCTATGGTAATGAAAGAGATGATGAAGAATAATGATTGAAAAATGATGAGATAATGGTAGCCAAACTTACCCCAAAAACTAAACATAATTGAGTATTACCTACATAGTCCATAGGTACCTTAAGATCATGTAGTTATCTTATAAATTATAACAAAATATAATGAAGGAAATTATTAATACTTTTTGTATACACTCAAATGTGTCATGAGTAGCATATAGATTAGCCATGTTGGTCATTTATTATGGTGTAAGTAGACAAAGATATTTATTATTATAACATCACTAATTAGACCTCCATTACTTGATTTTTGATGTACCTCATGATGTTATGAACCATAATATAAAAATCATGATGGCCTAATCATAATTTGCATAAGGACTTAGCCCCAATCCAATATACATATGTTAATAATGCATCAATGATAAAAACCATGATGGAAATGTTGATGTATGCTAATGGATGGAGTTAAGTACAATTGTGTGATAATAAGAACCAAGATGATGACCCTAATATTATAATGGATTGGTTCAAGATGATAATAGAAAAAGGAAATAAATAAACAAGTAAATAAGTAAACGAACATAAACCAAAAAAGAATAGCAACAAAAAATATCTTATTGCTCAAACAAAAGAAAACTTGAAGAACCATGACCATATCTTTAAATGAATCACAATAATTTTGAATTCCAAAAGTGTAATAACTTGAGTAAATTCTAGATGTAAACAACTTAAATATTGAGATATATAAATAATCAAGTCATAAGTGTAAATCATAATGCAATAAATTAAGATTAAGTTAGGTAAAAATATCTACAACTGAAGAGCAGGATATAACAGATCTAGACTTAAGTGTAAAGCATAAATCCATAAATAAAAAACAATAAAGGAAAATTAAAGAAACACACTAATAAAAATAAAAAATAAAAAATGTTGACAAATACACAAACAAAAATAAACAAGTAATCATCTAACCATTTATGAATATGTGAAAGTAAGGAATTACTCTTGGAAATTACTCCCTTAAGCTCTAGGTGACAACTATTAGGTCAGGATGGTAACTTGAATAGAAGGGGAATAGAAAAAATGGAAGGGATGGTCGAGCTATCTCCAAATTCCATATGCAAGTGGATGCTACCTACATATTCTAGTGGACTTCAATCCAAATGCAGTTCTCATAGGTATGTGGGAGAGAATAAAAATGATGACAAGCAATAGATTGAATGTAGAGGAAGAATAGGAAAGGTATACTTGTAAAATGGTGAGTGTTTAGATAAATTGACAAAATGGAATAGAAATAAGATTGGTTGAGCTGACCTAAGATGCCCCATGTATCCAAGTGTTGCCTACATAGTCTATATGGACCTTAGGCTGATGTAGTTATATTAGAAATGGTAGTGCAAATAAAGGAATGGCAATGGTATATTGGAAATGACTGTGACTAGATAAGGGTTTCTCACACAATAAATGTGGTAAACTATGCCATTTAGAAAAGGGACAAAAACCACTGATGAATAAGATGAAATAATAAGAAAAGATTTTATGACTTTATATCTCTCATGGATATTTTAAGCCCCTTTTTGAACTTCTTTTATTTTTAGTTTATTTTTGGAATTTTTAAATTTTTAGGTTTTTTCATGTTTTTAGAACACGTTAGTTATAAGAATATTGTGATAACTAAAAATTAACAAAGGATATTACAAAATATTGAGAATGTGACTTATGTTTCTCACAAAATGGTGACAACATGGTAAATGGGGGTGACTAAGCTAACCTCAAAAATTGAGTATTGCCTACATAGTCCATATGGACCTCAAGTAAATTTAATTCTACATACAATAGAATATACTATGAATCAACAATATGGTGGAAAATAGGAATGGCACATGAACATAACAAATGGTACTAGATTTAACAAGAGCTAAAATATGAATTTTTAGGAAACACCATGAATGAAAATGATGCATATGTGTTTTGAGATGTTATATTCAAATATGTGATGATGATGACCAAAGTTACATTGTCTACTAAATCTATTTCTCTAAATTTTAACATCTAGAACTATATGTTCTGATAATGAACTAGAATCAAGATTAGGATTGGTAATAGGATGGGAGAATAAGACCAAGATAGACTAAATCAATGAGAATTTGGATGAAAGGAGGGTGTTTTTAGGTGATGCCCCAAGTAGGGGTCCTCATAGATAATGTTCAAGAATATCAAGTGTAAAAATTATTGAGATGCATAATATTTATGGGTTTATCCATATTTTCCCCATCTGGTGTAGTTAATATATATTCCCCATTTCCATTATTAGTTATAATGATAAATGGGTCCAACCAATTAGGCTCAAACTTTCCATTATTTTCATAGGCATCATTGGTATTCATTTGGGTCTCTTTTAGGACAAGGTGACCTAGTTTAAAATATATGAGTTTGATATGTTTATTATAGCTATGGCATAGCCTTTTTTGATATGCCTAAAGATGTTTCAAATTAGCTACCCATTTTTAATCAAGTAGTTTTGATTCTTGAATCTAAGGGAATATATATTCCTCCTCATCAATGATATCCTATAATGAAATTCACAAGGAAGGTAACTTGATCTTGATAGAGAGTATGGTGTGGCTCATGTTGGGGTTTGGGAATTGGTATGGTAGGCCTAGAGGGTAAGAAATAGTTGAAAATTCTAATCACAATCAAAATAATTAACATTATTTTCAAATATTTAGATTAGGGTTTTGTTAGATGCTTTGGCTTGGCCATAACTTTGAGTAAAATAGGTAGTAAAAAAGTGTTTCTTAACATGACACTTGGCGTAGAGGAATTTGGCATCCTTATTTCTAAAGGATCCATCATTGTTAGAAACTAGGTCAAATGGAATGCCAAAGCAACAAATGAGATGATTTAGGATGAATTTCAAAATTTTCTTACCAGTTACATAAGTAGAATGGCTTCAACATACTTTGTTTAATATTTGATTTTAGTGAGGATATGTTTATGACCATATAAATAAGTAGGATTAATTTTCCCTTTGATATCGAGTTTTCATGTGAAATTATCCATGGTATAGTGATTATTTTAAGTGATTTAGTTGGTGTACGAATGATATTAGTGTGATTATGATAAGCCACACAATTATTTACATAAGCACATGCATTGGCCTCTATATTATCCTAGTAATACCCTATACACATAAGTTTTTTTGGTAAGGACAATTTCACTAGTGTGGGCCCCACAAATCCCTTCATGTATTTCTTTAAGTTCTAATCTAGACTATGTCTAAGCTAAACAACAAAGTAAATTTCCATCATATCCTCTATGATAAAGTGTGGCACCAAGTATAATATAATAAGAGGTATTATGAATTAAGGCATTTTTTATTATTGGAAAATGTATAAGGGAGAATATTATCTTGAAGGTAGGCATATGTATATCAAAGTACCAAGGTGAGTTGGGACCAACAATATCGCATACCATTTTATATTTGGAATGTTCATGAAATGGCCTCAAGATATGTTTAAAAAGAAACTAGGAATCTAAAACATGATCTATGATTTCTATTAGTGAACCAATTGTTTCCATTTCATCTATGGTCCTATTGTTGGCCCTTGGGTTTTATTAAAACTAGATGTGTTCAAATATTTGTTTAAGATGGTTCACCATATTTTTGTAATGAATAAGCTTGTCATCTTTGGTTTGGTATTACTCTATCACCTGGTTAATAATTATTTGAGAGTCTCTATGAACTTGTATTTTCTTCATATTAGATTATACTACTAGATGAATCCTTGAGATGGGTGATTAATATTATTCTATATTATTGGTATAAGAAAAACCAATGTCAAATTCTTAAGGAATAAGACCCCCCTGCAGGGTCATGAATAAAATATTGACTCCAAATCCATAAAAAGTGTAAGAACCATCAAAATAAAGCATCTAGTGCTAAGATTTAGAAGAATTTGCATCATCATGAAAATTTAAAATGAGTGGATTGGTATCAAATAAGGGTACTTTGACAAGTTGATATGCAAGTGCCTACCATTTAATGGTATTTTTATGTACATATTTAATCTCAAATTTACTCAATATCATGACCCATTTATTCATACAACTATTCAAAGCTACCTTGGAAAGTAGGTATTTAAATGGGTCTACTTTGGCAATGATAATGGTCTTATTTTTTAACATATAATGCCAAAACATTTGGGTTGTAAATACCATTTAAGTAGGATTTACCAATTTAACTATAATTATGTTCATAAGATACCAATATGTGACTTAAGTAATATATGACTCTTTCTTTCCTTTGATCAATATGTTTTTTAAGGAGTGCCCCCAAGGCATATTTTTTTGTTAAGATGTAGATAGGTGGTGGTTTTATAGGTGTTTATGGAGCTAGAATGGGTGGATTTACCAAATATTATTTTAACTACTCAAAGTTTTGTTGATAATTAGTGTTCTATGATAAATTAATACCCTTATTTAAAATATGAGTGAAGGGATGACACATGTCTACCAGCTTAGAAATGAATCACTTGATGGATTATATCTTTCCCTATAGGTTGTGGATTTCTTTTAGATTATAAGGTGGAGACATTTCTATAATGGCCTTAACCTTTGTTGGATTGACTTCAATTCCCCTGTGGGAGACAATAAAACCTAATAATTTGCCAAAAGTAATTCCAAAGACACATTTTGTGGTTAAACCTTACTTTCTATTCATGAAGCCTTTAAAATATTCTTTGAAACACATCTAGATATCCTAATCTAGTCTTGAAATTACTCAAAATATATAGACACATAATATTCAACAATATGTTACATCATGTTATGTAAAATTAAAGCCATTGCACATTGATATGTAGTGCCAACATTTTTTAGGCAAAATGGCATCACTTTTTAATATAAAATTCCCCATGGAGTGATGAATGATGTATTGTGTTAGTCTTAAGGGCTTATTTTGATCTAAGTTTAGCCAAACAAGCCATCCATAAAATATAACATCTTATACCCTGATATGGAATCTACAATCATATCAATGTTAGGCAAAGTCAAGTCATTCTTTGGACATGATTTAATGATATCTCTAAAATTGGTAAATAATTATATTCCTTGTGGTTTTTTGTTGATTGGGATTATGTTTGATAGCCACTCTCAATAATCTATAGGTACGATATAGCCTACCTCCAATAGTTTTTCTAATTCTTTTTTGACAAGTACATCTATGTGATGGTGCATTTTTATCAGCTTCTACTTGATTAGATTGGAATTAGGCTGTACAACAAGGTGATGTATAACTAAATCAAGGTTAATGTCAGACATATATAAATAAGACTAGGCAAAAGTATCAACAAATTTTTAAAAGAGGGTAATAATAAGTTCATATTCTTCTTCATTAAGGGACACTCTATGTTTGATCCATTTAGGATCAGAAAGTGTTCTAATATTAAATTATTTAGTAACTTCCATAGAATTTTGGAACCATCTTCTAGGATATTTGGTAGTGTGGTACATTGGTCTTATTTTTCACTTATTGGCTTGACTAGCTCATCAAGTTTTCCCATATAGGGAGAATCTGAATCACCAAAGTCTAGAAAAGGCCACTTTATAAAGGCATGTGGGAAAACCTAAGCTAACTAATCAAATACTTTATGATTCTCTGAAATGATTCCAAATCATCATGAATTTTCAAGATTGGAGGTGACACTAGATTCACTTGAAAGAGGGTGAACTTCCCTATATAATGGCATCTAAAACAATTTTTCACCATGTAGCTCATCTTTTTCTTTACATTTTCCTTGGTCCAAAAGCACCTCAAGGAGGTTTTCAGTTTGGGACCTCAATGTTTGATTTTATTTTTCTTTATGACTAAGGAATTTAACCTACTCTCAAAAATAAGTATCAAGATTCAATGTAATAATAAATCCTTGCTTGTTATCACAAAGGAGAAAACCATCTTTGAGGCATAAGAATTTATAAATTACCTCATCATTATGAAACTATTCCAATGGTATGTATAATTTTTATTGATCTCAGTCAATTAATTGAGGATGATGAAATAAAATAAGGGAATAAGATGGGATAGAAGTAATGGTATAGATATTATGAGGGTCAAATAGGTTAATGTCATCCAACCCATTATAAATGTTATAATAGGACTCTACATCATTTTCATCATTGTTAATTTTAGATGATAAATTAATGTCACTCTCGAGATCTAAGGGGTCATCCCTAGGTAATTTGTACCAATACCTCAAGTTTTTTTATGTTTGTAAACTGATACTAGCTTAATAGGTCTTTGTTACTTTTCCCTCAAGCATTTGCCTTTATAAGCTTGGTTAGCCATTATCTTCTTTAGAATAGGATACTTTATGTTTTGGTAGAAAGTAGCAAAATAATCATTATATAACTACTAGTCATGATCACCTTTGATTTTATCTTATTTCTATGAAGTGGTTTTGATGAAAATAATGTGTCCTTTCTAATGAGAATCATCCTTCTTACACCATTCTATTTTAGAAATTTTTACTTTAGGTTTACCATATGATTTGGGAATTTTAGGAAACCTAGATATATGAAAATTATTACCAATCTTATATTTCCCAAGGCCAATGTCTTCAATAATAAAATTATTGGCTATTTCAGTAGGTGGTGTAGATAAATTTAAGACAAGATTACTTGGATTCATGTAGATAGACTCAGATGATTGATCAACTACATAGTTATCCTTTTGGGGGATGGGCTCTATGCCAAGGTGTTGTATCTTTCATACTCTACTTCTAGGTGTTTAAAAAATTTGTATGGCTATAGGTCACCCAAAATAGTAACTTTCAATCTAAAATGGGGACATTTGATACATTGATGGAGATCCAAAGGTATGATGTATACTTCAATAATACATGGCCACCTAAGGAGAAAATTATATGATAGTTTCAAGTTAATAATGTGTTAAAGAGTATCATGGATTAGAGGACCAATGATAATAAGCAAATAAATGGTTCCCTAAAATTCTTGTTCCTTGTTATTATATGTTTTGATAATGATGGAGTCTAGCTAGAAATATACTGTTATGTATCCCAAATGTTTGACCAACTTTAAAGTGACAATATTTAACCCAAAACCATTATCTATGAGGACTTGTTTAATTTTATATTGAGAAATGATTACTTATATATAAAGTGGGTTATTATGCAAAAGTCTAAGGGATGACATACTAGTTTGATCAAAAGTAATTTTTTGGTGTGGAATAAAATGACTCACAAGTGTTTGAAATTTATTAGGTGTAATGTTACTTGGGACCTTAGATTCACTCATAATTTCATTCAAATTATTCTTATTGAAATTTGATGTACACATAAGATCTAAAATAGAAAATTTCACTAGTATCTTTTACATTTGATCCTTAATATCACAAGGTTTATCATTAATAAGAGCAATCAACTTGGTTTTCTAGGTGGAGAGCCTTAAATGGGATTTTTGGAGGAAGAAGGTACATGACCTTGAATGGTAACCATATAGTTTTGAGTTTCTATTGCACTACCTCAAGTAAACAAGGGGTTATTATAATTATAAGAAGGTAAGTAAGGGCCTATAATGGTAACTCTTAATTGTTGACTTGTATGAACACCAAATTATACCAATCAAAGATTTTTGATATATTAGGAAAGAGGTCCCAAAATGAATGGTGATGGTCATCAAGTACTATTAGTGATTAGCTTGGGGTTAATCTTAATGGTAACTATATGTCCATTAGTAATGTGACCTATGACATTATTGTAGTCATAAGGGAAATTATTATAGTTAGATTGATTGGAATGGGCATCTTGACCTTGATTCTAGTTTTACTACCTCTGATTTTGATTGTTAGGATTCTTGTTCTAGTTTTGGTTGTTAAATTGATGTTGATTCTATTTTTATTATTATTGGATTTATGTTGTGGAAAATGGTTTTGATAAATACCCAAATTTTTATTAGATGTTGTGGCCACATTATCCAACTCTATTTCACCACTTTCAAGAAAATATTGGATGAGATGGTGAAGTGGTACACATATATGAACATAATGACCTTTAAACCAATGATAGTTAAAAAATTCATTCTCCTAATACCAATCAAGTTTAGGTTAGTTTTTTGAAAATGGTTCTAGCACTAGCCAAATGATCATGTTAGTGGAAAATAACTTTTAGGAAACCATATTAATAAGATCTCTAATATTACTTAAAATTTGATTATGATAATAAACTCTTCTTTGAGGGGGTATTTTAAAAGTGAGAGGTTGATTAGGTGGGTTTTCTTAAATAGGTGGTGGTTGTACCATTTGCACATCTTGAGATTTAGTTACCCTATCTCCTACAACATTTATGTTCATGTTGAATGGTTTAGGCTTATCTGATTTATTTTCTTGTGCTTATGTAAGGGCTCATGTCTAAATCTTATCCTACACTTGTTTTAAAAAGTAAAACTTGATCACCCCTTTGTTGATAAGGTCTTGTTGAATATGTATTCCCTTGGAAATAATTTATTCAAACATATTAGCACAATGAAACTTGAGATTATAAGTTATGTCATATTGTAGATCAGTAGTAAACATTAAGACCAATTACATATCATGGAGATTTTTTGGAATTTAGATAGCCATGCATGTCACCATTACAAATATTTAACAAATTTTTCTCTTCCTTATTGTTTATCCTATCATAAATTAACCATAGTTAGCTCATATTCCACTTCAAAATAGAAGTGATACATGAATATTTCTGATAAGTCATGAAAGTTATCAATGAAATTCTTAGGTAGACTAAGGAACCATTCTAAGGTGTGGCCATCCAAACTATGGGAAAATAAGTGAAGTAGGTACACATTACCATATGCAATCTATTGACATGTGATGAATAAATCTTTTAGGTGATCCTTTGGATCACCTTTCCCTTTATATTTATCAAATTTTGGCATCTCAACATGATGTGGGATAGGTACCTAAAGATAGATCATATAAAATGGATAATATCATATGTCATATATTTTAAGTTTATTATTTTGATTTCCTACTTGAATTGTTGAAATTGTATCTTTAACCTCCTACAAATACTAAAAACTAGGGCTAGAGTGAGAGGAAGTGGGCACATTTCATTAGATATTCAAAGGTACATTACCTTGACCTAGATAAAGAGGTGGAATGAAATATTAAGGAATCTATATGTAATTAGATCTAATAGGAATATTTACTCTTTAATTAGATTTATACTACTAATATGGTAGTTATTTTTAGTGTGGTCCTTGAAACTAATTATGGTGTTGATTTTAAGGGAACTAAGGCCTAAACATAAGAATGGTTTATTAGGTATTTAATATAACTTGTTGAGATTGGAGGGGAATTAATTGTTGATTATTAAGAGTTTTTCATGTAAGGGGAACCTATTATTGGTTAAGTGGAACATATTTCTAGCTCGAATAGGCCCCTTATTGAATAAAAATGGAAAGTGATTGACTAATATAAATATATTGTTGATTATAAACAAAATTATTGAGGATTGATTGACACTTATTGAAGTGGGAGATTAGTTAACACTATTTGAGACAAGGTATTGGTCATTTTTTGTTGAAGTGGTGGAATTTTACCTATAACATATTGTTGTGGACTAAGCATGGTCTCAATGTATTGTTCCAAAGTACCTCAAATGTTGGAAGGAATGATCTATTGGAAATTTTGAGGAATGTTTGTTGTATTTTATAGAGAGCTTGATGTGGGTTGGGGTATCCTTTTTTAGAGTTATCCATCATATTATGGAAAGAATCCACGGAGAGATTTAAATAAATATTAGTTACTAGATTGATTTTGGATATAGGTGTGCTGAAAAATTTTAAAACTAATGTCTTATTGGCAAATAGATCAGGATTAAATATGGGGTAAGTTAACAAATCTACTACTTATGAAATGAGAGGATTTATCTCTATTAGTGATGGATTTTAAATATCCATTATATTAATGGAACTAGTAAGAGTATCTAAATCATGTATAACTTATTGGATTTGAGAGGTAATAAGTTGAATTTGAGAATATTGGTTAATGAGTTGAACCTTTCCCTTATTAGACACTACAAGATCTTGATCAAAAGTTGTTATAAAAGTTTGATCTTGGTCAGAAGTTTCTTGATTATTTAATAATTAAATAGTTTTTTATTTGGTCATTTTAACCAAATAACATAAATCCTTGACGGGAAATATAGGGGGAAATTTTTCCACCATTTCTAGCAATCTAATAAGATTTTCATCTTTATTGTCAAAGATTTGTCATGTAAATTGATCATGTTTATATTAAGAACTAGGTGGTACATTTAAAAATTACATTGGATTAGGTCTATGTTTTCTATCAAATGGTACATGTAGAATATATAGTTGATATTATCCTTGTTAGACATTACGTAGTATGGTAGAAAGGTATGGGTTATGTTATTTAGGCTTGGTATTATATGTCATGTTACCAAGGTAGTATTGATCTTCATCATCCTCTACATAGTGATCATACCCATATGGGTTGTAAGCTACCTCTTCATCAAAGGAGGGGTTATAGATAGCCCCACTATGTGTAAAATTTAGCATGTATATGTTTATGATCTTCATTTTGAAAAAATCTTGGGTACCTTAAAACTAGTCTTGACTCGTTATGTGGCCTTACTAGGAATAAAAATTATGTATGTTTAAAGTAAATTATTTTACTTATGTCGAGGTTAAAATTTGGAATACACCAATCAAAAGGCATGTCAATGTAAATGGTTTCAAAAAGCAAGGATATGTGAATCAAATGTGTTTCCCAAAAGGTGTACACAAGCTTTAGGTAAAATTATTTCAAGTGAAAATGTTCAATGTTTGGATCTTAGAAATGTTTGAAATTGGTCTTGACCTAAAAGTATTATATCTTGGAAACTTGACTTTGTGAATGAATAAAGGAGACTTGATGAATTAGAGGAATTTAGGAACTTGAAATGTATGAACATTGGAACAAATTTAGTTTTAGACAATATAGAATCAAGATTAAATTAAGCTTAGAACTTTGAATTATTAAATAGGTTACCTTGGTTAACTTCAAAATAGTTTGACTAGAATGGGAACTTGGCCTTGAAAAGAAGGTTGATTACAATTAGAACTTGGGTTTGAACTGAGAACAAGATTTGGAATAATGTGAATAGCATAATAGCATGATTTGGACATGAATTTAGAACATTGATTTTTAATTGGTTTGAAGTTGGAAATTTTGGGATTAGGACAAGGCTTTGGTTCAAATTAGGTAGCCTAACAGTGTAGTTTAGACAAGAATGGTAGGTATTTGGACTAATTTTGACATGTCACTTTTTTTTACCTAGAAATTTGGTAGAGTAATGCCTCATTCTGTGTGTATAAAAATGGTTTGAATTTAGAATTGGTTTATTTGATTTGGTTTCAAGTATAAATATGGTTTAAAAATAATAATCAAGAAACAACACACAAGCATTACAAGGTAATTCTAACAACTGACATGGGTTTTCATCACATTCATTTGATCCTTCAATATACTTTCCTTGAGAGAGGATTACAAAATTTAAGACTCTTTAAATATTTTTATAGTTATTGGTGGTGTTTTAATCCTACCCTTCTCTCAAAATGTTTGTATAAGTAATGAAATATTCAAGGGTTCTTACCTTGCACCAATGAATGTTTCATAAAAAAATAAGGTCTTAAAAGTTTTACTTAGCTTTGTATATAGTATTGATATACCTTAATATATGTGGGAATAAAAATCCATCAATTAGATGTCAATATTTAATAGGGCATTCACTAAAGGGTATTTTACATTTGTGATGACTTCATCCATAATATTTATGTGAATTGTTACCAGAAATATTAAATTCTAAGGGACATAACTTATATTTATATACTTCAATGGACAATAGGGTTGGTACGATGCTAGAATGTGACTTCTTAGTCAATTCACCCCTATGAATTACATGAAGGTAATGAAATCCACCCCATATAGTCAAAATAAAGAAGGGTATAAGGAAAATAAGAACCTTGAATTTATATGTCACTCAAAATGAGAAATAATATGTGCAAAGAACCCCACAAGATACTCAATCAATAAGAAGCATAAACTTGTACAAAATGAAATAACTTGGAAAATAAACAAGTTTTTCTTATAACCTAAATAAAAATGTGAATTCATTTTAAGCCCACATTGAGATGTGTGGAAATTAAGTATGATTTGCTTATAATCTCAAACCCACTTTTTTTCTCAAGGTCCTACCACACAAATTATTATAAGTTTGAAAATTGTGGTTTTGAGCTAGCAAGGAGATTGAAAAAAAGTTTTTTTAAGTCCTAGTTTTATCATAGAATGATTTCATAGTTCTATAGGATTATTTTACTACTCTAACCAATAAATTTGTTGTTTCAAACTACATATAACATAAAAATGTCAAAAACCAATTTCACTACTATTAAGAATGATTTCTCTACTCTGACCCACAATTTCTCTATTAGGACCTACATAGGGGAAGTAGTCATAAATAGGATAAAAATGATTCCACCACTAAGAAAAATAATATCATTAAAGTAGGCTATGATTTCATCAAGATTGACTTGTGCATAAAATAGGTATTATGACCACTAAAAATGATTTCATTAAAGTTTCTTGCAATTTTGATATTCTATAAAACACAACTAGAATAAGAAAAAAGAGACACAAAGGTAAGAAAAATAAAAATTAAAGACTATTAAAAGAGAATAAAAGATGTATAATCCAACAAAAATATGAAAATTGAGGAGGTGAAGACACATAAATGATTTCAATTCTAGACGCAACAATTTTGCCAAAGTTAGTTTTAATTTTGCTAAAGTTGACCTATATAGAAAATAGATAGAAAAAGCATGAATGATTTCACTATTGTAAGTAATAATTTCACTGAAGTTAGTTTTGATTTTTATATTTAGGTTTGTATGGAATAAATAGTTATAAATAGAATAAAATGATTCCACTACTAACAATAATGATTTTTCTAAAGTCTCCTTTTATTTTATAGTTTAGACTTACATAGAATAGAATTAAGGAAAAACTAATGATTTTACCATTATTAAAGGTTATTTCACTGAAAATAGATTCAATTTTTTATTTCCATAGAATGATTTCACTATTATAACATAAAACATAAATTAGTTAAATTTTAAATAAAAAAAGAGTTAATTAACTTGATTGCAATGTTAATTCTAGAAATTGGGATAATGTGAATGGTCTGGAAGAGCTTGTGGGGTGCATTGGTCCTACTATGTGTGCCATTATATAAGAATGAGATTATGAAAAAGGTTAGATTATTGTTAGTGAATACATATCCAAAACAAATTATATTAACATAACATATTAAGATTATTCCCTAGGGTAAGTTATGGAAAACAAGCAAGAAATATAAAATTAAAGACAAAAGCTATGTTTATACCTCCCTTGGAGATTTTCCTGTAAACCAATTTGAAGAGGTTGAGCTTGGTACCATAATATCAACTCTAGGTTATATCTATATACACACAATCATCTCCATAATATCAATTACATTGATCATGGAACATTATGATTCCTCAACCACAACAACCAAATTGGGCTCCATCATCTCCTTAGCAACAATAAGGGGGATTTAAAGGAAAAAATTTCAAGGTTGGAGTTTCCAATAAAATAAATGAGGATATAAAGGGTGTATCATGGTGGATACCATGGATATCACAATAATAATAATAATAATCGATTTTTTCTTCAACCAATTAAGTGATTTTTATGTGGTGAATATAATCACTTCACATGAAACTACCTAATTAATCTTCAAAACCAGATGCATTTCATCTATTACATTATTACAGGATGAAACCATACTAAATATTTTCTTATTTTTTATAAATAGATTAAATAGAAACCTATGTGCATTATAAACATGATAAATTCCAACCCTAAGGAAAATAAATTCATATAAGTAGTTACAAGGAAATAATAAATATAGCAAGGATTGCCTCCTTTAAAAATTCCATAGGATCAAAGAATCATAAAGGTTCAATAGGATAGGTATTTGGAGACTACAAGGGAAAAAGGCTTGATGTACCAAGCAATATAAGTTATTTGTAACATACAATAACAAGTTATTTCTAAGGGTAATGTCATAGACATCAATGCACAGATGTATGGGAAGATTGTCTACATAATGAGGTAATAGGGAGTAGTGACTACCTTGATTGACCTATTAAAACTTTTAAGCACTCTATGAAATGAATATATCTCTTATAATACTAAAATTATCTTTCACAACTTGCTTTAATATGTATAATGATCAGTAGCATATTGACAAGGTAGTTTGGTATGTAAAAACTAAGAAGTCTTGGGATGTTGATTCCCACATGGATATTGAGTTAGTAGGATATGAAGTACCTAATGTTGTATTTAATTTTGGAAACATAGTGAATACAATTATATAGTATACATGGAAAGATATTAGATAGCCAACACTTAACTATATTTTAGCCACACTAAGTCTTGTAGACTATGGTAGGGTAGAGCCTACTAGTTAACTAGAAAAATTAGAAATCAAAGTGGTTAACTTAATTTTGTGAGGAGACTTTGAATTAATTGACATGAATATTAATGAAACATACTATCATGTGTTAATTGGTAAAAATTGGGCTTATGATGGTTAAAGGACCATTAACACAATGTGAAATTATTTAGAAGCATACTAGGGGGATAAAATAATCATTATACCTTTGAATAAAGTAGATCACAATCCATACATCATACTTAATAAACTAGATTCACCATATGCATATGGGGATAATATATGGTTCGAGGTGAGTATATAATCTATACATAATTATTTTTTAACTATCGAATATAATTTATTCCATCTATAAATGTAGGTTCAATAACAACTACAACTAGATAAATAGTTTACCTTTAGACCCATGATCACAACATTGCTAGTTTTGCAATTTCAAATGGATGAATGCATGTCACCTTTTGTGCAATCACCAACTAGGTATGACATGGATTTCACATAAAAATTAGGTGTCACATTCATGGACTACATGGAGCCAAAAAAGGAAGGTATTTTACTATGGGAAACTACGTATTTAGTCAATGGTGACTCAGATACTTACATGTTAAATTGGTCAAGGGGAGATCATGAGGTATTCCTAATGTACATGGTTTTGCCCACAAAATGTCAATTGCCTTAATATTTCAAAACTAATGACTTGAATCAAACTATTATAAGTTTATAACATCATTTTTTAACTATATATTATAGGATTAGTGCACTAAATTATGAACTAAAAAGACTTGTTATGATTTGATGGGTAGTCTACAAGAAAACTAGTTACACTGGGATGAGGTCTATGAACCATTATGTACTTGATTATAAATACCATCTACTATCAGGGGAATAATGGCCATTTTTACAAGAATGATAGTGCCTAAAAATACAAATTCATAAGTGTGTGGATGTATGGTCTATTCATGATGTAAAACTCAGATATTGGGTGCATGTATTCATATATACTCTATTAATTCTCCCAAACACTTGGTACATGTATCAGGAACATAAAATGGAGACAAAGAATTTAATACAGGTATAATAAGATCTATTTAAAAATTTTGTTAATGAGGATGATAATCCTTTGGTGTATAATGCTCTACAAAATTTTAAAATATTCTATGTGATGGGTGAGAATAATACTTAAGTACTACGACCAACTCATCTTTGTAGTAAGAAGCATCTACATATTTGAATGTAGCTATCCAAAATTACAAGGAATCCAAACAAGAGGAGAATGTTTTTGTCAAACCATGCAAATAGGATTTTAGATGATGAATAATTAAAAAATCCCATTGAGAATGATGAGTACCTAGACTTGAAAGATTTTTTTGAACTAGAACAAGAAGTGGATGAGACTAAAGACAAAGTAATATACCAAAATTAATACCAAAAGATATGAAATCTTAATATCCAAGAGTAACAAGGGCAAAAAATAGTAAATGTTTCCATTCCAAGTGGTTCCAAGTAAATATTTTATGTGCCCTTAAATAAGTTGGTAGAAAATATTGGTATAAAATCAATGCTAAAGCATATGACTTTAGGTAAATACTAGACATAAAATGAGACTTCAAAATCATTACAAAAATATAATATTACTAGGATGTATTTCTAATGATATTCATAAAAGTGAAAGGGGTGAACCTTTCTCTAGGTGAAATGCACATATAACTAAAGGAGTGTGCACGACCTATGAAAAAAATGGCCATACAGGTTAAAACCAAACATGAAGTTGAAAATAAAGGTTAAAATAGATTTCATGCAAGATGGAGGTATTATATATCAAACAGAGAAGGTAGATTGGGTCATCCCCATTATAGTGAAACCTAAGAAGTCTATGTAAATTAGTATGGGGACTATCATGTGCTAAATTATGCATGTATAAAAGGTCTTTTTTCCAATTACTTTCACATATTAAGTCTTCATGTTAGTTATAGTACATGAAGTGTATTCTTTCATGGATGGGTTTAATGGTTAGAATCATATCCCAATTATAGCAGATGATCAAGCCAAAATAACATTTAAAATAGAGTGGTGATCTTTTGCATATAATTTAATTTTGTTTGGGATAAAGAATGATCCAATTGTGTTTTCTAGGGTAGTGGTCACTGCCTTTAAATTCTTCATCCATGATTTCTTGAGTTCTACCTAGATGGTTGGATTATCATTTCCTTATTCAAATAGCACTTGTCTAAAATACAAATTGTGTTGGAATAATGTCAAGCTTTGTGCATTCCATTAAACCTAAATAAGTTCTTATTTTTCACACCTTTTGGTGTACTATTGGGAAACATAGTGTGTATGGATGGGATCTTGGTGGACCAAGCAAAAATCATAGTAACTTTGTGTATGCTACCTCTCACAAGATCTATAGAGGTGTGATCATTCTTGGGTCATACATGATACTACAAGAAATTCATAAAAGTCTTTCTAGCTATATCTACCCTAATGGAGAAGTTATTGTAAAAATATATAACATGTTATTATAAAAATGAGTGACAATAACATTAATGGACCTAATGTAGAGATTAGTCATAATGCTCATTTTGGTCTTTCTTAATGGGAGAAATCCTTTCCATGTTTATGTACATGATTTAGGAATTATGGTATAAATTGTTCTCAAATAACTAGGATACAGAGGATTGGACCATCCAATCCACTTAGCAAGTTTTAAACTCCCAAATACAAACAAAAATATACAACTATAGAATGGGAATCTTTTTCCATGGTGTTCAAATTTGAAAAGTTTAGACATTACATTCTATCAATTCCATTTGAATCTTTCACTAATCATCAGATCTATGACACCTATTAAATAAGCACATGTTAGGGGGATGGATATATCATTGGTTAATGTTATTTCAATAGTTTAATTTTAGGATCAATGTCAAGCTAAGAAGGTAAAATGTAATACTAGACCATTTGTGTTGAATATGCAATGGAGAAGAACCAAAAGAAATTAAAGATGAATCATCAGATGCATATTTATTTCATGTTTCTATAATTCATGATAACATCAAAGACATAACACATTTTTTGGAATAGGGGATCTTTCCTATGCACTATGTATTGTTAGGATTGTGGAGCTAAAAGCTTCACTGATGCAAACAGGAGAGGAGGTTTTTGAAGGTTGCTGAGTTGCCGAGAAGTTGGGGTCAGTCTGATCAGCCGACGTCGGCAGGATAGCAAAGGGAAGCAACCGACGTCGATCATATATCGGCCGATGTCAGTCACCTCCAGGCAGACAGGGACCGACGTCGGTCGCCTGTGTGGTTTGACTGTGAGCTAATTACGGGCAGTTAGCTAATGAACCAAGTGTTTGCATGATGAGTGCTAATTTTAGGCTCATAGCTGTGGATCTAATTATTGTAATTAGATGTCTAATTATTGTTTGATGAGATCTATATAATAGACTCATGGTTGTATTGGAAAAGTGGGCTAGTTTGAGTTGAGCAAAGTTTGCTCCTTCTATGTGTGAGGTGAGCAAGTGGGTTCCTCCTAGTTCCACAGCAGTACCAGGTGTGTTGGTGCTGGTTTAGAGAGTCAGCTGGATTCTTCAGGAGTGTAGGATCTTGGTCACAGTTGCATGGCCTATATAGGAGATCTACATGGTAAGTAAGATCATTGATCTGTAGGTGTATGTGTGTGCAAGGTCGAGGTTCACAGGTGAGCAGAACCATTATTTGATTTGCAGGTGTGCAAGATCATATAGACAACAACACAACAGGGAGCAGTATCAGGCAGGATCTACTTGGAGTACAGGTGTGTACTCAGATAGAGCAGAGAGGAAGGCAAGGGAGTTCCTTCCATAAGTATGGTCTGTTGAATTGCAGGTTGTTGCAGATTCATGAGAGATCTACTTGAAGTACCTTGAGTACTTGTGGAGCATGTGGAGTGCTTATGGAGTGCGTGGAGCACTTGTGTTGTGCGTGGAACACGGGAGGTGAACACCAACTCTGTATTTGAGTTGGGTGTTGGGACCTGTGAGAGGGAGAGCTTTGGGGAGAAGAATTACTATTTACTTGAGGTGTGGGAAACCTCTGTAAGGTGGTGGAGAAGAAGTGGCATCTTCTTTATTGTATTCTTTTCTGTATAAAGTGTTAATACAAGTTGTGTATTGTCTCTCATATGCTGTGTTATTTTGAATTCTAGTTACTTGGTGAATCTGGTTATTTCTGCATATTATAGTTGCTTGGTATTTGGTAATCAATTGTATGCTTCCGGTGTTCCGCATCCCTGACAAGTGGTATCAAAGCCTTGGTTTTAGGTTCTTGAGCTTGATACCAACAAGTGGTATCAGAGCTAAGGTTGCAGGAAGCAGGGTTGTGTTTGGTTATAGGGCACTCTCAGGGGTTTCTGATCGAGTTGGAGTAGAGCAACGGCAGATCAAAGTAAGCTAAGAATGGAGGAGTTGAAAAGCACAGACGGTCACTCATGATCCTATGGAAAGAGAGAGCAAGTAAAAGAACATTGTTGGTTGGTAGCAAATCAGCATGAAGAAACTGTAGATACAGATGTAGCAGGTGTTGTTGCATAGGATGTGTTTACAGGTTTCTTGGATAAAGTTGAATCTTGGATAAAAGATTCGGTTGCCTCTTTCCATGCAGCCCCAGGTAGAGGAGCTGGTAAGCCTTGCCAAAGAATTGGCAAAGGGGAAGTGAAGCTGAAATTGCAGGCGGCCAACACATAGGTGTTGATGAAGGTCATGCAGGTCCTAGGTTTGGAGATATGGCTAATTTCTTCAGAAAGATTGGGTGATGAGAGATGCACAAGAACTCTCATAGTGGATGCACTTGAATTAGCTAGTGGTAAGAAAATAGGTATACTTTATCTACTTATTTATATTACTGATTCTTCTTCTGTTGTGGAGACGTGGCTTCTTAGGCTTGGTCACATGAGCAGGAAGGAGATGCATGTTCTTAAGCGGAAGACAGATATATTTGACAGGCTTAAGAATTGGAAAGCCTTGGTGTTCTTGGAGGAGATGGCAGACAGAGTTTAGTGGATGAGGCTAGATACATCTGAGCAGAGTAGTTTGGACATGTGTTTTGATCCAAAGGAGCTCGCAGGTAAAAAGTCATCACTCACAAGCAAACACAGACACTGGCATCGGTCAGGAGGAACCGACGTCAAACAGATAGGTGCCGATGTCGGTCATGTGCAGACCGAAGCTGGAGATGTCAGGCAGGGTAAGACCGACGTCGGTCATGGGACTGACGTTGGCAGTATGTAAGACCGATGTCAATCAGGAGGATCGACATCGGCAGTAGGGACACCAGCGTTGGTAGGTTGGTATTCAGGTACAGATGCATGGAACCGACGTCGGTCGGATGCAGACTGTGGAGTGACCGAGGTTGGTCACTGTAACGAATTTTGGGTGGATAGCATGCTGTCAAGGAGTCTCAAACACCCATACGGAGGACTAAAGGTGTAAGTAGGCCCTCAAATTCATTGTTCCTCTTCTTTATACTTGTTGCTGATTGTATAGCAGGAAGGATCCAGGAAACAGGTGTGAGCTTGGCATGGATGAGGATGTGATTCCTTAGAGCAGAACCAGACGGGTGTTTTGGTAGGTTTGCCAGCTAGATGAAAGCATAGAGACAAATGGATTCCTTAGTAGAAAAATAGAGAGAACGGATACGTGAGACGAAAGACTAGGGCATATGGTCTTGAGGAGCTGTAGGATAGTGGTACAGGTTTTGACAGGTGGAGGATGGAACATGGCTTCAATCAATGTCAGTGTAACTACTATGGTTTGTCTTACCAGGTGGATGATGAGTCACGACATCATTCTGTTGCTATATGTGGATGGTATATTTGCTAGCAGGGTTAGTACATACAGGGTTTTGCTGAGCTAAGGGTAAGATTAGTTCAGTGGCATGTCAGGAGGAGTTTTGAGCAGTGGAATTATTTGACATGGGAGGCATGGAGATCACAGGTTGATTTTGTCTCGAGTGGGAGCTGATGTGAATTAGGTGTTGGCGAGGTTCAGGATGTAGAACCGGAGCACACTAAGGGCTAGACAGGTACAGTGTCTGAAATCACATGAGGTCTGGTATAGACCTGAGTATTCCCATGTAGTGGGAGCTGTCAGAGTTAGGAGCCAATTCAGGGAAGTGGGTTCTCAAGTTTTTTGAGAGGGACCGGCAGCAGGTGTTGCTATGTAGGGTCAGGACTTCACTATAGGTGTTTGTAGGTTCAGATGTGGCAGGGTACTCGGATGACAGGTGGTACACCATGGGATGTGTGGTGGGTTGTCTTCAGGTGGGAGCTTGAAGAGGGATACAAACCAAGAAATAGATTAGATGGAGTACAGGTACAGGTACAGTGTAGCTGTTTATCTCTAAGTGGGAGATTATTAGGATTATGGAGCTAAAAGCTTCACTGATGCAAATAAGAGAGGAGGTTTTTGAAGGTTGCTGAGTTGCAAAGAAGTTGGGGTCGGTCTGATTAGCCGACGTTGGCAGGATAGCAAAGGGAAGCAACCGATGTCGGTCATATATCGGCTGACATCGGTCACCTCCAGGCAGACAAGGACCGACGTCGGTCGCCTGTGTGGTTCGACTGCGAGCTAATTACGGGCAGTTAGCTAACAAACCAAGTGTTTGCATGATGAGTGTTAATTTTAGACTCATAGCTGTGGATCTAATTATGGTAATTAGATGTCTAATTATTGTTTGATGAGATCTATATAATAGACTCATGGTTGTATTGGAAAAGTGGGCTAGTTTGAGTTGAGCAAAGTTTGCTCCTTCTATGTGTGAGGTGAGCAAGTGGGTTCCTCCTAGTTCCACTGTAGTACCAGGTGTGTTGGTGCTGGTTTGGAGAGTCAGCTGGATTCTTCAGGAGTGTAGGATCTTGGTCACAGTTGCGTGGCCTATATAGGAGATCTACATGGTAAGTAAGATCGTTGATCTGCAGGTGTATGTGTGTGCAAGGTTGAGGTTCACAGGTGAGTAGAACCATTGTTTGATTTGCAGGTGTGTAAGATCATATAGATAGCAACACAACAGGGAGCAGTATCAGGCAAGATCTACTTGGAGTACAGGTGTGTACTCGGATAGAGCAGAGAGGAAGGCAAGGGAGTTCCTTCCATAAGTATGGTCTGTTGAATTGCAGGTTGTTGTAGATTCATGGGAGATCTACTTGAAGTACCTTAAGTACTTGTGGAGCACGTGGAGTGCTTGTGGAGTGCATGGAGCACTTGTGTTGTGCGTGGAGCACGGGAGGTGAACACCAACTCTGTATTTGAGTTGGGTGTTGGGACCTGTGAGAGGGAGAGCTTTGGGGAGAAGAATTACTGTTTACTTGAGGTGTGGGAAACCTCTGTAAGGTGGTGGAGAAGAAGTGGCATCTTCTTTATTGTATTCTTTTCTGTATAAAGTGTTAATACAAGTTGTGTATTGTCTCTCATATGCTGTGTTATTCTGAATTCTAGTTACTTGGTGAATCTGGTTATTTCCGCATATTATAGTTGCTTGGTATTTGGTAATCAATTGTATGCTTCCGGTGTTCCGCATCCCTGACATGTATAAAGGGAAAAATGAAGTTGATTAAAAGAGGCATTCTATTCAGCATCATCAATGTCTTTCTTTTAAAAATGGGTAAAGATGATGTACTACATATAGAGGCTTTACAGCATGAGTGACCTCAACTTGTTGAGGAGGCACATCATAGAATCAGAACTGGACATTTCATAGGAGAATCCATTATAAAGAAGATAATTGAAAATGGTCTATAGTGGCCTACTATGTTTTAAGATTCACATCAAGTAGCAAAACACTATGATATCTACCAAAGGATGGGTAATCCTAATAAAATAGATGAACTACCATTAAATCCTATGGTATTGGAGCATCTATTTGGATAGTGAGGAATTAACTTTTTAGGCCCAATAGATTCATCTAATAAGTTCATTAATGAAAGATACATCATTACTATGATAGAATACTTCACCAAATGGTTGTAAGTCTTTACAACACAAAGTTAAAATGTTAAGGATGCAACCATGTTCTTATATGAATTAATTATAACCATATTTGGGTTTTTGATAAAATTATTTAGTGATAGAGGCACACATTTTTTAAATAAAACCATCAAGACTCCAATGGATTAAATTATTATATCACACCATAAAATCATATCTTATCATCCACAAGCAAATCGAAAAGTGGAAGCATTAAAAAAAGTCCTTGGAAAGATGATCACAAAGATATGTAATGTCCAATGAGATGATTGTGAAGATTATATTACTAAAATCCTATGGCATAAATAACAAATTAAAATCTTGTGATAAGTTTCATGCTATTTCAGCTGGTGTATGGCCTTAAAACAATAATGCCCATGGAATACATAGTTTTTAGATTGCACATTGTAATGATCATGAGACTAGGGGATCAAGATTATCTACATGCATGGTTGATGGATTTAAAAATAATGGAAGAAAATAGACAAAGGTAACAATATACATAATAAGTTAACAACCTTGTTCAAAAATCCTAGCATGATTATAACCTATAACCTAAAGAATTCTTTCTAGAATAAATAGTTTTATTATGTAATACAAAATTTAGATAATTTTTGGGAAAGTTGTGCATTATATGGAGGGGACCTTACATAATTCATGACATCTTTCAACAAGGAACAATTGTATTAAAATATATTTATGAAACCATTCTATTAGGATGTGTAAATGGTTGTAGGTGATCTAACCATTTTTGGAATTACTATCAAACCCTAAGTAGATAAAAGAGTTGAGTATATAAATTAGGGGATAAAATGCTATAGTATTAATAGCCTCTGATTTATATAATAATTAATTTATTTATTTATCATATAAATATAAATGAATTACAAAGGAGGTACTTATTGGAAAATGTGTTTGAAACAAATAAGTAGTAGGTTGGAAAGTGGTGTTGGAATAGGATAGAATGTCATTAACTAGAAATAGGTGTCAAAACCCTCCTTGGATAATACTGTGTCCCTCTTTTACAATAGTGTATTATGATAATGACATTTAATGTTGTGTTAGTGACCCTATGAATATAAAATAGTGAAATTTGGGCAAACCTTCAATTTGTTCTAAGAATATTGTGTATATATGACCAAGACCTAGACCATTGTTTGTGCTTTGTTTTGATTGATTTCAATATGGAACCCTAAGCCTATATACTTTCTAGGGTTTTTGATGAATATAAGTGAAAGAAGAGTGGCATTAGTAGAGTAAGATATACATGACCAAAAGACCCCATGTTTTGAGTATTTCCTACATACCAATACCTCGAAAGGGGATCAATCCCAATGTAGTTATCCCAATCTAAGTGTTAGTGCAAATGAGAATGATGCTAGTATGCCTGAGCATGAATGATAATTTTAATGCTTTGAGTGTTACCTGAAAATAAAAATTTAAGTAAAACTAATATTTGGGATGTTGTAGATGGATTTATGTATAAATAGGGGTAGATAAGTATTAATGACCTTAATTTGAATAACTATTATGAGATTGTTCATGAGAATTTCCATCTAAGGGATGAATGAATGAGAATGGTCTTTAATAGTGTTTTAATGCTTATCGAGACATCAAATGAGTCTAGGCCAACATTAGGATGATTTTAGGAATAGAAATATATCCATTAGGGGTGAACTAATTTGATGATCAATAGCTCTACCACCTTTACCAATAATGCATTGTGTTATATACCAAAGGGGCCACATTATTGTCCATGTGGCTGATACATGCATGAAATTAACTAGGATGCATATGTGACAGCTTAATGTGGAGTTTTTTATATCTAGTCATGGTATAGAAGTGTATATCGGATATAAAAGGATCAAAAGAGTCCATATGATAGGTCTAGTTATAGTTTAAGGATAGGGTGGTCTCAGGTGACACTCATTGCATTAAATGACATTTTAGATGATTACATACCTGATGTAGAACATCTCCATGAATACATAATATAAATGAACTAAATTATTTTTTAGTGGTAATTATAGTTTTTTTTAGGTGTAAGTGTTTATATGGGTCCATTAATATAAGTCATAATTATTTAGGAGGTCTTATTATGTCTTCCCAACCCTCTAAAAGGTTTCCCACCTAAACTCCAAATTTGAAAATTTGGATTGTTGAACTAGGCTTAGCATGGTGTTTTGAGGTTGGTCTGAAATGTAAGATTTTTTTAATGTTTTTGGGGTCCCATATAGGTCCTAAGTATGCATTTTAATATTTTTTCAATGTATAAGTCATTAAAGTGGAAGGTGAGACAAAAATAATGGCCTTGTAACTACCCTCCATATGTAGAGTGGCTATAATTAGAAACTTGTTTGCATGTTGAGAATAAGGATGTTATAAATGCATGTAGGCATTTTTTTGTAGTTGTATATAAAGAGGAGAACTTGTAGGAGATAGGGGAAGAGTTTTAGAAAATAAAACAATAGAGGAAAATTCAAGAGCCCTACCTATCTTGTAATTTGGTATATGTTGTAATTATACAAAACATGTCATAAATAAAATATAGATATTTTTATATGGAGTATATTTGAGTTAAAAAAAATATTATTTTTATTTCATCTATAAATTTTATTTTTGTTAAATACATTCTACTTATTAATATACAAGTTAAGACAAAGTTGAGATAAGAGTTGAATAATTTGTTAGCCTAGGTAAGATCATTAATAAAATGTGTCATCAAGTTGAATTTAGTGTTTGAATGATGAATAGATATATTAGAGAGTGTATTATTATTTTGAGAAAAAATATCACATTTTTACATTTCTAGGAATAAAATAAATTATTTTTTTATTTTTTTAGGAATAATCAAACTTCTAAATGTTGGTATACCCTATTTTAGGCACAATAAAGAATCAAAAGTATAGAGATAGTTTTAAGGTGATTGATATTTGATAATGTGATAGAGTAATATCAATGTGATAATATTATTCATTTTTATACTTAGAAAACAATCATAGAGAAATGTTCAAATCTAGTTGCATAGTATATGCAAATTTGAGGTAACTCAATTTACCTTGTCTAGAGATAGAGTTTATGAAGGTTTTGGAAGTTAACAATAGTGTTTTCTTGTTCCAAAGAAGTTATTTAGTGTAAAAAATAATCTTGAAACTAAAGGAGAATATTTATAAAGTGTATAAAGTAAACATTTTGTGTAGGTTTCCACTCAATCAAATATTGGCTTACAAGAGAACATAGAATTCTATATATTCATGTGGGGAAGCATATTTGTGATTATTCATGCATCTTTAGTCATTATGGAAGTTGTGGAAGGGTTTTAAAGACCTAACCCAAGTTATATTAATGATGAATTTTGATTTTAATTCATTTTGAACCATTATTATCCCTCCTTGGCCTTGCATAGGCCTGTATAAACCCAAACCTAGGGTTAGAAATAAACTTAATTATCTATCAACTCCACCATAAAAAAAATTAAGAAATTTTAGAATATATTATGTTTCAATGTAATATATATGAATCAAGTGTTTTTAAATGTTTATATTATTTTATGGTATATATTTGAGGACTGAGTCATTACATTAGGCTTAGGAGACCTAATTGACATGAGAGGGTTAGGAAAGAAAGGGTATTTCCATAAAGAGTGATATAATTAAACCTTGGTTAAATTATAATTAAGATAAAGGGTATCCAAATATATGTTTGTATCATTTTTAACCCCTATAATTTATTCAAACCTAGGATCTTTGTGTGGAAGAAGGGCTATAGAGAAAGGAGAGTTTAAAGAAAAAAGAAGAGTTTGGTTAAGAGTGTAGAATTTGATTTGAGGAAGATGTTTGAATAATTATGAATGGTTTGAAATAAATAATTGAGTGGTTATAATATACCAAGTTAAGAAGTCTATAACTATGAATTTATAGTTTAGGCTATAAGTCTATGTATTTATATAAGAGGGAAATAGAGACAAGCTTGAATAAAGAGAACCAGATAAGGGTTTGAACATGGAATAACTAGGAGGTGGTATTATTGCTAAATGGAGAATATAAAATATTAAGTAACGATAATTTATCTTCAAGAGAGAAGAAAACTATGCATGTTCAAAGAAGATTATGAACCTTGTTAAGTGATATTGATCAAGAGAGGTAAAAGAACCAATAGTGTACCTATAGAGGCAAGTTGAAATAGAGAAAGAGAAGGTATTTAAGATGGAAATAAAAGTTATGGATTGAATAATAATGTGTTATATATTCCTATTTACATCATTTAGGTATCAGAGCCATGTTAAGCTCTTGGTTTATTTATGTTTTTGAGTTATTAAAGATTCTTGATTTGAGATTTGATAAAATATGCCAATAGTGTACATGTAGAGAAAAGTTGAAATAGAGAAAGATAAGGAATTAAGATGGAAATAATAGTAAAGTATTAATTAATAAGTTATTAAGTAGACCTATCTACATCATTTTAGTATCAAATCCAAGTTATGCTCTTAGTTTCATTTAAGTTTTTGAGTTATTAAAGATTGTTTATTTGAGATTTATAAAATATGTCTATGAATATTGTATTAAGTGGAATTTTAGAGTTAATTTTGAATTTAATAAAGGTTTAGGTATGGAATATTGATTTAAATATATAAAAATTGAATATTAGTGAAGGAAGAAGCTAAATCCCCAAATTCCAAGTGAAGGACTTGAGACTAGGCAAGAAGAGCCTAGAGAAGATAGATTGGAAAAAAAACATTGAAGCACAAGAGAGAGAAAATTAAGTATCCAAGTGAGATTCAAGAGAGACAAAATAATTCCTATACAAAGTAATAGGGAAAGATAAGGAGACCCAAGTGAGGTCCAAAAAGAACAAGTAAACTTGTAAAGTGGCAGGTCCAAGTGAGGCCTAGAAAGTGAAGAAAAAGAGAGAAGATGGAGATAGAAAAAGAAGTTAAATAGATGAGAAGAGAGTTTAGGGAAAACATTAAAATAATAAAGATCATGGTGAATCTCATAAAGGATCAATAAATCCAATGGTTTGGATGTAATGTGAGAAAGAGAATGAAGTGGCTAATAGAGCTAGTCATGAGAGAGAAAAGGAATAATATGAATGCTTTGAGAAAGGATAAGAAAAAAGAGAATAAGGATCATATAGGTTTGAAGAGAAAATATTTTCCAAGTTAGAAACATGAAATATAAGTTTTTAAGATGGCTATAATTAAGGAGAACATGAAGAAAGAAGTGCCAAGATAGTTACTTAAGAAAAATAATAATGAGAAGAAGAGAGTGTCCATGAAAGAGGCACTTGTGGAGACATTACGGTCTATTTTTTTATTCTCTAAAATTATGTTTAAGTGTATGAAAGTATGAATAACCTCATAGATAATTTTAAGGATAAGGCCTTAAATTTTTTAAGATTTGGGGCAAGAAAATCACCCATCAAGATGAATGAAGATGATAAAGGAATAGCATAGTTGTATAAGTCCATAAGAAAGAGATTGAAGATCCTCATCATAATAATAAAGAGATATAAAATTATTTAGAGTTCCATGATGCTCTAGAAAGCATTTTAGTAGAAGAAAGAATAAAGTCCATGAGAAAGATATGATTATAAGCCATGAAGACATGATAGAAAATATGATCATGCAACAGTCCTTCAAGGAGGTAAATGATTTTTTAAGTCTTGATTTTGATAGTTTATATGAGAATAAGGATGTTGATATACAAGTTGGTATAAATAATATCAAATTTCAACCATAAATAATAGCATAAGATCATGGATATAAAGTGCTAAAGTGGATCAAGAAACTAGTCAGTGAGGTAAAGAAGGAAAACCTCAAGTAAGAGGTCATTGAAGTTGATAAATTAATTTGAATACAAGATAAAAATAATGGGAAAGGATATAGGTCATGTTAGATCAAGTATACATGATAGGTTATCAAGCAAAGAGGTATGAGAGAGATGTTAAAGGACATAAATTAGTTAATGGTTCAAGACATGAAGGTGATGTAAGATGTTAATCTTAGTAAAAGCATATGCAAGTTAAAATGTGGGTATTTAAGAGAATGGAAAGGTTGGAATACAATAATGTTACAAGTGCACTTCAAGATATAATTATGAAAGAAGGAAATTATAAGCCTAAGAAGCAAGAAAACATAATGGAACCAAACAAGGAAAAAAGTGTTGGAAGCACAACTATTGAGAGGGGTGAATCAGTGTACAAATTTTTTTCTTAATCATATACATCATTAATTAACCATTCAAACTAACAGAGAGATATAACAATGCATATAAAAGTAATTACATAAGCATGAATCAAGATATAAACACATGAACACCATATTCATGTGGGAAACCATCATGGGGGATAAAACCCACTAAAACACCACTTGGACTACTATCCTATAATAAATGGATAAAATTTAGTTGAGAAATATCCCAACAAGGAGCACGAACCCCTATAATTTATCTAGCACTAGCTAGACTTTAGCAAGCATCCACTTATTAGGAGGCTACAACCCCCTAGGTAACCAAGTACCAACTCAACCACATCTTGACTTATCACTCAATCATACAATTAATTTTTGCCTACCTTGGTCTTTTTTTATTCTATAATTTATTATGGATACCTTTAAATCTTTTAGACACAAACCTAGCTCTCACATAAACACACAACTACCCTTCTTCTTCACTCAACTAGCCCTCATAATATGCAATATGGATCAACACAACATGTTATCAAAACATATTATAAATTTCATAATAATAAAATATAAATAACACATCAATAATCATATTTTATAAGCTCATGAAGCTCTCATAGTTCACTACTCACTGCCCTTCTTCTACTCATGTCTTCAATATTAAGCTCTCTTAGACATACCTCTCACACTTTTCCTTTATTAGTATAAAATCAGATGAAAAAAATAATTAAATATCCTATGATGATGTATCGTAATCTCATGACCAAATTTAATGGATTTATTTCCATCATTACCCCTTTATTCTGCTCCTTTTGATTGATATTCAATCAAATCCTTCGCACAAGCATGACTAGACAGATAAGCCTAATTATCTTGACTTAATACAAGTTAATTGATCATGAAATTTATAATTAATATTATAAATTCATTACCTATTTAAAATAATATTATTATGGTCTTAATTACCTACCTATTCTCCTCCATTAATCTCTTTAATTCGCTTATATTACCATGTCTCTAACTAGCTTAAATAGACCAATTAGGCATTCCTTTTATACACATCACTTTTTATTACCCATATTATTCATAAAATGATCTTAAAAAACTTAGATAACACTTGTAAAATATAAATATACACGTTACATAAGATAATAAATCACTACTTGAGTCTGTCATAACCCATGAGGACTAAAACCACCTTTAGGCCTAAAGGAGACCTAAAATAATTAGGTTTATTCAAACCACATGTTACACTTGGAACACCTTTGAACATATCGGGTCTCTAAAAATGAATTAAAAATATAAAATATACCTTAAAATACCCTTTATAACTTTCATATATGTCCATACCACCTTTTACCTTGTTTGACCCCTTGAACCATGCCATTGGGACTACTTGCAATTAGGTTTACACACATAGAAAAAGTTTGCCTCACACAACTAAAGAATAAGTCAAAACTCCCACATAACCTTGTCAAAAAATTACTTTAATATATTATAAATTAACTCATGGTAACCACCATGTCCATTTTACATCACCAAATATTCCAAAATACTTCAAACAAATAACTTTCATAAGCTCACTTAGAACTACACACGGGCTCAAAAAATCCAATCAAGTTTTTTTGACATTTCACACCTTAATGTTTTTCATGCATAATAATACATTAAAAATACCTATTATACCTATAAAATAAATTAGTGTGCACTATATCATTCATATTTGTTCAAATCACCCCAAAATCATCTATGCAAGAAGCTCACTCAAATCTGCCGGTCCACTAAAAACATAGTCAAATTTGACAAGTAATAAGTTCACTTGTATATAATTTAATGAATAAATTACACTTTTATGTTTTTTTAATGATTATAATAAAAAAATTATACCATTCCAAAATTCTCAATTTTTTGGTCTCTACATGCATTTCTTTGCTCACTAGTTTTTTTGGTTTACCACAATCAGAACCTGACTTTGACCTACAATAAATGCACTTTTACAAATAGTTAGGACATTCCACCACTTTTAAGATTATATTAATTGAGTATAATCCAATTTTTCCTTTTATTCAATAACTATTTTACCAATATCCTATCTTTTATAATCACATCTTTGTTCATTGGTCCAATGCGCACACACAGTCATTTGAAATCCAACATTTATATTTTTGAATTTCAACAGCTATTTCCTAAGGCTTAAATTTGATGGTCCATGGCACATTACAGTCTACTATAATAAATTTTAATTCTTATAACTTAAATAGTATAACTCCTCATGAGATAAAAATTATATAGCACCTTTAGGGCACTAATTACATCATCTCCATGTTTTGGTTTGACTAGAGTTGACTTTATTGGTACCTGTAATAAATTCACAAACATTTTGGGTTATTCATATCTCTATGATGTGTATTTATGGTCTAGATTATCTTAATATATAATTATGTATTTTTCTCTCTCAAAAAATCAATATGAAGTACCATATCCTCACCAAAACATCTATGGATGCCTCAAAACATCCTCTTTGTTCTCAATACTTTGTACTCATGACATATCTCTTCCAATCATGATATCTCATTATTATACCTAGGGTTTTAAGACAATGTATATGAGAAGACCATTAATTAAGTACTTTCCCATTTAGGTCACTCTGAGAGTCATATTATTGACTCAATACCTTTCTCACATGCCTTTAGCACTACATTGTACACCTTCAAGCTTACACACATCCATATCATCACCATAATGACTCTATAATCCATTTTCATGCTTAATAAATAGGTGATCCACTAGACCTACTAGGTAACATACCATTTTGAAACTTTATTTCCATTATAGATGCTTTTTTAAACTCTCTTATGCCAAATAACCTTATACATTCTCAAAAGCTTGTACTCACTCAATGACTGACTCAACAATGCTTCACAAGACACTTTAATGGATTAATTAAAGCTTCACTATAAATCTTATATTAATTATCATAGCTACCCTTATTTAACATCAAAGATAACTCTTACCTTGACATCAATGATAGGCTCAACCACATGACATCAATGACAACTTTCAATAAAAAGGATGATGGTGAAGCTAAGTAACCCAATGAGTAAACAAGATGATGAGTTTGAAGAGGATAAGTGGTATCAAGGTTTGATTTATAATTATATTTTTGATTATGCATATGAATATATTTCAAATAGTGAATATGTTTTGTATAGATAAATAATGGAATTAATGGATATACTTGTCAAAAGTCAATATGAAGATGAAGCACCTCATAGAGTGCTTAAAAAAATTCATATGTAGTAGGAGATTGATTTGAATCTCATAAAATAGGGAGTATAAGGATAGGTTATGGATTAATATGTCCAAAGTTATGAAGATGAACTTATAGGTCATATGAGATCAAAAAATTAGAATCAAGTGGTGAGTTACAGCCTAAGAGATGGATACAAATTTGTAAAAGATGATGCAAGTAAGGTGATAAATCAAGGAAGGCTGAGCATGAAGTCTAATAATTTGATTCCAAAACAAGTATGGGTAGATAAGGCAAAAATTAAAGAATATAGGATAGGAAAACATGATGATGAACTCAAGAAGATGAGGGATCAACATAGTGAAGCAAGTAGAAGTAAGCAAGAAAGAGAGACTATGTGAAGAAGAGATTAGTAAAACTCATTTCATGAGTACTAAGCATACATTTTTAGGTGTGAAGGTACATGAAATAATGATATAATCAATTCAAGTGGAGTAAAATATTAATCTTGAAGAGACAAAAGGAAGGAATGAAACCATGTTGGCATGGAGTGAGGAAAAGGTGGATAATCTTAGCCTAAGGACTAGCATAAGTGGCTTGTTGAAAGGTGAAGCACAAGGATTTATGGAAGCAAAGCTACAATAAATCAATCTAGAAAGTAAGTAATTGAAGCATGAGTAAGTTAATAAATTAATATACTCAATGGGTGAGTTACATTTAAGTTTTTTGTTGATATGAATAATGATGGTAAGACAAGAAGATGTCAACCAATATTATACCATGATGAAGGTGAATTGGTTAAAAATTTATCCTTTCAAGATGAGAAAGGCTATGTGAAGACTCATAAAAATATGGAGAAGTGTAATCAATAGGTATCAAAAGAGATCCTTATTGATCAAGTGACAAAGGTTTATATGCCTATGAGGACATTAGCTCAAAAGGAAGAAGGAACCAACATTGCCAAGGAGAAAATACAACTAAGGAAGTATGAACCAAGTGAGATCAATGAAGAAGGAAGCCATGAAGCAAGACTAAAAATGAATATTTATAACCATATATTATAATTAGAGTATGATGAAAGATAAACTAAGTTGAAAAAGGTATAAAATGTAGAGAACAAAGAGTTGTAGTAGGTTGTACACCTCATATAGGTAGAGGATGAGTTGTTAAGGAGAATAGATAAGGTAAGGAAGAAAAAATACAAGAGTCTAATGATGATAAAGTAGAAATAAATAACAGTAGTAAGTTTAGCATGTAAAATCATCATAGAATAAATTGGAGGGAAAGAAAGACTGGATGAAGAGCATTTGAGTAGGAGATTAAATCTTTTTACCAAGGGGAGTATGATGCAGAGAATTTCCATGAATAAAGAATGTAAATGACCTAAATTGTTTTTTAGTGGTAATTATAGCTTGTTTTATGGAGTGAGTTGTCATATGGGTTTCATGAGGATGAGTCATAAGTCTTTAGGATGTCTTATTATGTCTTTCCAACCCTCTAAAAGGTTTCCCACCTAAACTCCAAATTTGAATTGTTTAACTAGGCTTAGCATGGTGTTTTTAGGTTGGTTTGATATGTAATAATTTTTGAATGTTTTTGGGGGGACCATTGATGTCCTAATTATTCATTGGAATTTATTTTCAATGTATAAGTCATTAAAGTGGGAGGTGAGCCAATAAAATAGCCTTGTATCTTCCCTCAATATGTGGAGTGGCCAAAATTAGAAACTTGTTTGTATGTTGAGAATAAAGGATTTTAGTAATGCATGTAGTTAGTTTTTGTAATTATATATAGAGAGGATAACTTAGATAAGAAATGGGAAAGAGTTTAAAAAAATAAAACAATAGAGGAGGATTTAAGAACCTTATATATCTTGTAATTTGGTATATGTAGTCATTGTATAAAACATGTCATAAATAAAATATAAATATTTTTAGAGGGAATGTATTTGATTTGAAAAAAATTCTTGTTGTGATTCCATCTATAAATATTATATTTATCAAATACATTATGATTATTAATGTATAGGTCAAGACAAAGTTGAGATAAGAGTTGAATACTTTGTTAGCCTAGGTAATATCATTAATGGAATGCATCATTTTTTTGAATTCAGTGTTTGAATGAGGAATAGGTGTATTAAATAGTGCCTTATTTGTTTAAGAAAAAATATAATATTTTTAAATTTCCACAAATATAATAAATTCTTGTTTTGATTTATAGGAACAATCAAACTTCTAAATGTTAGTATACCCTATTTTAGGCACAATCAAGAATCAAAAGTACAAAGATAGTTGTAAGTTGACTGAGAGTTGAGAATATTATAGAGGAATATCCATGTGATAATATTATTCTTTTTTATACTTATAAAAAATTGATAGAGAAATGTTTAAATCTAGTTGCACAGTATATGCAAAATTGAGGTAACTCAGTTTACCTGGTCTCAAGACAAAGTTTATGAAGGTTTTGGAAGTTGATAATAGAATTTTATTAATAAAAATAAGTGATTTAGTATATCACATAATATTTAAACCCAAGGATAATATTTATAACATGTATAAAGTAAACATTTTGTGCAAGTTTCCACTCAGTCAAATACTGGCTTACAAGAGAACTTATAATTTTGTATATTCATGTGGGGAAGAATAGTTGTGATTTTTCATGAGTATTTAGTCATTATGGAATTTTTGGAAGGGTTTATAACACATAAACTAAGTTATATAAAGGATTAAATTTTAATGGAATTCATTTTTAACCATTTTGTCCCTCTTTGGCCTTGCATAGCCCTGTACAAACCCAAACCTAGGGTTAGAAATAGAAACTCAAATATCTATCAACTCCACCATATACAAATTATTAAATTATAAGATATAGTATGTTTCAAGGTACTCTATAGGAATCAATGGATTTTAAGTGTGTACAATATTTTATGGTATATATTGAAGGATTGAGTCATTAATTAAGCTTAGGAGACCTAATTGACACAAGGGGGTTATCAAAAAGGGGTATTTCCATAGAGAGTGATGTTATGAAACCTTGGGTGAAGTATAATGAAGATAAAGGGTATCCAAATCCATGTTTATATCCTTTTTAACCCCTCTATTTTATTCAAACCTAGGAGCTTTGTGTGGATTAAGGGCTATAAGGAAAGGAGAGTTTAAAGAAAAAAGAAGAGTTTGGTTGAGAGTGTAGACTTTGGATTTGAGGAAGATGTTTGAATACATATGAAGGGGTTGAAATAGATAAGTTATTAGATATAATAAACCAAGTGAATAATTCCATAACTATGAATTTATGGTTTAGGCTATAAGTCTATGTATTTATCCAAGAGGGAAATAGAGACAAGCTTGAATAAAGAGAACCAAATTAGGGTTTAAACATGGAATAAATAAGAGGTGTTATTGTTTCTAAGAGGATAATTAAAAATATTGAGTACGTGATAATTAATCTTCAAGAGAGAATAAAACTATGCATGTTCAAAGAATATTATTAACCTTACTAAGTGAGATTAATCAAGAGGTAAAAGGAACCAATAGAATACCTGCACATGCAAGTTAAGACAAATAAAGAAAAGGTATTTAATGTGGATATTAGAGTTAGGGATTTATTAATAATGTGTTAGGTAGGTCTATCTACATCAATCCCCCCACCTTTATTTTATAAATGTAGAAAATTTAAATTATTATGATAAAGGAAAGACATATGTACCTAGACTTACCTAAGATGCAAAGCTTGTGAATGTGGATCTAAGTCTACAAATTTTTATCTATTACCTGTCCTACAAATGAAAAATGTATAAATTATTCTTTAATTTATAAATATAAAAAACAAATACAAAATTGAGTAAAGAGATGAGAGAGAAAGGAAAGGAATGAATACACCTCATTAGGTAAATGAACTAATGTAAAAACTTGGTGATATCATGTGTGTAAATGGTGATCAAACAATAAATAACTTATATTGGGCTAATGGCTTGCCCAATCCCCATGTGTGGGTGGCTCAATAATTCAAGTTGTCCTTGACTCCATAATTGCCTACCCCTGTTCAGTGGATTAATAACTTAGATTGGACTTATGAGTTATCTAACCCTCTCCTGTAAGTGGCTCAAGAACTCAAGTAAGCTATGACTCCATCATTACCTACCCATGTGTAGTAGATGCATTTGAACTTGAAACTACATGTTGTAACTAAAATTATGTAAGATGGATTTGGGCTACATGGAAAGTCTAAAAATGACTCTAGGCTATTTAGGAATGTTAATCATTTCACATGGAATGAAGCATCAATCTACTATGATCCAAGTGTAAAACTAGTGCATATGGTGTCTAGAGTATACAACATGAATAATGACATGGATTCATATTTCATTTGAGATAATTTGTGCCAAACTAAATATATGGAAACAATGTGGCACATACATGCCCCTAATTCTAATATCTATGCATATGCATTCTAGATCGAGTCATAGTAATATGTGCCTGCGCATATCTAAAAATGAAATGGGAGTTACTATGTCGCATGTGATGCCCCAAATTTGATAAAACCTATGTATTTTTGTGTAAAAACTGAGTATATATTGGCCATATCTAATAATTTGTGATTGAGACTATGCAAATTTAAACTATAACTATTGTACATTTTTGACAATTTTTAAATCTTATATGTTTGAGGCTACTAGACAATAGTGTAGTGGATAGACTATAATGCACTATGCTTCTAGTGGTGTATTATAATATTGTCTAAAAGTGATATTTTATGGAAAATAAGACTACTCTATGTATTACTATGTTTCACTATATTTTCCTGAGTCTGAGCTCTAGAATCTATCTACATTCCAAAAATTGTGTTTAGAGTGCACTAGGATGTCCTGATCTTTGTGACAAACCCTTATGAATGCCCCCTCTTTTGAGGAGAGTTATTGAAATTCTAAAATAACTATCCTCAAAATAAAATTTATGTATCATGTGTGTTAGATGAAAAATATATTATATATGTGTGATAAACCAATATAATATGTATACATGACATCAGATTGTAAAATAGTATGAGCATAAGTTAAAAATGTATAATTTTTGTTAGATATAGCATTTACAAGGTTGTCAAGAAATATATAAAAATTTGAACATGTATATGCACATTAAATTGGAATAATAATTTGAGTAAACTACCTAGGGGGATGGGGCATGATGTCCATCAAGGCACCCAAGGGAGAACGGGAGATACATGAGGTCCCTCATGGTATCATAATTGGCTATGAATGTAACAAGCAAGAGATAAGTGTCATGGCCATGACACATACATGAAAGTATATATATAAACACTTGAGGCACACAAATTAGGCCAAGGGTCTAAAAGGTAAAGGACATGGGCACATGTCACTAATTCTAAAAAAGAGCACACATACAAGGACATATTTAAATGTGTACATACCTAAATAACTAGCAAGATTGGCTTAGAGGCACATAGAAAGACATGTTCAAATATTTTCATACACAATAAAGAAGCACACACAAGGACATGGGCACATGTCCAAATCATACACAATGAAAAGAATTGGATTAGAGACATAGAATAATGGCATATTTAAATACCCTCAAGTAGATGTAGAAGCAAAGAGACACAATCAAATCTAGACTAGTTAATAAGGAAATGAAAGTGTGCATAAACATGTGGTACAAATCCATATAAGAGCAAAGATGTGCATAATATGAGTCGATAGTAGTAATAGTATAGGATGATTAGTTTAGTATAGTATGATCAATATCAAGTAAAATCAATGTTAAATCTATGATATGGAGTATAAAAAGATATAACCTAGTAAACTATAAGTTGTGTGTGATGGGTGTCGTCATCCCCTTCATTTAATCAACTTTCTGTTGATGTCATATTTAACCAGGGTTGTGTCTAAAGCTATATGCAACAAGAAGAATCATAGAGATTTAGTAATTGAATGGAGGTATTTTTATTTTTTTTTGTTTTGGGGGGATTTTTAATGTCTTAAGGATTTCTTGGTTATAACCTAATTGGAATCAAACTATGTAAATCTGCTAGAAATAAACACACATTGTAGAAATGAAATAGATTGCTGAAAATAAATAGACATTGCAAAAATGAAAATTGATTACTGGAAACAAACACACATTACAAAAATTAAATAGATTGCTAGAAACAAACACATGTTGTAGAAATAAAATAGATTGTTGGAAACAAACACACATTGTAGAAATGAAAATTTAATCTAAAACACCTGTAGGAACAAATTTACAACAAATATTAACTTTAAGTAGTTGGAAGCATTTACAAATTTAACAGAATTACATATTTACTTTTGCTAATAGAAATATAAATACCAACAAAAATGAAGAGCCTGGTTCCTTGGAGGAGTGGGCCCTTGCTCTACCTAGAATAAGATTTGAACAATTTAATTTGCTTTCAAAACAGAAATGGCTATTTCATTGATAAAATGTTTTATATTACAAATGTACTAATCTATCCTTTATCTCTCTATTCTTCAATGATTTTCTCTATCTTCTATATTCTATATCTATATCCTTCTTACTAAATTTCCATGTCTATATATATAGATGCTTTGATGGCTGTAACTATTTCATAGATATGATGGAACTGAATCATGCCCAGAATAGATGCTGAATCAAGATGTGGCTGGATGTCTAGTTGTGTGATAAATGTCTTGATTCTAAAAGTTTGGAAAATCAAGAATCTATTCCTGATTTAATGGGATCATTGATCCAATAGATCACCAGCGATTTGGAATAGATCCTCATCAATTCCATATCTAGCTGCAAGAGTTTTGGAGCTTATCTGTAGGAGTACTAGAGCTAAGTCCAAAAATGCATCAACTTGAAATAATATGGTGGAGTTCTAGAACTAACTGTGATGGTTTTGGAATAGATTCTATAGGTTTTGGAACTAACTGTTATGATTCTAAAATAGATTTTGTAGGTTTCAAAACTAATCTAAATTGATCCCAATGCTTCCAAAAACATGCAATCCACTTCATATTTGTTCTTTATCTTGATGATGACCTGTTTTATTACAAAACTAGAATTTTCCAACACACTTGTTAGGAATTATAGGTCTTTTAAAACGTTAGAATCATAATCAACAAAAGATGGATAATCACATCCTTACTCATCTTGGATCAAAATAAAAGTTACAAAATGCAATCAAACTTAATAGAAAGAGAGAGTAAGATGAGGTCATTTATTATACATTTATTAGGCATATCTTGGCCTCATCACTTCCCCCATACTTACTTGTTTGTAAGTCCCTTTACAAACTTCACTCTTCAAATTTAGGATTGTATATCTTTCATTCCATTTGATTACTTAGATCAAATGGCTAGAACTAAATATCCCAATGATTTGATTTAGAAGTACTATACCCTGCTCCTGCTTCTACTTTTCTTTTCCATTCCTCAAATTGAGTGGGATGTTGAGGTTCTCTATTTTTCCAAGGAGATATGGGGTGAGAAGTAGAGGTGTCCTTGTCTGCATTCCTATCCATATGCTCAGGGGAGTTTCATTGATCTAGGAAATTATTGTGCATAAATCTTTTGCCCTTTCTAAACTCTAGATCAAATTTGAAGTGGATATTACTTCCCTTCTTTTCAATGCCACTGGGAGAAATTCCCATATTTTTAAACATGCATCATAGATATTATAATTTTTTTCCCTTTCATAAGAGGTGAAGACATCCATGATTTGTTATAAAATTAAAAGATAAGGTCCCTTGAATTTATCATTAAATGCATGGGATTGGAAATATGTAGCAAAGGCGAGTGGATTACCATAATGAAATCTCATACAGAGACTAGATGAACTAGCCTTTGACCAATGCTATGACTCCCTTTCTTTCCATGTAATCTAATTTTGAAGAATAGAGAAAAATGCATTAAGATGGCTTTCTCCTACATATAAATTCATCATAAAACCTGTATTTCTTTCTAGCATAAAATTGTAGAGGTAAAATTCATAAAGAAGGTTTTTATATTCTATATTAGCTAAGGAGTAGGTAGCCAAGAAATTAGCTTCATATTTTATTTCATATGGAAGGACACATGCTATCCTTGCCAACTACCAGTAAATAAATTATTCCTCTAAAAATATGCTATAAATAGGAGAAGGTCTTCTACACATAAGCAATTTCTCACTCATCATACAAACTATTTGTATTTTCACAAGACATTTATACTTATCATTTTCCTCCTTGTAAAATTTGTCTTCCCATTCCTTCCTTGGTTTCTCTTCTTCCACCAATTTGCCTTTGAAGTCTGTATTGGATGCTTTGATTTCACCGAGTTTTCTGCATGTGTCATCCCATAACTGCTTGAGTAGTAAATAAGTCAATTCAGTCTATGCAGAGACTGTTGACACATAGGTCTATATTGTACATTTTTCCTCATTCTCCATTAGTGGCCTTTTAATTTTTACTAATTCCTCATTCTTGGTTGTGAACTGGTTTGTTAATTCTATAAGGAGTTGGGTATCATTGTCTAGTTCTGACTTCTTTTTTATTCCCATGATTCTTTCTTCTTTGAATCTTTCATAGGTTAGCTAAAAATTGCTTCTCGTATCAGTGGAACTGATGATTTTGGCTACAAAACTACTATACTCAGTTGTGGAACTAGCAAATTCAATTGCTTCAATCATAAGAATGATTATTTATGGTTATCCACCAACTCATTCCATCATCAATATCCTTCTCGTGATTTTGTACATTTAACCATGATGTATAATAGATGACTCATCATACTAATATTTCTAATTCAAGTCTAATCACACATGCAAACTTTCCATTTAACCTTTAATAAGTTAAAAACATAATTACCATCCTTGATGATGTAATCCCTCCATCATGCTGACACATCATCCCTAAAAAATAGTTAGAATTTAAAAAAGTTTTATTTGTATTAGCCATTTATTTGAGAAGATCAATTGCCATCACTGATTTTCAATTGATCTCTGATTTTTTTTTGTTTTTTTTGGGAAGAGAATGGCATTTACTAGTTTTCATTCTCTTCCCTTTATTTTAGATATTTTCATCTAATTATTTGATCATTTTGGAAGAACTGGGTTCTTCCATATGATTAAATTCTTTATTTTCTTCAATTTGCTTTAAGAATTCGTTCATAGTAGGAGGCTTCCTATAAAGTTTTAGCCTGTGTCCATTGACCAAGAGTATTCTTCTACTACCATTAATGGGAAGTAACTAGATAGAACCATTGCCAAATATTTGCTTGATCTGATAAGGTCCCAACCATTTGGTTCTTAATTTACCTTTTAATTGTTGGTACTCAAAATCAAAAAATAATGCCCAGTCTCCTACTTTGAATTGTCTTTCCTTGATATGTGAATCATGCTATTACTTCCTTTGACCTTGGATTATCTCTATCTAGTGAATTGCTTCCATTCTAAATTCATATAATTCATTGAGTTGAAGGATTCACTCCTTTTGAGCCACATCCAATTCAATTCCCACCTTAGCTGCTATCCTCAATGTTTGTAGTTTAAACTCAATAGGCAACAAGGGCTTTTTCCCATAGACTAACTCATATGGTGAAAACCCTATTGTGGTTTTTCAAGTTGTATTGTAAGCCTAGATAGCTTCATGTAGTCTTTTTAACCAATCTCTTCTTTTAGCTTCAACTATTTTAGTGAGGATGTTTTCTAATTCTCTATTTATTACTTTAACTTGTCCATTATCTTGTGGGTGATAGGGATATGACTTCCTATGATTGATCTGATAATACATTGTGAAAGACTGGATCATATTGGACATAAATTGTTGTCCCTAGTCTAAAACTAAGCCTTTTGGTGCTCTAAACTTTACCATAATTTTGTGCCAAAGGAAATCAGCAACTACTTCTTTAGTGGCATTTGTTAAAGCCTACACTTCTACCCATTTTGTTACATAATTAGTACACACAAAAATGTGTTCTTTTCCTTGTGAAGGAGGATTAAAAGGTCCAACAAAATCCAATCCCCATCTCTCAAATGGTTCAATCACTACTTGTGTTTGTAGAGGAATTTCATTGATAATGGTTGGTTGTCCCATCCTTTGACAAGAATCACACTGCCTGATATATCTCTTCACATCTTTGTGCAGAGATGGCCAATAGTAACTAGTGCCAAGTATCTTGTGAGCTATTCTTTTCACTAAATAGTGTCCTCCACTTGGTTCATCATGACATGCCTAGAGGATAGCAAATATTTCATCTTCTCTTACACACTTATGTAAAACCAAATCAGGACCACATTTAAATAGCATTCCATTTAACCATTTAAACTGTGCACTAGTTTTGATTAATTTTTTTATTTGTTTTTTAGTGAAAGAAGGAGGAAACTTCCCTATTGCAAGATAATTTTCCATATCAGCAAAACATGGTGTGTTAGCTGAAATAAAAAATAGTTATTCATCTAGAAAGTTATCTTTGACTGGATCCTGCTCCCCTGTACTAGTCAATCTTGACAAGAAATCAGCCACCACATTAGATTTGCCTAGATTGTCCACAATGGCAATATCAAATTCTTGTAAAATTAATATACATCTAATTATTATACCTCCAACCACTAGTTTTTTCATTAAATATTTAATTTCTAAGTGATCTGTATATACAAATATTTTGTACCCTATAATGTAATGTCTAATTTTATTGATTGCATAGATCACAACCATAAATTCTTTTTCAGTGGTAGTGTAATTTCTTTTAGTGGGAGTAATATTTTTACTGAGATATTAAATAGCATACATTCTTCCTTCTTCATCTCTCTATCCCAAAACTACACCAATTGAGGTATTTGAGGCATCAGTTTGGATGTGAAAAGGTTTCTCCCAATTAGGTCCTTACAATATTGGGGCAGTTACTAATTCCTCTTTAATTTCTTCAAAATCATGTTGACACTATTCATCCCAAAGAAATTCACAGTCCTTGGTAAGAAATTTAAACATGGGGGTAGCAATTTTACTAAAATCCTTGATAAAATGCCTATAGTATCCAACATGTCCTAAGAATGATTTGATATCTGTGGGAGTTTGAGGAATAGGCAAGTCTAAAATAATCTTGATTTTGTTTTGGTCAACTTGAATTCCTCTTTTTGAAATATGGTGCCTTAATATGATCCCTTCATCAACCATCATCAAACATTTCTTGTGACTAAGAGACAAGTGATGTTGTTCACATCTTGTTAATACTCATTCCAAAAATTTTAAGGCATCATCAAATGTATCTCCATACACAGTAAAGTCATCCATGTATACCTCCACACATTCATTTTTTAGGTCTACAAAAATTGCTAATACAACTCTTTGAAAGGTTGCTAGAGCATTACATTGTCCAAATGGCAATACCCTATAAGCAAAGGTACCCCATGGACAAGCAAATTTAGTTTTGTCCTGATCCTTAGCAAAAATTTTGATTTGATTGTGTCCACTAAATCCATCCAAGAAGGAAAAGTACTATTTACCTGAAAGGTTGTCTAAGACTTGATCTATGAATGGTAAGGGAAAATAATATCTCAGGGTAGCTTTGTTCAGTTCCCTATAGTCAACATAAATTCTCCATTTTCCATTCTTTTTAGGGACAATTATAAGAGGAGACACCCACTGGCTATCTAAGATAAGGTAGATAAAACCTACTTGTAATTGTTTTTCAATTTCTTGTTTGACTATATCCCTTAAGGTTAGATTAATCCTTCTCTGAGGTTACCTAACTGGTCTAATATTTATTAGTATAAATGTGATGGGTGTAGATACTTGGATGAATTCCCTTAAAATCTCTATAGTCCTAAGTAAATGCTTTAGTATGATCCTTCAGAGCATCAAATAGTTTGACTTCTTCATCATTCTTTAACCAGTTATTAATATTCAAAAAAATTCTTGGTTGAATCTCAACATGTTTGGTTTTAGGATATGATGAACTGATTTTTTGAAAGGTTTCCATTAAGGTGTTTAGTGGATAGGCATGTGGTAACAATATATGATATGTAGCAACATCTCTAAAAGTTCCAAGAGGTAGAATGCTAGACAAAGGAAAACAAGAAGAGTTATGATACTTATCTTGTTGTAGGTCAAACTCTTTGTTACTACTATTTTCCAAAAATTCTTCACCATCTGCTGATATCTGTAAAGCTAATTCTATAGATCCTTTCTCTCCCCAAGAGAAATTGTGATCCTCTAGAGTGAAGTTATCTTCACTTACAGAGAATTGGTGTGGTTCCACAACTAATTGTGATGGTTCCAAAACTAACTATGATGGTTTTGGAACTAACTGTAATGGTTCTAGAACTAATCCTGACTGCTCCAATGATGATTAATGTTCATTTAATGAAGGATTGACCATATCATCTATTTCACATACATGATCTTGTAATGTTATCATATCCAAAGAAGATAGATTTTACTCATTAATATGAAGATTATCAACCCATAATTTTTATTAATTATCAATAAAAGGTCATGCAGATGGATATAATGAAATTTGCTTAGAATTTTTACCATTTGAAATAGTCATGTCACCTAACCTACAATCAATTAAGGCAACAACTGTAGCTAACCATGGTCACCCCAAAATAATGGGATAACCAAGTGTTTTACCTTTTGGCTGAAATATAAGGAAGTCAATTGGATATTCCCATGATTCCACCATTACTACCACATCTTCAATAACTCCTAGTTTTGTTACAGACTGATATGCCATCTGTAATATGGTATTAGTAGGTTGTATGCCTAATAATGGCAATGTTTTCAAAGTGTCCACTATCATTACATTAATAGTTGTGCCCAAATCAATCAAAACATTATGTATATCCTTATTCCCTATACAAACAAAAATAACAAGGCTTCTAAGATCTCCATATTTAAGTAGTAGGAGTTTTCTTGCTAATAAATCAACAAGTTTCCCATCTACCTAAATAGTTTTGGGGTACTGCTTCTTTCTTCCTAGTTTTTTAAAACATAACAATTTGATTAACTTATTAAACTCTATAATATCCTTAATTGATTGTAAAAATGGTATTTCAATATTCAATCTTCTTAGTTCCTACACCAATTCAAATTCCTTAAGTTCTATGGTTTCTTTAAGTCTTTCTAGAAATGGAATCTCAGTAGAATTTCTTTCTAGTTCCTTATATTTTTCTTTGTCATCTTCCTTAGGTGTAACTATGCTAGGGGTTTTAGCTTCTTCTATCATTTCATTGATTATAACAAGTGAACTGCTAACTATTTTGCCAAATCTAGTTTGAATGTTTTTACAATCCATTGTATTTAAATCAACTATTTTTTCTAGTTCTATATCGTATACAGGAGTTGTTTGTTTGTTTCTTGGGTTTGCTATTGGTTGTGCTAGCATTTGGGTTTATACTATAATTTCAATCTATGGATTTTATGTTGGAGGTCCCATTATGGCTCGTTGGTTCTGATTTGGATATGTTTTTCCTTACACATAATTTCTAGGGCTCCATCTAGGTTGTGGCTAAGCATAAGGATTTCATTGACTAGCCCAAAGTTGATGATGTCCTTGAGTATACCAAGATTGACCTACCTAATCTTGAGGATACCATGTGGGTTGAGGGGCCCAAGGTGGCTATCCCCAACTTTGTGGTAGTGTTTGAGCTGCCCATGGCATCATCTAGGGACTAGGAGCTAGTCTTGGCATAAAATGTCCTTGGTTAGGTTGTCTCTGAACAAAATTTAATTCTTCTGTGGTGGATAATGTATTGGTTTGTTTGAGTTGATTTTTTATGAGTGGAAGAAGAGAACAAGCATGAGTATCATGTTCTTTATATTCATAGACAAGACATACTTTTGTTTTATCCAAAGGACATTCTCTTATTGCATGCTTCTTCCTACATCTAGGATAATACATGGCTAATGGTTCAATTTGGGTATTTGCTTTAGCTTGCAATCCATCCATGGTGGAGGTTAATTGAACTAATATGTTTGTTTTAAAGTTTTCCAATTAAAGTTTGCTAATTCATCCATCAATTTGTGCATATCTGGATTCGAATTTATTAACCATTTTCCCTTTTCTGGGTCCACCCCTTTTTCTTGAATACTTTCTACAAATTTCTATGATTTCATCCATTCTTAATTGAGCAATGTTTCATCTGCCAATTAATCAAGGGTTTCCCTAGATTCATCATCTAGACCTTTGAGAAAAATGGTTTTATTTAAATCTTCTTGAAGTAAAAATCCACATCTTTTACTCATAAAGAGGAATATGTCCAAATAATCTTCCATATTTTCATCTTCTTCCTATTTTATTTTAAAAAATGCTTCCTTTCAATTTCTTCCTCTACAATAATCTTGATATTTGTCTAGGAAGATAGTTTCCATTTGTTCCCAATTGGTAATAGAATTAGATGTTAATCCCATAAACCACCTCATTACTGCATCTTTAGGGTAGATGGAAACAACTTCAATTTTTGATTATCTATCTTGTAATCATAAGTCTGACATAGTACTTTAAACTCAAATAGAAATTGGTCAGGATCCTCAGATTACATTCCTCTAAATGTGGGCAAGTGTGTGGGTGAAATGTTTTTAATAGTGGTTTCATCATCCTTGATCTGAATGAGATAGGTAAAGGTTCTCTTAGGTTCTCTTCCAGCTTCTTATGCCATCTCTATGGTATTTTCTAATCCCTTCTCCCAATCAATGTGGTATGTAGTCTATTTTGGGCATGGTGAAAAGTTAGGAGTAGAGGGTTGACTACTCAATTGAGAATCAAAACTTTCCCTCAATGGATCTTGAGAAATAATCCTCCTCCCTAAGGTTTTACTTTGTTCTGGTGACTGATCCAAAAATTCCAAAGATGGCAATTTTGCTTCTTGTCTTGTAGGAGATAATGGTGCCTCCAATTCTTGCTCAATGTCCTTTCTTAAACTAGAGGATGATGGAATTTCTTGTTCAAATATTTTGGAGAGAAATATACCTTTGGAATCTCATAGTCTACTCATAAATCAGGGAAAATTTCTTTAATTACTAAATGAATGATTGTTTTTCTTGTTGACACCTAATTAGAAAATTCAAACTAGTGTTCCCCAACAATGGTACCAAAAATGATGGGTGTCTTCATCCCCTTCATTTAATCAACTTTATGTTGATGTCATATTTCACCAGGGCTATGTCTAAAGCTATATGTAATAAGAAGAATCATAGCAATTTAGTAATTGAATGGAGGTATTTGTCTTTTTTTTGTTTTTTTTGGGGGGGGGGGGGTTTAATGTCTTAAGAATTTCTTGGTTAAAACCTTATTAGAATCAAACTATGTAAATCTTCCAAAAATAAACACACATTATAAAAATGAAATAAATTGCTGGAAATAAACACACATTGTAGAAATGAAAATTGATTGCTGGAAACAAATGAACATTGTAGAAATGAAATAGATTACTGGAAACAAACACACATTGTAGAAATGAAATAGATTACTAGAAACAAACACACATTGTAGAAATGAAAATTTAATCTAAAATGCCTACAGGAACAAATTTACATCAAATCTTAACTTTAAGGAGTTGGAAACATTTATAAATTTAATAGAGTTACCTATTTACTTTTGTGAATAGAAATATAAATATCAACAAAAATGAAGATCTTGGTTCTTTGGAGGAGTGGGCCCTTACTCTACCTAAAACAAGATTTGAACAATTTAATTTGCTTTCAAAATAGAAATGGCTATTTCATTGATAAAAAGTTTTGTGTTACAAATGTACTAATCTATCCTTTATCTCTCTATTCTTCAATGATTTTCTCTATCTTCTATATTCTATAGCTATATCCTTTTTACTAAATTCCTAGGTCTATATATATAGATGCTTTGATGGTTGTAACTGTTTCATATATACAATAAAACTAAATCATGCCCAAAATAGATGTTGAATCAAGATGTGTTTGGATGTCTAGTAGTGTGATAAATGTCTTGATTTTGTAAGTTTGGAAAATTAGGAATCTGTTCCTAATTTAATGGGATCATTGATCTAACAGATCATCAACCATTTGGAATAAATCCTCATCAGTTCCATATCTAGCTACAAAAGTTTTAGAGCTTATATGTAGGAGTACTAGAACTAAATATATAGCTATAGAGCTAAGTCTAAAAATTTGACAACTTGAAATAGTATGGTGGAGTTCTGGAACTAACTGTGATGGTTCTAGAATAGATTCTATAGTTTTCAGAAGTAACTGTGATGATTCTAGAATAGATTATACAGGTTCTAAAACTAATCTAAATTGAGTCCAATGCTTCCAAAAACATGAAATACACTTCATATTTGTTCTTTAGCCTGATGATGACCTATTTTATTGCAAAACTAGAATTTTCCAACACATTTGTTAGGAATTACAGGTTTTTTAAAATGTTATAATCACAATCAACAAAAGATGGATAATCACATCCTAACTCATCTTAGATCAAAATAAAAGTTACAAAATTTAGTCAAACTTAATAGAAAGAGAGAGTAATATGAGGTCATTTATTATACATTTATTGGGCATATCCTGGCCTCATCAGTGTGTGTGATGCCCTTAATGGGCTAATATAGCTATGTCAAATCAGTGTATATGTGTATGTGACTTTAATTGGTAAATAATATAAATTATGGATCTATGTAGAGGATTAGAGTCCTATAGTAAGGTGTGAATTATTGAAAAGAATAAGTGAAGCATGTATGTATGATAAAACTGACTACACTAACATAAATAACATATGTAATACCTGGAAAATAGAAGGAATGTAAACATGGAAATGCATACAATCTAAAATTTGTATTTTATGAGAAAATATTTGAATGTTTTTTATTTTTGAATATATATATTTTTTGTGTTTTTTGAGTATATTTTATGTACAAGAAACATGAAAATGAAACTATATACAAGGAGTAAAATAAAGGAAACTACATATAAGTAATACTGGAAGTAAATAACATTATATACAAATGAAATGTGGTGAATCTAAAGATCTAATAATGCATCCATAGGATGTGGATATTCAAATGGAATATATGGTGGTAGGTAATCCAATTTTGGATACTAAATCATCCCAAACTTGAATAAATCATCATCATTGTGATCATCATACCATTCTATCTACATAAGTATAGCCTTATCCTTGGAATTAGTCTAGGTCATTGTTAACCAAATTTGACTTTTAGTCAAATTGGGTCAAACCATACATATTTAAACTTTTCATAAGTTCCCATATGTCTAAGAGGGTCTCATTTGTGTCTAAATACCTTACCTATCCCTGCTCTATCCTTAGTCTAAGCTTAGCTTCCTTGTACTTGTCTAGTCAAATAAAGTCAACTCTAGTGAAACATGGTCAAAGGCTAAAAGTAATTTTAAAATGTCCTAATATTATCATTTAAGTTTTTTAAAGTGTTCATAAGTCATAAATTTTCCCTTTGTCATGTTTCATATGTAAAAAATGCCTTTTAGTCATATTTTTGGCTTATTAAATGACTTATACATATTAGTTAAAAAAGAAAGTTTGTCACCAAGGAATATTTAAATGTGGAGGAGTTTATAAAATGTCAATAATCAGTTAGAGTTAGTCAATAAGTAGCTTCATGTAGGAAAATAGGGAGTTTTCCTTAATTTTAGGCCCTTAATGGCACTTGTATGGACTTGAGAAGTCCACCTTCATCTTAAAACATGGGAATAGTGTCTATTCATCTATTTGAGGTATTTATCATGCTTGGTTTATAGATAAAAGGTAAAACGGATCAAATTTTCATTTTGTTTCTTCTTTCTTGCCTTTACAAGCTAAGGAGAGTCAACTTTGCATGTTTGGTACAAGCCATACAAGTGAATTTGGGAGAAGTGCTATTGGGGGTTGAAAGAGGTCTAAGTTAGATTCAAATCCATGAAAATAAGTCTAAGTTTTATGTATCTTCCTTTATTAACCATTTATAATAAGCCAGGTAGTTTTTTATGCTTATTCATCCATGAGGGGTCTCCTTTTGAGCTAGACTTTGAATTTTATACTTTGATTTGACAAGATGGATTGTTTCATATGTTTCTTAATGCCTATCCATAGGTTTTCTCACTATATTATTCGTTTTGGAGTTTCATGAACTCAACAAGCATCTTTTAGGCTTGTGTATGCTTGTTAACGGCTCTTTTGTATCCACAATTGTCCTAGATAGAGCTACATGTGTTGTATAGTAGGATATTGTCAATTTTGAACCCTCATGAGATTTTTAAAGTTGTATGTTATACTGATGAACATGATTCATCCTTAGGTAATTCATTATGACATCGAGGAACTATCCCAAGTAACCAATCTATGTTTTAGTTTCTTGTCCCTAAAAAGTGTAGACAAAGGTCTAGGGGTTGTTTCAAAACTCTCATGATAAATTCCCTAATACTTTTCATTCATTCCAATGCTATTGTCTTGTTCTCTCTGACATAAAGAAACACTGTGATAAGTTTGAAGGAGGAAGGAATAGCAGAAGATGATGTTTGAAGGACCTCTAAAGTGCTTATAAAACACTAAATTTGATCGATAACATCTACTGGGCTACATCTACTTCAACATTTTTGACTATGGTATGACAATGGTTTATGAAGTATTTTGTTGATTATTACACCCCAAACATGAATGTAATATTTGAAATTTTAAATCACCTAATAAGTTTTCAATATAACTAATTCAATGTTTCAATTCTTCCCCTAAGCTATGAACACCTACAAGTTAGTAAACAAAGTGTCGTAATCCATCTAAAGCTAGGCCAGTAAATAATGGACTTTGATGTCTTGATGGTGTTGAAAGGAATTCAAGGTGTGAAATAAGTCAAATGAATATCTTGTAACCATCATATATAATTAAATAAGGTTTCCAAACATGTTTTAAAGTATCATTTCAAACATCATAACCTACAAGTAGGGGTGATCAAGGTGTCTTAGTCTAGTCATGATAGAGGAGAACCAGTTATGAGCTCAAAAGTGTATGAAGAGTGAAATAAAGGTTGAGATGGTGGAGTGAAATTATGGTCACCATAACTATAGTCATTATTACCTATTTAATCTTTAAACAACATTAAAAAATCTAATATATAATCATTAATATCATGACAAACAACCTACAACCCTGTATATGGAGATGTAGACTGTGAGCTAAGAATGAGGTTTTCTTAATACTAAAGGAGACTATGTTTGAGGAATTTTGGCATAAAAAATATATAAGAGTGACCAAATGGGACTATTGATATGTTTTTAAGCACTCTTTTATCCTTTATTCATGCCAAACAACCTACAAGGGTCCACTTTCAGTCAAAACATAGTCAACATTCTATACCCCTGCATAGTTTGCCTATGCAAAGTTTTCTTGGGAAATTCATAGTTTTGGATGGTCAAATCATGAATTCAGAAGTTAAAAATTGGTAAAAATTATCATTTTGAGTTAAATAATCTCCTCCAATATTTATTTTTGTGAGGTAGATAGGAAAATTTCCCCCTATTTTTTCTCAGATAGGGTGCACTTTTCCCTTGTATTAACTGTGCACATTTTAGAAATGAAGATGAAATGGTGGATGAGAAAAATAAAAGACACTAAAATATGATTTATTAAGTTTTATAATTTCTATTAAAACATTTAAATCTAAGCTAAAATCTTTGAGGTCAAATAGGGTACTTCATACAACAAGATTTACAGGCAGGGTAGTTAGGCAAGATACAAGCCTAATCCCAAATGAGAGTTTATTTTAGATTTAAACATTTATAAATCATTATAATTATTTATAGAACACTAATGGGAGTTAAAACTATGTTTATAAGCCATATTATAGGTATGGAAGGTCAAAAAAGAGTTTTGAACTACAAAGTTTGCAACTAGGCCTAATTTAGGCCTAATACCTAGAAAGGAGTCCTATCACATTTAGGGCCAAATGAACAATAAAACTTGTTGAGACATGCTTTTAGGATGTTTATGAATATATATAATAAATTTTTTTCATATAATTTCACTAAGAAGGTATCTCTTAGCTTGAAAACACTCAAACCCTAAAATATACATAGAAAAGACATGAGTGACCATCTTGAGATGCTTAGAACTTTCATGATACTTTGCATGGTGGCATAAGGTGTTTAGAGACATTATAGAGGGTCCTCAAGAATAAATAAATGTCAATTTTTCATAACTACAACATTTGATCATTATGAACAAAGGCTAAGACCAAAAAACCTCTCTAAAACCCTCATAAACCCCAACTTAGACTTGATGGAGAAAAGATTGCAAATGGAGCATCCAAATGGGGTAAATTGACCATGAAACTAATTTTAGGTGCTAGAGTAATCTCCTAGGCTCCTCCCCATTAAATTTATCTATACTCTACCTATATGAATGGTGTGTAATAGGTATTTTCCTGATAGATTTATGTATTTTGTAGGTGTGGATAAGTTTTAGATGATGCAACCACATTTAAGAGAGATATTGTTACTTTTTATAAGTCTCCATGGTCATTTATTAAGATATATGATCTCCTAAGTGTGTCTAATACCTTCTTCATCTTAGCCAGTCATAGTGAACAAGTGGTAAACACTTAGTAAAAATGGTGAAACTCTAATTGGGAAACATTTTATGGCTTGATTCATGAACTTGATGACTTGGAAACTCTTTATAGGTGTCATTACTCATTGGTCATTGATCATATTGTAAAATTGTAATGATTTTGAATGCCAATTATGAGAGGTTCATAAGAATGAGTCATTTATAACTATTAGAGATGATTTATCATGGAAAAAATAATGTGGATGATTAAGGACCATTCCAATGTATGTATGAGATTGTTAATAACTCCTCCCCATTACATAAATTATCATACCTAACCCTACTCAGTGATGAGGTAGTTTTGTGAAGGTAAATCATGAGGGTAGTTTCATGTGTAAGCAAAAGAGAATCTACTCCACATATGGAGGTGTTAGACAAGTTGGAGGGAATTTATAATTATTTTCCTTGAAGGACCTATTTAATTATTGATTCCATGTTATTTAAAATCATTCTCTTTTCTTGAAAAATGTCTTAGTGACTTTTGAAATTCACATTCTCTTATAATTTATATAAATACTAGCCTTTATAACTATTATATGGATCTCTCCACCTAAGTTTGGTGAATCCCTACTCAATTTTTTCCTTAAACTAATGAATAATGTTTTTTTACCTCATTCAATATTTCACTAAATGCATGTTATGGTTATTGGTCTTGTGCGAGTGTATTTTTCTTACCTTCACATATTACTCTTCCTAGTGCCTTATGTGGTTTAAAATCTCTCTTTTTCATGTCATCAAGAGGTGTATGATATGGATTTTAGGTATAGTGATTATCTTATTCATTAGTGTTTCTAGAATACCTAATGTCTAATTATTCCTATCCTAAATTCTCTCTAAGACCCCATGATTGAAAAATTGATGTAAAAGAGGAGTGTTTAATTAAATGAATGTATGTGTGGGATTATCTTTGGTTTAAAGTTAATTATAAGTGGTGTGAGAAGATTATCCATTTTGTGTATCACCTCTCCTATATTATATTTGTTGTTATTTATCCTTCTCCCTTTTCACTCCCCAAAAGTTAGTAGTAGGTTTGATATATAGTGGTACATCAAGGGAACTAGCCCTAATATAGATATCCACCTCAAATTCAGGTCACCCATAGCCCTAAGGTGGTTCCATTATGCCATTTTAATAAGGAGTAACTTGTTATCTCCTCAAGGGGTGTAAGTTTAAGTGATAATGGTTTTTGTCATGCTCAATTGGACTAAATAGTCCATTCTTTGAGGAGTTTTGGTGTTCTCCTCAAGATATTAACCTTTATAGGAAATTACACTAAGCACCAATGGTAACTCCAATCACAAAATTTCTGGTTAATCAATTCAAGTACTCTAATTGAAGTTATTTTCTTGTTCTATGCACTTGTCATGAATGATTCATGTATTATTTTGATGTTAACTTTGTCTTTACACAAGTTGGTGATACATATCCATCTTTGCCTATTACCTCTCAAAATGAACAAGTCCTTGGTCAATCTTGTCATAATCCCTATCAATCCTATGTTGCCTATAATCAACCCTATCAAGCTTATGCTTCACCTAGTCCACCTAGTTCCTCTCCAAGTTAGTCCATTACAAGTTTCAAGAAGACTCTCATTGGCTATAAAGACTATATGGTAGACCTTGATACTATAAATTTTTGTGTTTGTCATCCCTTGTCATTATGTCAAGAGTGTGAGGGATTCTTTAGAGCTATTCAAGAGAGAATGGATGCCCATTGAGAGAGATAATTGGAAAGGACTTATAGGTGAAATACTTGATGTTTGTGGTCTAATTTTCCATATATAAGGGAGGTTGAAAACTCATGAACTAACTTAGTCTTGGTAGTTATAATAAACCCCACATCATCATTCAAGTGTGACAACTATACCCATTCAACATTCTAACACAATCATACCAAAAAATGCCCCAAGTCCTTCATGCATTCCCCAATGTTTCCCTTCTTGGAAGTCCATCCAAGAGAGTAGCCAAAGGAAAGAGGACACCATTGTTGAGAAAGTTGGTCCATCTCATAACATGATTAGAGAAGGTTTTGAGAGAAGAAAGATTATGTTAGAGGCCCATCTTGACAAGGATATTAAGTTGGCAAACCAACATTTGACACAATCCATCATGGAAATAGAAAGTGAGGCTCCTAAGCTTACCTCTCCAAGTTGAAGACAATATGTTAAGCCTAAGGAAATCCCAAGTTTCCTAATAATACCATTTACCCCTCCATTTTCATCTCAACCCCATAAAGAACCCTCTAAGCCTAGCTTGCCAAGGTGGAAAGAAGTAGTGGTATTGTGTAAAAAAGGATAAATAATATCTAAGTGGAGAAGTAGGAAGTGAGAAAAAACATGAACCTATTCAACTCTCTTACACCCTTCCTCAAGAAGATTTTTTCCCTTTATCTCAACTCCCTCCTACTTATTTTCCTAATGAATATCCCATTTCCCCTTAACACAATCTATTCCAAGAAAACTTTTCCAAAATAATTGAGGAATTGGAGCTCAAAATGCAGAATCTTTCATCTATGAAAGGAAATCTTGAAGCAAAGGAAGTAATTAAACCTAATTTAGATCAGTTGATTGAGGGGAAATTAGATTCTAATGATGAATATTGATTTTCCCCTTAGAAGCCTTATTGGGCTAAAGTTCCTAGTTTTGAGATGCCTAGTATTGGCACCACAAAGAGGGAGAAGGATATGGAAATTTCAGATTGGATTGATCATGAAGAAGAGTTTACTTCTTGTGAAGAAACATCAAATTGTGATGATGGGGAAGAGGACCTTACTTTTGGTGAAGAAGAATCTTTGGAAGAGGTTATTATAGATTCCAAAGAGGAATAAGTTTCTCTTATTTTTCACCTCCATGATGCTCACCAAATAGAGGATGACGACTTGTGGCAGAGATTTGAAGATATTTGCAATGAAGTTGAAATCCTTAAGGGTCCCACAATTCCTTTGGAGATAACTACAAGACATGGTAAGCAAGATGATATGTTTTAAGAAGAAGACATGGGGTAGACCTATATGTAGATGTTTAAGGAATATGAAGATTGTGAGAAAATAAGGATCATAAGAAAAAAATCCCAAAATGTTGAGAATTAAACATGTTTTGAGAGGTATCACCATCAAGAAAATCTAAACCATGATGAAGCACTCTATGATGACTATGAATATTTTGAAGATGACTTGAAGTTTGAGCTTAAAACCACATGTGAATCTGATCTTAAAAACATCAACAAGGATTTTTAACAAGAAACATTACTAGAGTGATATAAAAAAACACTTCTTGATGGTTTTGAAGAATCAATAATAAAAGAGAAAGACAATGAAACCTTTCAAGAAGACATTGACTTAAAATAGGCTATCCCATTCATATAAATGTAAATATATCATAATGAGATAAAGGGATAGTATTATGAGGCATTTTTTCAAGGTCAATAAGAGTTCATTTACCTTAGATACTTGTTTGAGATGACTCCATCAAAAGACATGCCAAGTCAAGGAAAAAGAGAGAAGCATGAGTCATCTAGTAATACATCCAAAAGCAAGCATGCTTGGAATCCTAATTCATCTCATGAAGAAGGAGATTCAAGGTAATTTAATTATAATCTAGAAATGGAGGTATGTTTAGTTAGATGTACATAATTATTTCCCTTTCTGTTATGTCTTGTGTTCTCTAAGTGCTTAGTAACATAAGTGTGCCTTTGCTTTATGTGTTTCCTTAGTATTAGTGTGTGTTCCCTTTCCTTTATGTGTTTTAAGGTCAATCAGTTATCTTGTTATTAAATTAAAGGTATGATCCTATTTTTTAGAGTGCATTTGACCTCCTTTACATAATATATGTGATAAGGCTACTAATCCTTAACATAGGCAAGCATGTTACACCTAGGAATTGTCAAAATTGTTGATCAAATTTGACTTTTAGTCAAATTGGGTCAACCCATACATATTTAAACTTTTCATAAGTTCCCATATGTATAATAGGGACTCATTTTTGTCTAAATACCTTACCTTTCCATTCTCTATCCTTGGTCTAAGCTTAACTTCCTTGTACTTGTCTAGTCAACTAGATTCAACTCTGGTCAACTCTATTCAAACATGGTCAAAGGTTAAAATTACTCTAAAAATGTCATAATATGATCATTTAAGTGTTTTTAAGTGTTTATAAGTCATAAATTTTCCCTTTTTCTTGTTTTATATGCAAAAAATGGCTTTTAGTCATAATTTTTGCTTATTTAATGACTTGGATGGACTAGTTCAAGAATAAAATTTGTCATCAAGGAAGATTTAAATGTGGATGAGGTAATAACATGTCAATAATTAGTTATAGGTAGTCAATAAGTAGTTTCATTTAGGAAAATAGGGAGTTTTATATATCTTTAGGCCTTTAATGGCACTTGTACAGACTTGGGAAGTCCACCTTCAGCTTAAAACATGGGAATAATGTATCTTCATCTATTTGAGGCCCTTACCATGATTGTTTTGTATATAAAATGTTGAATTTATAAAAAAATTCTTTTTTTTCCTCTTTCTTACCATTTTAACCCAAGGAGATTCAACTTTGCATGCTTGGTACAAGACATACAGGTGAATTTGAGAGGAGTGATCTTGGGGTTGAAATTGGTCTGAGTCAGATTCAAATCCATAGAAAGAAGTCTAAATTTCATGGATCCTCATTTATTAACCATTTCTCAGAAGATAAGATATTTTTTATGCTTATTCATCTATGAGGGGTCTCCTTTTGAGCTAGTATTTGAAAAAAAAATTGATTTGATAATATGGATTATTTAATATGTTTATCAAAGCCTCTCCATAGGTTTTATCACTAGATTCTTGGTTTTTGAGTTTCATGAACTCAATAATCCTCTTATAGGCTTGTGTATGCTTATAAACTACTATTTTACATCCATAGTTGTCTCAGATAGAGATACAAGGGTGTTGTATGGTAGGATATTGTCAATTTTAAACCCTCATAAGATTTTTAAAGTTGTATGTTACCCTGATAAACATGATTCATATTTTGTTAACTCAATATGAAATTGAGGAACTATCCTAAGTATAAAATTTGTGTTTTGGCCTCTTATCCCTGAAAAGTGTAGATAGAGGTCCAAAGGGTTATTTCAAAACTCTCATGATACATTCCCCAATACTTTTCATTTATTCTAATGATCTTATCTTGTTCTCTCTAGCATGAAAAACCATTGTGCTAAGTTTGAATGAGTAAGGAGTAGTGTAATATGATGTTTTAAGGCCCTCAAAAGTGCCTATAAAATAATGAATTGGATCAATAACATCTATAAGACTGCATCTACTTCAATATTTTTGACTGTGGTATGACAATGGTTTATGAATTCCTTTATTGATTAGTACACCCCAAACATGAATGAAATCCTTCACATTTAAAATTACTTAAGAAGGTATAAATAGAACTAATTCAATGTTTAAAGGCTTCCCCTAAACTATGAACACCTATAAGTTAGTAAACAAAGTGTCTCATTTGATCTACAACCAGGCCAATAAACAGTGGGCTTTGATGTCTTGATGGTGTTTAAGGGCATTCAAAGTGTGAACTAATTCAAATACAGATCTTGTAACCATAATATATAGTTAAATAAAGTTTCCAAAAATGTTTTAAAGTCTCATTTAAAACATCATAACCTACAATCATGGTAAATAAGGTGTCTCAGTCTAGTCATGATAGAGGAGAACCAATTATGAGTTCAAAAGTGTATGTAGAGTGAAATAAAGGTTGAGATGGTGGAGTGAACTTATGGTCACCATAAATATTGTAATTATGACCTATTTAATCCCAAAAAAACATGAAATAATATTTTATAGACTCATTAAGATCATGACAAATAACATACAGCCCTGTATATGGAAATATAAACAGTGAGCTAAGAATGACGTTTTCTTGATGCTAAAGGAGACTATGTTTGGGGAAGTGTGGCATAAAAAGACATAATATTGACCCAAGTGGACTCTTTATATGTTTTTAAACACTTTTTTATCCTTTCTTCATGACAAATAACCTACAGGGGTCAACTTTCAGTCAAAACATAGTCAACATTCAATACCCCTGGATAGTTTGCGTATGCAAAGCTTGTTTGGGAAATTTGTAGTTTTGGATGGTCAATAATTAATTAAAAAGATAAAAAATAAATTTATATATTATGATTTTGAGTTAAATAATATCCTCAATTTTTTTTTGTGAGTTAGATAGGGTAAGTGCCCCTATTTTGTCTCAAATAGGGAGTACTTTTCCTTTGCATTAACCCTACAAGTTTTGGAAATGAAGATGAAATGATGGACCAGAACAAGAAAATAATATCAAATATGATTGATGAAGTTTTAAAAATTACTATTAAAAAATTTAAATCCAATCTAAAATATCTGAGGTTAAATAGGGTATTCCATGCAATAAGGTTTGCAGGCAGGGTAGTTAGGTAAGGTACAAGCCTATCCCAAATGAGAAGTCATTTATAATTTAAACCTTTATAAAAAATTATAATGATTTGGATAAAATTATTTGGAGTGAAAATAATTTTTATAATCCATCTTATAGGTATGGAATGTTAACAAGGAGGTTTTAACTAAAAAGTTTGCAACTAGGCTTAGTAGGCCTAATTTAGGCCTAGTACCTAGAAGGGAGTCCTATCACCTTTAGGGATAAATGACCAATAAAAATTGTTGAGACATATTTTTTGGATGTTTATAAATTTATTTGATCCCTTTTTTGTAGATAAGTTCACTAATAAGCCATATCTTGGCTTGAAAACACTCAAACCCTATAGGATACACACAAAAAACACGACTGACCATCTCGAGATGCTTATAAATTTCATGATACTTTTAATGGTGGAATAAGGTGTTTAAATAAGTTATATATGTTCCTTAATAATCCATAAGTGACATTTTAACTCCAACATCTGGTCTTTATGAACAAAAGCTAAGACTAGATAACCTCTCTAAAACCCTCGCAAACCCCAACTCAGACCTCATGGAGAAAAGATTTTAAAGGAAGAATCTAGATGGTTTAAATTTACCATAAAAATAATTGGAGGTGTCATAATACTCTCTAGGGATCCTCCCCATGTAATTTAGTTGTACCTTACCTATACAAATGGTGTATAATAGTGATTTTCTTTATATATTTATGTGTTTTATAGGTGTGGAGAAGTTTTATATTATGAAAACACTTTTAGGATAGAGATTGAGAATTTTTATTAGTCTCCATGTTCATTTATTTAGATATCTAATCTCATAATTTTGTCTTCTACCTTCTTCATCTTAGCCAGTCATAGTGAATAAGTGGTGAACACTTAGTGAAAATGGTGAAACTCTAATTAAGAAGCCTTTTAAGGCTTGATTCATGAAATTGATGACTTTAAAACTCTTTATAGGTGTCATTCCTCATTTTTAATGGATAAAATTAAATAACTGGAAGTATTTTAAATGCCAAGTGTGAGAGGTGTATGAGAATGAGTCATTTATAACTATTAGAGATGATTTCTCATGGATAGAATAATGTGGATGATTAGGGACCATTACAATGAATGTAGGGGATTTTAAATAACCCCTACCCCTTATATAAATAATTATAACTAACCATACTTAGTGATGAAGTAGTTTTGTGAAGGCAATTCATGAAGGTAGTTTCATGTGTAAGTAAAAGAGAATCTATGCCACACATAAAGGAGTTAGACAAGTTGGAGGGATATTTGTCTTTATTTTCCTTGAAAAACCTATCTAATTATTTATTCCATGCTATTATAACTCATTTTCATTACTTTACAAGTGTCTTAGTGACTCTTAAGCTTCACCTTCTCTCCCTTCTCTCATAATTACTATAAATACTAGACTTTTTGGCTGTTATACAGATCTCTCCACCTAATTATTGTGAATACCTTATCTATTTTTGCCTTTAACTAATTAATAATGTTGTTTTTACTTCATGAAATATTTCACTAAGTGCATGTTATGGTTTTTAGTCTTTTACAAGTGTATTTTTCTTACCTTCACATGTTACTCTTCCTAGTGCCTTGTGTGGTTTGAAAGCTCTCTTTTATAGGTCAACAAGAAGTGTCTGATACGGATTTAAGGTATATTGAGTAGCTTATTAATTAGTGTTTCTATAATACCTAATGTTTAAGTCCTCCTATCATATACTTTCTCTAAGACTCCATGCTTGAAACATTGATGTAGAAGAGGAGTGTTTAATTGAATGGCTATATATGTGGGATTCTCTTTAGTTTCAAGTGAATTGTAAGTGGTGTGATTAGAAAATATATTTGGTGTATCAAATCCCCTATATTATATTTATTTTTAGTTATCCCTCTCCCTTTTAATCCCCCAAAAGTTAGTAGTATGTTTGATCTATAGTGATACATCAAGGGAACTATCTCTAATCTAGAGATCCACCTCAAATTTGGGCCATCCACAGTCCTGAGGTGGTTCCATTATGCCACTTGAATGAGGAGAGACTTGTCATCTCCTCAATGGGTGAAATTTGAAGTGACAACAATTATATGCATTTAGATAGAATATTGCTCTTTTATGTAAGAAGACTCTTATGTAATCCTAGGGTAGACCACATGAGATTATTGGATGTTTGTATGAAATTTGTGATTTTAATTTGGACCATCATGTAAAATGTTAATTGTGTGTCCCTCATAACTAAAATTCAAACAGTTATCTATCTGATCAACTATGACATCCATTACCTTTAACCATTTACTACCAATTGTAACTTATATGTGATTACTTATACTCATGACAAAAACTAATGTTTTGACCACCTTAGGGCTACATGCAACTAGTAGTGTGATATATCCTAAAGAGTCCTAAAAATATATATCATGTTGTAACTCCATTTCTTCATGATTTATGTGTTGTAAGAATGCCAAGTGAAAGTGTTAGGATCAGAATCCTCATCTATAGTAACATTAGGGATGTATTGATCTTTGATGAAATATTGATAGTTAATGGATTATTCCTTGAATGTTGAATTTGATGAAGAGTCCATTTCTGTGCCTATACTAATGGAGGTATAGGATGTGTAATATGGATAGTTCCCTTTTATTTGATTTTTTTCAATTTTTATTGTAATTTTGAGCATGTATATGTATCATGTTGTGTAATCTTATGAAAGGGAATAAGGGGTCTATCATTGCACTATGACAAAATACTAATAGATATGTGGTGAACTATGGATAATGTTATCAATCTTATATCAAGTAATATCTATAAAAACAATTGTGGTATGTCTTATGTACTCCCTATCTAAATCTAGATAACTAGGTTGATATCCATATATGTAACCATATGACTTGATTATGTATAAGAATCTACCTCTAATTGCAAAAGAGTGTCTGGGCCTATATTTGAGGTATTATGAACAAGTGGTGATGTATGTGTAGGGAAAGGTATGAGTGTCTTAGATTCATATCTATACTTAATGAGGCCTATTGGTGTGCAATTAAATCTGTACAAATCATCATCAATGTTCATCAGTGTTGTATTATCCTCTATGATGGTCTAGTAATCTATATCTTAGTTTTTAATATATATTTCCTCTAAGTTAACAAGTAATGGTAACTATTTTTTTAATATCTCATCATCCATGATGGGTGGGGGGAACTATGTTGTATGACGGTCATTCTTCATCATGGGTGAAGGTGACTCTATTATATGAGGATTTATAACTAATGTGGGAATGGTGATACTATATTCCCCAACCTCATATGTATTCATATATTATATAGGAATCATGTGAGATATGGAGTCTATGAGAATATGATATGTACCATATGAATAAATACTCATGGTAGTAGGCTCAATAACTATGTAATATCTAAATGGTTAATTATCATCTAGACAAGTGTACATATATCCATCATGTAAAAACTTGATGTATTATGTAAGGTAGAGTGCATTACCTCCATGGCATGTATCCAAAGTCTTCTAGGTAATAAATTGTAATTAAAATGGTTAGGCATCACCTAAAACTATATGGATAGGGTTTTTATCCCAACCATGATACCTAAAATAATAGAATCCAATGCCTATTAGAGAATGCCATCAAAACCTCAAATTTTTTTACATGTCTTTTTAATGGATGCTATACCAACACCCATAGTCTTTAATAAAGTGAGGTTGCATGTGTTAATACCTAAACCATTGTTAATTAGAACTCATTTAATAGCAGTGGTTTTTATTTGTACCTAAATAAAGAGTGGTAAATTCTAATTGATAACTATCTATGAGGGGAAATCCTCATTTCCAAAAGATATAACACCTTTAATGTCCTTTATATTGTTCATGATAGATACAAAATAAGTTGACTTTGTATCATAGGGAAAGGATGTGTGATTGAGTGTTTGAAAAAGTATGTATTTGAAGATGGTTTCCTATTGAAGTGATTCCAATATATATCTTAGCTAGTGTATTTTTCAACTGATTAATAATATCATAAACTTTGTGTTGATCCTTAGGTCCTATTGTATTATCTTGGGTACAAGGATGGATTACGGGATTAAATTTTTCTTGTATAGGTTGAGGAGGCATCCAATATTATATAGTACTAGCTTGAACCATGGGATATACTATTTTCCAAGGGTGAGTAGTAAATGTAGGATATGATTGAAGGTATTCAATAGGTATAGGTGGAAGAGGAACAAAAGGAATCATTTGAGCCCTCTGTTATTGAGTGGTAACTAGAAGAAAGTCAAAATTGGCCACATAAAAATTATCTCCATAGAAGGGGGCCCAATATGAGGTGGACCAATGTATAAAATAAGTTGATTTTTAACATGATCCATAAGATCAGTGACATACATGTGCATCTTTCTACAAATGGAAAGTAATAATCATGCAAGACAAACCAAAAGACTTTGTAACAAAAAGTAGAAAATGGATTCTATCATTTTGATCATGATGAAGACTAAAAAATTGAGAAAATTCTAAAACTAGTAAGGGAAATACTAATGGTACACTAGGGTTTTGAGCAATATGTTTGAAATAAGTTAGGTTCACCAAATGATTTAACTATTTTGGGAATTGATGTAAAACTCTAAGTAGATAAAAGAGTTGAGTCTATAAATTAGGGAATAAAATAATGAAGTATCAATAGCCACTGATTTGTATAAAAATTGATTTATTTACTTATCCTATAAATAGAAATGAATTACAAAGGAGGTACTTCATTGGAAAATGTGACTGAAACAGATAAGTGGTAGACTAGAAAGTGGTATAGGAACAAGATAGAGTGTCATCAGCTAGAAATAAGTGTCTGAAGCCTCCTTGGAGAGTGACACAACCTTCTTTTCCAATATCAAAACACATTAATAACCTTTTATACCATTTTATTGATCTTATTTATATAAAATAATGAAACTTGGGTAGACTTTCACTCTATTCTAGGAAGTTTGTGCCTATGGGACAAATACCTAGGTCATCATATATGCTTCATTTTCACTAAATTCACTATGGAACCCTAAGCCTCTATGTTTGATATGGTTTTTTATGAATACAAGTGAAATAAGAGTGGTGTTAGTAGGGTATATTGGATGTGACCTCAACATCCCATGTGGTGAGCATTACCTACATACCAATACCTTGAAATGGGATCAAGCGCAATGTAGTTCTCCCAATCTAAATGCTAGTGCAAGAGAGAGTGATGCTAGTATTCTTGAGTATGAATGCCAATTTGAATGCTTTTAGTGTGACTTGAAACTATAAATCTAAGTAGAACTAAGATTTTGGATGTTATAGATGGATGTATGTATAAATAGGGTTAAATAAGAATCAATGACCTTAATTTGCAGAACTATTTCTAAGTTTATTCATGAGAATTGCCATCTAAGGGATGAATGAATGAGAGTGGTCTTTATATAGTGTTTTAATGCTTGTCGAGACATGAAATGAGTTTAGTCTAACCCTAGGATGCTTCAGGGAAAGGAAATATATTTTTTAGGGGTGAAATAATCTAAATGTCAATAGAGTTTACCCCTTTTCCATTATCACATTGCACTATAGTCCAAAGGGGTTGCACTATTGTTTATACGGTTGGCACATGCATGAAAGGATATAAGATGCATAGGTGATGTCTTAATACATATATAAAAGGATCAAAAGAGGCCCTAAGATAGGTCTAAGGCTAAGCTAAGGATAGGGTTGTCTCAAGTGACACTTATTGCATTAAATCTAATTTTAGATGACTAAAGTAGGATTAAGTCTTGTCATCAATAATATCTATCATTTATTTCATAAAAATGAGAGAGGGTATTAAGTAGCACCATGTAGTTTAAGATATTTTTATTAATGTATCATTTTTTTGTTTTGGTTTTATGTTTGTGTGTATTCATACAATGCAATCTTTATATCATAAGACAACAAAACTAGGGTTGAAAAATCAAAGTCATAGAGTGTGATATATAAACAAATCAATCATGAAGGGAAGATAATTTGAAATGGTTATATAGGGATCATCAATTAAGTCTATAAATGAGGCATTGAAAACCAATGTACAAAGAAAGGAAAATATATGGTCATTCAAAAACCATTAATGATGATACATTTAAAATATTGCATATTTCTAAAATTAGATTGAATGTTATAATGAAATGATGTAAAATATAGTAAATTGGATCAATGAGAAGATGATGCATCATATCAACAACTATCACTAGATGAATTAATGTTTCTAGACATAGAATAGAAAATGTCACATCACCAACAACTGGCTAACCTTGATTCATTAGGTGAAATAATGGATAACCATTTTAGAAAATTTAAAGAATTATTCCATATGTATTTGAGTGAAAAAATCTATATAAAAAGGGGCCTAATGATCATAAGGACATTACACACTACTGCAAAAAAATACCTCTATAAATTGAGTCTAATTTAATCAATTATGCACATATTTATCAAAAGATTTATTCAAACATGACTATAGTAAAGAACATGGATCATGCATAGATTTTAATCCCTCTCACATATGTGCAAGAGGAAATGTGGATTTTTTTGGCACTCAAACAAACCAAATACCATGATATATACCCCATCAACTTCATCAATGTCCCAGAATCTAATATGTTCAACCATGACCAATTAGCACAAGTAAATTAGGAGCCCAAGCACTCCAAAACCCTCTTTGAGGATTTAATACTATTGCATGACTCATCAATATTCCTAATTTTAGGAAGTTGGATGAGATAATACTCAAAATACTCAATAGATATAATGAGGGTGTGATCCATATCTCAAAGGATTTCACCATTTTCATCACCCCTACAACCATGGCATGAGAAATAGGACTCCTAGCTTGGGATAAATATCTTCTTCCCTACAAAACTACTGTTTCCCCAATTCATTCAGATACAAATAAGAAGTATAATAGGGCATCTAGGGGGATCTCTATTGACATAGTGGAAGACATGTTAGTGTGTATTCTCTCTGAGTACATCACCAAGTATTTCTAGTATACTATCATAAGTGCATGGCATGTAACAAAAGGGGTCATTGACATTGCCTATTAAATGATTTGGCTATAGGAGAACTTTAATTACCCTATTTTTTTAGATTTTGAGCTCACAAAAAATATTTTGAAGGTCCTCACTAGAACATTATAGGTGTTCTAATACCAATTTTTAGTCTTATTTTTTTTACATAGTATAAGTCATTAGAGGGTCTAGCCAACCAGATGAATACTTTTGACCAATGACCTCATTTTTGAACCTTGCACAGACTAAGATTGGGTAATACTATAGTCATTTGTCCATTTTTTACCAATGGTGGGTTGAGATCCATGCCCTAATCATATCACACCTGAGGGTACCCAATGATGTTCTATAATATCTAGGGTACCATGCATTAATCATAAAACTACATAATGGGATTAACATCATATTCCATGAACTACCTAAAGACACTCCATTTTAATCACCTTATATGTCAAAATTGTAAAATTAAAAGCCTTCCCACATTATACAAATATTATTATACTATCTTATATTCAACCCAAATTTTTCTATCCATATAATTTACAAGGTTAAATTCACCTTAGGACATCCTCAAATGTGTAAATTCATCATATTGTATCGTCAAATTACCACTCTAGTCATAATTCTCATCACCACTAATCTTTTCTATCTCTACGGTTAATTAATCAAATCCTCTTATTACAATCAAATAAAACAAATTCATATTTATATCATATTAATTAAATTAATCCATTTGATTAATTTAATTAATCCTTCCTCTAATTATAAATTCCATGGAATTAGAATTTCTAATTTCATTTAATTCAATTTCTCCCGCATATCTCATTATATTCATTAAATTAATATTTTTGATTAATTTAATTAATATTATTTATAATTATAATTCCATGGATTGGAATTATAATATCATTTGAGTTACTTATTCTTCCCTTTTCCATCTCATTCAAAGATGATCTTCCCTTTCAAAGGAATCTCAAGATGCCATGATATTTTATTTTATGACCTCACCTCCAATATCAAAAAAAAATTATGAGGGAACATCCTCCACCCTCCTTCTTATAGATAAGTTAAATGGCCCTCATTCCACGTTTTAACATATTATTGATAAGTATTCTCTACCCTACATCTTGGAAACAAGATGAAGAGATCACATTACTTCCCCTTGGGATATTTTGAGGAGTATTCTCTGCCCTCTATCTTGCATGTAATATGGAGGACTCATATTAATCCCCCTTTGGATACTTTGAGGGGCATCATAAGCCCTTTATATTGGAAAAGATGAAGGGATCATATTGGTGATCCATGTCATGACCCATGTGATGCCTTGGGGTGAATTCTCTACCTTCCATATTGAAGGCAAGATGGATGGATCACTATCTATTACTCTGCCTGTAACTAAAAAGGGTGCCCCTCTTAATTTTACATGCTTAGGTTTAATAGTGAAGCTATGTCAATTTATCAATCTATCTTGTGCATCAAATTACATTCTTATCAATTAAATTATTCAAGGTTTTCAAGAGGATATGGTAAATTTAATGACAATGGCATTGTTAAAGGCTTCTTAAGACTACATTCAAGCCATATCCACTTATTATAAGGTGAATAATCCTCAAAAAGGAAGGTAATAATTTTTTGTTTCATCTCTTGATTTTGGTTTTATTTAGCTTTGCCTTAGCTGACAAGGCATTGGGCTAGAGGTGATAGAAACATATTTGGTTTTGATTGTTATTTCATTAACAAAGTTTCTAACCCAAATAGTAATCCTAATGATACATATGGCACTCCTAATGGGACTTGAACATCACTTTATTTGATCAAGAATATTATTATTCATCCCATTTAGAAATTATCTCAAGTTTTAATTTGATTTCCCATTATCTTCTTCTAAATTTGTCCATCATATGGCTCTTTAGGCATAAAATTAGGGTCTTTTGAATTTAATTTTAGTAAATCTATCATTGAACATTTAAAACATATTTTTCATAATATTAATTCTTGTGCTCTTTGTATTTTATTTTATTTATAGAAACATATTTTTGTTTCATAAATAATTATATGATTTTCTTGGAATTTTCATTTTAATTTATATAATAAATTTAGCATAGAACATTGAAATAATCATTTCGATCAAAATAATTTTTAGGTTCTATGTATTTTCTATTTTCTTATGGACACCTTTTTTTTGCAAAATAACTTATGGATTCTCATCATTTTCATTTTGTTTTTAACATGTTTGAATTTGTTAACATTGTTTCCTGCATGTATTTTTTGGTTTAGTTTTTAAGTATTTTTGGTGAAGGTTTTGATTTCTTAGCTCTTCATAAACAAACTACTAATTATTTTGTGTAGTGTGTTTGCTATATAATCAAAGGGGGAGGAATCACTTGAAAAAATAACCACCAAGCAAAACTACTCTCATTTTTTTCTTTTAGATTCTAAATAGGTGTGGTGATACATTCAAAACACATATTGTTCATTCACATTTCCTTTAATGTTTTAAAAAATAAATCATATTTCAATTTGGTGCAATAAAACACTTTCATTTATGTTCATCATTTTAGTTCTTTATTTAAATAATTTCTTTTTTACTTGTGTGATCCCTTCACATGTATGTTCTCCCCTTGGTAGGGTGAATCAAAATCATGGAGGTGATCACTTGTTTTATATCGAAATATTTTCATATTATGCTTTTCACTTTCCCTTTAGCAATATTTTTTTGAACTATAATGACAATACCTTTCATTTTTATTTCAGCTTCATAATTAGGGTGTCATTTCCTTCTCATGAGTCTTTAGGGCATGGTAACTAGGACACAATTACCCAATAATCATACCAACCTAACTTATCTGGTAGAGTATATAAATTGAGGCCACATTAGTGGCATTTTAGCTAAAATATCCCTCAGAGATTGATTTTTATGATAACACTTCACTAAAATCTTATGGATGAAGTGGTCACAAAGGGATAAAACCCTTTGGTGAATGGCCCATTAAATCTCAACATCCAATTGAAGGGTTTTCTCACCCACGTACCCTAAGGTATATTAGGACCATATAATATGCCCACAAAAACATTATAATAGGACCTTTCAACCATAAAGTATTCATCAGTATAGGGTTACAAAGGTAGAAACATCTAAATACGTATTTCACATATGAACCTTTTAAAATAGGGTTGGGATTAAAACACCACCAATAATTTCATTAATTACTTAAATAATATTAAATTTTGTAATCCTCTCTCAAGGTGAATATATCCAAATAATCGATGAATGTGGAACACTCCCATGTTAATCACTAAAGTAGGGTCATGAGCTTGAATGATTGATTATTTGGTTTTTATGTTAAAAACATTGTCAAATATTCAAACATAGCCTACATACACCTTCACAAAGAGGCATTAGTCTACCCAAGTTTCAAGTCAAAAATCATTCCCTTCTACATATCATGTCCAAATTTGTATAAACACATAAACATTTATACATCAAAGCCCAATCCCAATCTTATCAAATCAATTCTACCCAATGTTGATGATTTTAATTATGCCACAAGTGCTTTTAGTGTTTAATACCACTTTTCAGTTTAGGATTTTGAGAATCCATGGCATGAGTTATAGTTTTTGACTATTGAGTGATTGTCTATGGTGGAATAGAAGCAAAATATAATTACTGTTCATAATATTTATTTTATTTAGTGGTTCGGAGCCACCTTTTCTATACTATTTGAATACTTAATAATTATGAGGATTCATTAGTTGAACTAAATGATTATTAATAATGACCTCTAAGCTAGAGTGAATCTTGATAAAAGTAAGAAAAAGGATGGGTAAGGAAGAAAGAAACATGATTGCAAATTTTCATCTCAAAATTTTATGAAAAATACCAATTAATTTGAGTACATTTTAACTAATTTATGTTATAATAAAATAATCTCAAATTACATCACAAATTAGGCAAAATTCAAAGGAAAAATATGAATCATAAGTAATAACCAAATTTACTTTAAAGGTTTGCTATTATGATCTAGATAACCTAAGTACATCCAAATATAGAGCAAATAAAATGAAGTATATTTGAGATATTTATAGTCAATTTAGCATTTAGCACAAATTAACAACCCTATGACAAAAAATCTAATTCAAATAATAAGAATCATTCAAATTCAAGATAACTCCATATAATTGAGAGATAACATAGACATTTAATGAAAACTCTTTAGATAATCTTTTTAGAATTCGTTAGTTAGATTAAATGCTCTTGGTATCAATTGGTCAAAAACTCTCCCTTTAAAAATGGTAACCATCTACCTATTTAAAGGAAACATAGGTAGTTAACTAGTTAAATTTCAAAAATATATAGATGTGGATAAGGACAACTATCTTTGATACAAAGCTACAATGTGAAAAAAATCATGCCAACTTGACAAGAAAGAGTATATGCTAATAGACTAGCATAAACTTTACAACAAGAATATTCTTGTAGGAATTCCATTGGTGGGTCCTTCCAATTAGCCCTATTTGAGGAAGTCTTTCACCTTGGTGTATTGCTCCTCAATCAACTCAAAATCCATTGTAGGGTTTATTAGACAATCCCCTTCTTTATTCACTAACTTGTCAAATTCACTCTCTACCAAAGATACAAGTTCCTTGACACATTGTAATTTTACAATTTTCTTCCCTACAAAAGTAATGGTATCAAGGGTCTTCTAGTTGGCCTTAGCTAAATGACCTTAGTATTCTATGATTCCCTAGATGTGGGTATTAACCCTTTGCTTTAATTCTTCATCATCAATCAAGCCTAAAGTAGTGGTGTGAGAAGGGTTATTTAATAGATTACCTATAAGTTTCTCAATCTGGTTTACCAAATCTGTGTCTCTTGATGAATTCCTTAACATCACTACTCTAAGTGATCAAATCTTATTGTTTATCTACCGAAACTACCATGAGAATGTCCAGCTATCTAAGTTTGATAATCTTGAAGTTTAAGGCCTGCTTTGTCTTATGCACCTTTATGAGCTCCCCCATCTGATCTTGAGAATTCTTCCACTAGGTGATTAAGGTTTGTGCCATCTGAACCTGATGGTCCAAAGCATTCAATCTAGACTTAATGCTTTTCAAATTCTTGAATGTATCCATTAAGGATTTATTTAACATTTACAATATACTTTTAGTAATTATCAAGGAGAACTGGGCTTCCAAATATTGATTTTCTAATTCTAAGTTGAGGATCCTCTATTCTAATCCTTGAACTCTAGCCAATGCCATTGTTGATTGGGAAAGTATCACACTAGCTACATCCTCTTGAAAAATAGGATGCTCCCTTGTTGCATGTCCTAAAATAGGAGTTAAGGCTGTAAATGGCTCCACCTTCTGAAAGGTGAACTCCTCAGTACCAATAGTGACTTTCTTGGTCACTACTCTTTCATTAAAACATAAACATGTAGTGTGTGCTTTGATTCCACTTATTATTTATCATGAATTTCAAGAAACAACATCTGGGATCATATCCTTTGGTCCATTACACTTAACTTTGAGCACTTTAGATATTTTTTAAGAATAATAACTCTTAATTTAGAAGAGGCTTGGGTATCGCTTGGTTGCCATCCATACATCTATAACCCCAGCAAAGATACCATTGGTTCCACTCAAGGTCTTGCTCCACTGCCAACCAGGCATCCATAGCCTTGATGGAGATTACCTAAATCACGTTTGCTTTTATTTGCATAGATTTTGTAATGAGTTTTTTTTATACATTTTCTAGGTCCTTTTGCAATGTTTGGAAACCAATACAACCTAGTTTTAAGGATTTGGCCAAATGCTTTGGCATTATGATTCTCTCCCCTTTATTTGAAACTTTATTTTATGACAAGAATGTGTTTTAAGTGTAAGCATGAATATGAGTTAATAAACTAAATTCACATTGTATATATATGATTCTTCTTAAATCCAAATTTTAATGTAGAATAAGGTTTAAATCTTTATAAGACAATAAATTCCTATACTGATTTATACCAATACCCCTAGTTGCTTCATACTACTTTACTATCAGCCATGGTCACCTTTGCAAGATTTATATTCACACTTTTGAGCAATTCCAAACCAAAAAAAATAACATGAGACTTTACCACAACCAAGGAACACCACCAAGCAAGAAGATGAAAAAAAATGTAAACAAAACAAATATACACAAGCCTAGCAAGGAAGAAAAAACAAAGCAAGAAAGGGAACTAACTAGCCTACCTATTCTAATTTTAGCAATCTTACACATTTATTCCATGAAGACCTCTAGTGGGGTAGCAACAAAGTAATGTTTGAGATATTTTCCATTAGTAGGTAATGTGAACTCTGATCCTTGAATATATTTCAACTTGAAATTATTGTTTCCTAAGATTTCTACAATTTGGTAAGGACCAATCCATAAAGGAGTGAATTTACCATGTTTACCTTTAGGTTCTGATGCCTTGTCCCAAATAAGGACCAGATCTCCCTATCTAAATACCTTCACTTTAGATCTCTTATCAAACCATCATTTCATAGTTTATTAGTGTCTACTAAAGTCTATAAATGCATTTTCTCTAGCATCTTCCATTTGAATAATGTCTAACAATCGAGAATTAGTAAGTTCCTGACTGTCTTTCATGTATTCATGAATGAATTTGAATGTAGGAAACTTCAAAGTGATGGGAAAGATGGGATCTTGACCATATACCAACAAAAATGGTGAATCTTTTAGATCTTGTTTGATCCTAATTTGATCTACCCATAATGTAAACTTAAGAATTTTATGCCATATTTTAGGTCTATCTTTAATAGATATCTTGATAGCTTTCATCATATTTTTGTTTGTGGATTCAAAAACACCATTTACTTGAGGATATTTATTAGAAGAAAACTTTAGTGTAATGCCTTGGTCATAATCCCATTCTATCATTTCAATATAAGTGAATTTAGATCCATTGTCACAAACCAAAGAGACTGGGTTTCCAAATCTAGTACAAATATTTTCTTCTAGGAAATTGATTACTTCCTCTATTCTACATTACTTAGTGGCTACTACCACAATCCACCTAGTATAATAATCTATAGTAGTTAGGGTATACTTATGACCTTTAAAATAATTGGGGTTTATTACTCCAACAAAGTCTAATCCCCATTATGTAAAAGGTTTATCTACCATCATAGGTTGTAAAGGCATAGTTGCTTTTAGTTCATTTATGCTAAAGATCTGGCATGAATGACACTCCCTCACATTCTTATAATAATATTTGAAGAGTTTGGGCCAATAATACCTAGCCATGAGAATATTATAAGCTATGGTTCTTCTTTAAGGGTCTCCACTTCCTAATTTTTCATGAAAGGTAGTCATAATCCAAGTTACTTCTTCCTTGGACACACATCTCAAATAAATTCCCTCAAAGTTCCTCCTATATAATAATCCATTCTTGATGAGGTAATGAGATACTTTGAGCCTCAAGGCTATCTTTTATTCTCTTATAAATCCTAGGGGACAAACGCCATTGACAAGTAAATATATAATAGAGTCATACCACTCATTAGGTTGAAATTTTTGTTGATCTACTTGCATGATATGAAAATTTGGGTCAATACTAGTGATCATCTAAACTAAACCCTAACATTTCACTAATTTAGAAATTGTCACCTCTATATCATATTATTGTATAATTTTCATCCATTTGCCTCTTCTTTCTCCAAGCTCATTTTGACTCAACATAAGTTTTGTAGCTAGATCTGGTAATATAACATGTACTTTATTTCCAATGAGGTAACATCTAATTTTTTTTAATGCCTTTACTAATGCATAAAATTTCTTATCAATGATAGAATAATTCAATTCTACTTTTTAAAATGTTGTGCTCATGAAATCTATAAGATGATCATTCCAATCAACTTTTTGAGTTAAGATTGTAGCCATAGTATGCTCAGAAGTAAATGAATATAGATATAAATCCTTTGAAAAATTAGTACTTATGAGGATTAGATATTTAATAATTTCCTTCTTAATTTTAATGAAGGCCTTCTTGGATTCTTGATTCCAAGAAATTATTATGTCTTTCTGAAGCATGTCATTCAAAGGTTTAATAATCTTAGCAAAGCCTAAAATAAACTTCCTCACAAAATTAATCTTTCTAAGGAATAACTTAAGTTCTTTTTGGATGTTGGGCAATCCAATTTTAGAAATGGCCTCTACTCTATCAAGATCCATATAGATTCCATATTTGGTAATGACATGTCCAAACAATTTTCCCTCAGTGACATAGAATATGCTTTTCTTGGGGTTAAGAGATACACCATAGCTCCTGCATCTATCAAATACTTGTCTCAAATGTATGAAGTGATCTTCTCTATTTTTATAAAATACTATAAGATCATCCATATATATGATGATACACTTACCCATTAAACCTTGGAAAGCATGGCCCATGGCCCTTTGAAAAGTTTCCCTTGCATTAATTAATCCAAAAAGCATTCTCTTGTAAGTGTATGATCCCCATTTAGTAGTAAAAGCTATTTTCATCCTATCCTCTAGAGTAACAAGCAATTGGTTATACCCAAGAAATCCATCCAAAAAATACATCATGGAAGATCATAAAATAATTTGGATAACTTGGTGCAGAGAAGGTAAAGGATAATTATCCTTTTTAGATGCTCTATTCATATTTCTAAAATCTATGCACAATCTTATTTCTCCATTCTTTTTTCTAACTAAGACTAGGTTTGCCACCCAAGTGGAATGTCTAATAAGAAACAGTATCCTTGCATCCAATATCTTCTTGACTTCTTATAAAATCATGGGTTCTAAAATAAGGGTGACTGGCCTTTGCTTCTGTCTAAAAGGTTTTCAACCTTATTGAAGAGGTATAGTATGAGTAATAACCCTTGGGTCAAATATTTTCAAATCTTCATAAGACCAAGTAATTACATCCTTATATTTTGTAATCAACTCTCTAGCTTTTCTATTTTCCATTTCAATTCAAGCCTTCCCTATATTCACCATTTGGGGATAATCATGTGAGCCAAGATTCATTGCATGATAATCCTTACCATTTACCTTAGGTTGCTTAGGCACTTCAAAAAATTTATCAAAATCAAATAGTCTTTCCAATGTAATAATCCCTTTAGGTATCTCATTATCACTTAATTAGATGATTTTAGCATTAATTTCCTCCTCATGAGAATTTTCACCAATCTCATCAATAATGTGAGCTTCAAAAGCCCAAGAATTAGTTAATAAATCTATGATTTGTTGATCATCATTAAAAACTTGGAAATGATTTATATTGTCAAGAACTAAAGGACAAGGTATTACCTCAATATTGATACTTTGAGAATAATTTTTAGGTATGATTTTAGATACAATAGAGGTAATCTCATCATCAATTTTGTTTTCTTCTCTTGGAATAGCTAAGATGTTTAAGGCATCAAAAGATTCGATCAAATCCCATACCCTAAACTTATATCTCTTTAAGTAAGACAATTTTCACTGGTACTTACTTCTCACTTTGTTAACCACAACTTTAGAGTCTCCATAGACAAGGAGTTATTTAAATTTGTGTTTAATGAAAAACAACAATCCAAGTATGAGAGCCTCATACTCAGATAAATTATTGGTGTAAAGAATTTGTAATTTATAAGTTGCATAGTATTGCTTTTCTAAAGGATTCATCAATACGAGACCAGCTCATAATCCTGATTTACACTTGGCACCATCAATGTATAACTTACATAAACCACAAATTTAAGAAGAATTCTTAAAAATTAGTTTTTTTGTAATTTCCAAAGTGAAAACTCCCAAATCAGAATCTAGGAAATTAACCCTTTCATTAACAACATTATATTCTATTATCATGTGTTTCATTCAAGGTTACCTTTATACTCTTATTTGATTTGGATCACCTTTCCAAGGAAGAGATACGTGTGAACAATCAGTAGACATATAGCCATTTAAAGCCTTAGTCCATTCTCTACTTAAAAGCAATCCATAAGTACTAGGCATTTCTACCACTTGGATATCAATGAATTGTTGAAACCTCAGTTCACTAACTAGTTGTATATGCACATTTAATAATTATCTTACAACATTAACTCTATATTTATCCAAGTGAGTGACTACCCTATCATATTTGATTAGAATTAACTCAAGTTGCTCACATATCCCAGCAGGTCTAATGTTGGTTAAGGCTCCTAAATCTAAAAAACTATGATGAACATTTTTTCCGAATATCCTAACCATAAGTAAAAAATGTGGGGACTCTTCTTTGATCATTTATGTAATTACATTTTCACTATCATTCTTAGGGGGTTTCCTAATTTTATTTGATAAAGATTCCATGAGTAAGTCTCTCTCATTTTGTGATATGAATTAACTCGTGTAGAGTGATATTAACTTTAATCCTTTTCATATCTTCCACAATGTTGTAGCCATATTTGTTTGGAGGATCAAAAGTTAACATTAACTTAGAATAACTTCCTAGAGGAGGCTCAGGATCATTCTTTGATATAGTGTCTAGAGGGGTCCCATAATTTTTAGGAGGGGTAGAGGTAGTCAATGGTTATTTTTGTTCCCTATTTATCAAAGGATATGTCTTCAAAAATTTCTAGAATGCTTTAATTTCATCAATAATATTTTCAAGTTCATTATCCTCTTGAAAAGGTAAACTAAATTATTCCACCATAGGCACTTGGTCAGATGGTTTAGATTTAGAAGAATTTGTAGAAACCTCATTGTTTAAAACTACTTCAAATGTGTCAAGTTATTCTTTAAAAGCTTTAAAATATTTACAAAACTCAATATAATCAATCGCACCATGTTTTTAATTATCATGTACCCTACAATAATTTGGTAAGGCAATATCAGTGAGGTTTATATCTATATTCCTTTTGTTAGGGAAAGACTCATTAGCTTTGTTATTGTAGAAATTGTCATTCTAAAACCTATTCCTGGGTCTGTTGAACTTTTGTAAAGTGATGTTCCTTCTAGAATTATCATTAGCATTACGAACTTGTTTTTACAATTGCAAAAAATTAGTGATAAGCTTCTTTACCATTTTTAATATAAATTCATTCTCATTTTTTGGAACATTGACATTTTGACTTTGGTTACTATTAATGCCATTGATAGGCACTAAATCCTTCTAATCATTATCATGAAATCTATTGGTAACTTGATGGCTCAATAATCCTATATTTTGATTAGGGTCAACATGACTAGTAGGCAATACATTCAAAGAAGCAAACTAGTTTAATGTTAGAGTATTTTGGCTATTACTTGCGAAAAACTTTAATACAAACATTTGACGATTAACATTTGGGATAGACTAAGATATCTATCCTTGGGATTGCATTTGGTCACTAATAATGACTACTTAAAAATAGGCTTGAGCCAATGTGATGATAAGTGGAATATCTCTCTTCAAAAACACAAAAGTCATGGGGTCAACATCATCTTTATAAACCTCCAAAGCTACAACTTAATTAGGTTTATATAGATCCATGGTCTAGCTAAACATATTTTGGAACCTAGCATTAAATTACCTAATAATTTCACTTGTATCTCTCTTAATAGTTGTGAATTGATGATAAATGATATAAGGACTTATGATCTTTCCAAATTGATCAATGAAAATAGTGTCAAAATTCTTCCATGAAATAATATAATTGTTAGGTAGATTGAGGAACCATTCATATGTATCATCTTTAAATGTAAATGGAAACAACCTACATGCTACATCTTCATGAATAACATTCAACAATATTAATGCAGCTTTGAAATATTTAACATGTTCTTTAGTATTCATAATACCAGTTGGACTAAATATTGACAAATATTTTTTTGAATTATGTGGTAAATTATGAACCACACCTAGTATATTATTAAGGGAACTTTTAAGCCATGCCATGTTTATATGAAGATAAAGCACATGAATCCCTTGAAAATGTGATGATGGTGGAAATTTAGAATACCTACACTTACCTCTATCTTTCCTAGTCCTTCTATGAGTTTCTAGTTTGATCAAGGGTTCTCTAGTCTCTAAATGTGATCTCATCCTAATCCTTTGTAATTCTAGCTTGAAGACTAAGGATCCTATTGTTAAACATGGTGTAACAAATTAATTTCCAAAGAATGACAAATAATATGCACACTAAGCTTAATTTGTAAATAATTTTTCATAATAGGATAAAAGACATCAATCTTTAACTAAACAAGTTCAAATATGTATTGAATTATGCAAAGATGACCAATATTTACAACTTATGACTCAAATAAACTTATTATTGTTAAATAATTGTCAATTTTGAGAAAAATAAGCCATCCTAACTCTAAATACTACATAAATTTTCTAACAACAAAAGTCATATTTCTACAAAGGTTACCAATCTTTACACAAGTTATGTTAAAAGAAACATAATCATGTAAAATGTGGATAATTCTAACCAAATACACTTAAAAACATATTAAGCATATTTAAAGAGGCCCTCCTTCTAGTGCCAATGGAGCTTCATTTTTTTTTGCTTCTAATTGTACCATAGGTGCTCTTAGTGTTGAAAAACACTTCTTATTTTAGGATTTTGAGAATCCATAGCATGAGTTGTAGTTTGTGACTATTTACTGATTGTCTGTTGTGGAGTAGAAGCAAAATATGAAAACTATCCATAACATTTATTTGATTTAGTGGTTAGGAGCCACCAGGGTCTATACTATTTGAATACTTAATAATTATGAGGATTTGGTATTTAAACTAAATGATTATTAACAATGACCTCTAAGCTAGAGTGAATCTTGATAAAAATAAGAAAAGGAAGGGTAAGGAAGAAATAAACATGATTTCAGGTTTTCATCTCAAATATATGACAAAATTACAATTACTTTGAGCACATTTGAACCAATTTATGTTATAAAATAGTATAAGCTCAAATTATATCACAAATTAGGCAACATTCAAAGTAAAAATATGAATCATAAGTAATAACCAAATTTACTTTAAAGGTTTGCTATTATGATCTAGATAACCTAAGTACATCCAAATATAGAGCAAATAAAATGAAGTATATTTGAGATATTTATAGTCAATTTAGCATTTAGCACAAATTAACAACCCTATGACAAATAATATAATTCAAATAATAAGAATCATTCAAATTCAAGATAACTCTTTTTAATTGAGAGATAACATAGACATTTAACAAAAACTATCTAGACAATCTTTTCAAAATTCCATAGTTATATTAAATGTTCCCGGTATCAATTGCTAAAAAACTCTCCCTTTACAAATGGTAACCATATACCTATTTATAGGAAACATAGGTGATTAACTAGATAACTTTAAAAAATATCTAGATGTGGATAATGATAGTTGTCTTTGATATAAAGCTACATTGCAAAAATAAATCATGGAAACTTGACAAGAAAGAGTATATGCTAACAAAATAGCATATACTTTACAACAAGAATATTCTTTTAGGAATTCCACTGGTGGGTCCTTCTAATTAGCCTTGTCTAAATAATTCTTTCACCTTAGTGTAATACTCTTCAATAAGCTCAAAATCCACTATAGGCTTCATTATAAAATCCCCTTATTTATCTGCTAACTTGTCAAATTCACTATCTGCCCAAGATATAAGTTCCTTAACACATTAAACTTCTATAATTTTCTTCCCTATAAAATTAATGGTATCAAGGGTCTTTTGGTTGTCCTTAGCTGAATGATCTTGGTTGTCTATGATGCCTTGGATGTGGGTATCAACACTCTACTTGAATTCTTCATCATCAATCAAGCCTAAAGTAGTGGTTCGAAAAGGGTTATTTAATAGATTCCCTAGAAGTTTCTCAATATAGTTTGCCAAATTTGTGTCTCTCTTGATGAAGTCCTTAACATTACTACTCCAGGTGATCAAATCTTCTTGTTTAGCTATCAAAATTGCCATGAGGATGTCTAGATGTTTGAGTTTGACAATCTTGAAGTTTAAGGCCTACTTATTCTTATGCACCTTGATGAGCTCCTCCGTCTAAACTTGTGAATTCTACCACTGGGTGATTAAGGTTTGTGCCATATCAACTTGATGGTCCAAAGCATTCAATCTAGACTTAATTCCTTTTAAATTATTGAATGCATCCATCAAGGATTTATTTAGCATTTACAATATATTCTTAGGAATTGTCAAGAAGACATGAGCTTCCAAATCTTGCTTTTCTATTTCCAGGTTGAGGATCCTCTGTTTCAATCCTTGAACTCAAATCAAGGCCATTGTCGATTGGGCTAGTACAACACTAGCAACATCCTCTTGAAAAATAGGATACTCACCTATTACTTATCTTAGAATAGGATTTATGCCTATAAATGGCTCCACATTGTAAAAGGTAAACTCCTTAGTACCAATAGTGACTCTATTGGTCACTACTCTTTCAAGAGTTGATATTTATGGATTAAATTAGACTCGAGGACTAAGTTCTTTCACCTGTGGTTGTTCAAGAATATCTACATTTGAACTCCTAGAGGCTCTTGGGCTACCAACCCATTGGCTTTATTTATTGTGAAGAATCTAGATTCTTCTCTATACTTTTTTGTTTAACATATTTTGAATCCATGGCTTGACATTATCCATAACACTTATGTCTACTCCAGTCATATCTAGTGAAGGAGAAAGAGATGGGATTTTTTGTAACTTCCCATAAACAAACCAATCAAGAATGGTTGGTTTATAAATAGGATTCTCATCATTAAAGAGGTTTATTTCACTATTAGGGTGAGTGAAATTTAACTTAGTCCTCTTTTTTAGAACTAGAGGAACTAAGGCTAATTCTACCTATCTCTTTCCACTACTTAATGGAACTAATTTCTTACTTGCTTCCTTAGATGGGTATTCTTCTTTATCCAAACCATAAGTAGTCATGATGTTAACAAGGGCACTCTCCACTATTTATTTGGTTTATAAAGCAATTAATATGATGAATTCTATTGGGAAAGAAGGCCTTGGTTGGGATACCTAAATTTGGAGGCTTTCAACAAGTCTTTTCTCAATCTTAGAGTCCTCACTTATAGCTTTACCTTTTCCTTTTGCATCCTCAAGTTACTCAATCTAAGATGAATTTGTCAATTCTCCCTACTAAGGCTTAGAATATTGTCCCTCAATAGGTGGTTCTTCATGTGTAGTTCTAGATGGTCTTGGAAACAAGTGATACTGTAAAGGATGTAACTTCCATATTTCTCTTGAAGGCTTATTGACCTTGTCTAGCCTTCAATCTAAGGTTATCTTGTAATTTTTAACCCTAGATAGGAATTTTTCAAATTTATTTTCACTTGTTTAAATACCATCCCCATACCTAGTTTATGCTTGTACTCAATCTTTGGGACCTTCATATCCCAAATATGGTTATCCACTCTATTATTGGGGTCCCACATCTTAAGATCATCTAATTGGAAATCAAAAGAGTTCATATCTACCACCATGATCTCTAGATATTTATAATCCTTTATTATAATTCTACCAATGTCCAATGGGAAGGGATGAACTTGAGCCTTTTTATTCTTCTTGTAGTGCCAATATATGTGTTGGATGATTTGATAAGCAATTTCTTTCTCTATAAGATTATTGAGAACATATATGTGCAGTATGTATGGTTGGACCATGATTCCTTATAACCTTATTGTATTTCAATCTAGATATGACCACACATCCCCCATGGTATCCACTTATTTTTTTATTAGAGGAAGAATTCTAGGCATAGGAATACTAGTTATTGTCTCAAAAATGACTTGAAAGGCACCATCACTTATGAATTACATATGATTTCTGTATTTGAAAATATGTAGTTTGGAGTAATGATGGAAAATGGTAGTCCTACCATTAGGGGACCAATTTTGGATTCTAGGGAAATTAATAGAAGCCAAGAGTGAGTGTAAAAGGTAAGACATCATAAAAGAAATGTCTGTAGGTCTTTCTCTTGATGGCTGTAAATTATTTCACCAAGAAGAAACTCATTAAGTCTCTAATGGGAGGGGTTAGGTTTCACTCCAACATTCAATGGATATAATACCTTACTCACATAATTTGTATAAGAGGTACCAAAGGCTTTGTGAAATAATTTCATAGCTACCCTAACACCTTCTCTAAATTGGGTAATAGGAATCTCACCATTAGGGGTCGTAAGAACATGTGAACCTTAGATTAACCAAGGTGAAAGAATAGAATATAGGTTTTGGGAATCTATTGATTCTCTCAAGGATGAATGATCAACATGAGGTAAAGGGACCTTATAATAAGTCTCAAATGCCATGGGAGCTATGCATTAAACTTTATTGACATTTCCTTCATGAATAGTCCATTCTCCATCTACTCTGTAATCAACAAAAATAGGAACAAGAAGGTTGATGGAATGCATTACCTCTAGTTTAGTAGTTGTGTGATGAAGGCATACCATTTGAATTGATAATATATCCTTGTATCTTTGGTACACTGAAGCATTCATCTATTCTTCCTAAGAAATTAGTTGTAACTCTTCAACAAAGAAGAATAATTTAGACCAATTCTTGGTTCTATGTACATTTAATTTTGTTGAATCTAAATTTGTGTCTCTAAATACCCTTCCTTCACCATCTAAATTTAGATAAATCTCTGCTTCAATCTTCATCTATTGTCTGCCCACTACCATTGATAATAGTGTATGGTAATTTCAAAGCTATAAAATTTCTTATGAAGGCACCTACTCTGAATTTAATTTATAATTATCCCAAGTGTCACATAATCAATTTGAATCAACTCTATCCTTCTTTATGGAGGGTTTAGGTTTTTTTTCTTTAATGACCAAAACATTCAACTTTGATCTCATATGTGCCTTAGATATGATGGAACCTTACTTATCACCTCTCTTGTGTTTTCAATCATGATATATATTTCATTTGGATCCTCCATACTTACATGGAGCTTATGTGGTAGGGTTTCATGCCTTTCATAGTAATTTTCATAAATGTCATTTGAAGAGTGACCATTGGTTTGCAAAAGTCCCTTTTATTTTGCTTTAAAAAGCCAAATCTAGGTCCTTGCATTTCATTGGTTCTTGATCTTTGAGCTTATTGATTATGCCATGTGTCAAGATTTCAAGGCCTTTGAAAAGTCTTCAATTAGATCACACTATTGGATCAAATCCAATGAGAAAATGATCATCATTAGATCCTTTAGGAGATCTTGAGGCTTCCATGTTGATGTGCACTATTGGATCAAATCCAATGAGTAAGTGATCACCATTGGATCCATTCGATCAAATCTAGTGAATAAGCATAAAGTGTTAGATCTGAAAAGTGCATGAAATGTAATTTAAACCTTAATTATGCATAAAATTTCCCATTATATTTTGTTGTGAACATTTAAATTCAAACTACTAGGGTTTATTGTTTGGGAACCCTAATTTCTTCCATGGAACCTATAATTACTAATCTTCAAGATGATTTTTAGAAACATTAAAAACATGATCAAACAATATTTCAAACTTACTCCAAGATATATAAGTTCTATAAACAATCACATGGGTCTCATTTCTAAAAAAAATATAGGGCGGTATTGGTCTCAACACCCTACTAAGGGCCCATTCAAATCCAATCATTCCCCTTGCATATATCATTTCTTTGGGGCATCCTTTGATCAATATTTTATTCCATTTCCATTTAATTATATGGAATTTATATCAGATCAAGATATATCCTTTGAATGATACATGTTTGATAACAAGGATGATTTCCTTTTATGACTCTTAGAAATAAGTGCTCTATTACCTATGAATTTTTATCTAGCAAACCTAGATTTTAATCCTAAGCATGAGTAGTTACACCATTTCACAACAACATTATTCAATAATCACATATACTAGTTACCCACTTGATCATGATCATGCTAGCAAAAGAGAACCTATTTTGACACCTTTATCTAATGACTATGACTTTTGATCCATAACAGTCATATCAAACATCAATTTTAAGACCATTTTAAGCCAAGATACTATATACAAACTATTTTATCTTATACAAAACCTATCATACTTTATATTTATTATGAATATTATCTTATAGTCACAATAAATAAATCCATCTAATTATGTCTTTTAATTACCACACCAAGGGACATCATCTATTAAGGAGCCAAGTGCACCAAAGTCTAAGAATCACTTGTTAGGGATGTGCCAAGATCATTTTCTAAATCATAATAAGACTAATCCACTTACAAATATATATTAAGACAATTCACCCATATTTTATGTGTCACCCTTTAACCATGCTCATATCTTTGATGAGCCTTACTTTGATGAACCTCTCTATGATTATTCACATGTCTCTGATGAACCCTTCTTTGATGGGCCCATATTCAAATAACACATTATTGACCAGAAATATATCTTCCATCCAGTTCCAAAAATTATCTATTACCAATATTAATTTCATCCCCAAGCCTTAATTTCTCAAAAAAATTGAAAAATTATTTGTGGACAACTCAATCCAGCATGTCATCCATGTGTCTGAATCACAATCAAGATCAATGCCATTATAAAAACTAGATTTATAATCATAACCAAAATTATAATTAGGATCCATTTTAGAACCCACATCATAATCATATTTATAATCAAAATTAAGATAATTACCATTAGCATTAGAATTAGAATCAACATTAATATTAGCATCAGATTTAACATTAGAATAACTATCAAAATTAAGATATTGTAATCTCAGATACATACCTCCTAAAGATTAGATCAAAGCCATTGATGATCCTTTTATGGTTTTTGAGTAATTTACCTTTGGTATTGATGATAGTTATCCTTGTAGATTCTATGAGGGTAGTGCATCATATTATCCTTCCATTATTATTCCCTATCCTTTTCACATCAACCATCCAATCCATTACCCTAACATAAAATTTCCTCTATTTGTCAATTGGGACTAACATAATCACACATTGTTAGAGTTATTTCAAAGTGACATATCAGTAGTATCACTTTATTTAGAATAAAATATCCCTAGTGAACCCTTGTTTGAGGCATTATGGGACAATTCAACAAATTAGAGTTTAAAATCAGCATCCTTTAGTGAAACCTTATTTAAGGTGATAAGGGACAATAAAAATGAATTATCAATATCCCTTAGTGAAAGCTTATTTTAGGTGATATATAATAATAAAAATTATAATATTAAAGAAAACTTAGTTGGTGAAAACCTCTTTGAGGCACCAATAAATGAGAAAATTAGTTTTGCATGACTTGATGAAAGCATTAATGAAGTCAATATTGAACCAGATTTCCCTACACATCCAAAGTCATGTCACATTTAGAATAAAAAACAATAGTGTGTGTTATTAAAAGTCCCAATTTTAATTAGCCTTCCAACCATTATCCCTTCTTTCATGATTATATTCTTAGGACAAACCCCATATTCCCCATCAAATCAAATCCTTTATCCAATGCTTATCATACTTTACCCTCCCTAGTGTCACTTTATTTCATATAGGATATGAAGATATCTTGTTTAGAAGTTTGGAATAAATTGAATCAATAATCAATGAATATCATAATAACATTAGTAAAATCCATATTAACAACAAAATTCTAGTAGATAAGCTATTCATAATTGATATGGGATAGAGATCAAACATTCAAGATTGTGCATCTCATCATCATCCTTTGAGTTTAGATGACAAAAAATAAAAAGTTAAAATAAAATCAAAATATAAAGATAAATAATTCATACAATGGTGAAAACATGCTTGTGGCATTATGGGCAAGTACCATGATGAAAATAAGGTTTCAGTATCATGTGTAAATCATTTATTGTCTACAAGTACCTTAACACTTGAGGGAATTTTTATCTACAATTAAGTTGATTTCATTATTATCATATTGACCATTTAACCTTATCTTAAACCATATTTATTTTCATCTTATCTTGGTCCAATTTTCCTTCCTATCTTTATCTTAATAATAAAGTGGAAGTTTTTTTGAGACATGTTTTGGAAAATCTCTTAGCATATCCTCTTAGTGACATTTTTATGATTAGAATTTTTTTTATCATGTGACATGGTCCTTAGATATTCCTAAATTTCTTATCATCCATTATTATCCAATCTTATCATTCCAATCCTTTCATTTTCTATTAAATTCCATCCTAGTGGTAGGACATGTTTTTTCCTTTACTGGTGATCCCTTGTAGGTATAATAATCCAAACACTCCTAAACATTCTTATTCCACACTCTCACTATTTTTCAATTTAAAAATTCTCCATCAACTTCAATATAGTCTCAATAATTATCATCTTAGTCATCTTTCATTCACTATTCATACTTATCACATTCTACTCCTAATTTTGGTTCTACTACAGTGGCTTGAGGTCCATTTGGACTATATAGGTAGCACTCAATTTTATGAGGTCAAATCATCCACCCTTAAATGTGTGTTATAAATATTTTTGAGTAAAATCATTATGCATCTCATAATTATCCATTGATTTCAGATGACAAAAACTCAAAAACATTCAAAAATTTATAAAATCATAAACATTCATAGCATTAAAACATCCTAAAAATTAGAAAAATCCAAAATCTCAAAAAAATGATATACAACCACAAAATCCAAAGACATTTATCTTATCTTAATTATATTCAATAATATTTTTTCAATATTAATCCAATCAAATCAACTACCATTGGGATGTGTCCTTCCTAAATCTACCTTATTTGGGGCAAAGTCAAATCAAATCATTCTAATTCAATCTCATTACTTCAACCCTATTTATGGAAAGTTTAAACATGTATATCATTTAGAGATATTTTATTCCCACTTATTACAATTTAATGTATCCTTAGGAAAATTCATTCTAAACATCATTATAATTGAGCCTATCATGTGGATTTTGACTTGATTCATGACACGATGCTCTCTATTGATTTTTTTTTTCATTTTGTGTGTTTGTTTATTTATTTTTTGCCTTGACTCAGTCTATTGTGCCAATAAATACATCATCATGGTGTCCCTTCTCATTCACATGTGTTTTAGTCCATCCATTAGCATACATCAGCATTGCCTTCATACTTTCTATCATTGGTGTGTTGTTGTCAATTTCCTATGGGATTGATGGTCAGCCCATGTGCACATTGTAGCTAGGTCATCATGGTGTTTAATACCATGATTTATATTATCATGTGAAAAATTAAAAATCTAGTACCAAAGATATTAAATCAAAAATTTCACATAGGTAATATCTCCTAGTGCATCATCACCTATTATCTAATCCAATCATTTTAGTCATCTTTGACCACATCACATCATCTAATTTTCCATGACCAAATCAAAACACTTTAACATTATAGATACATATATTCTCATCCATACATACATCTAAATATAAGTCTGTAATAGAGTCATACACATTGATAAACCGTTATTATTATTCTAATCATCTAGTCTACTCTTCATCATATTCTTTCCCAATTTCTAAGAGAATTACATTATCTTGAGGTCTTTTTAGACTATGTAGGTAGTGATTAGTACCAAATAGTTTTCTAGGTCAGCTCAACCACCCTTTTTTTGTTATTATTAGCATTCATATTCTTCCAATCTAATCATATCATTCATAAATCATTATCTTATTTTTTTCATTCTTCAATCTTTCATCACTTTGAGAATTCTTGTGTGCTAGTTTGTTTTACGATTTCTTCAAAACATTATTACACCATTAGTGCACACACACATGCACACGCGCACGCACACACACACACACACACACACACACACACACACACACACACACACACACACACACACACACACACACACACACACACACACACACACACACACACACACACACACACACACACACACACACACACACACACACACACACACACACACATCTCTGTGTGTGTGTGTGTGTGTCAAATTATCAACTATAGTCATTCATATCATCATTAATATATGCAATAGTTTAAATCCTTGATCTATGTTTTCTAATAAATCACTCTATCAATTCATCAAATCAAATATGCCATATTTGGGGTAAAGCAAATAAATTATACCCTATTTGGTATAAATTATCATTCCATGCTCACAAATTTTGTCATATTTGGTGAAATTCAAAGTGTGTAGCTTAGTTTTTTGGAATGTATCATTCTCCAATCAATTTTTCTTTCTTGGGGGAAATCAATTCATCATCATTAAAAATTAAAGCATGTAAGTGTTAACTCAAGCAATGTAATCTTGTCCACAGGTGAATATTATCTTCCATTCTAGCTTCTTCCAATATTTTTTTATATCCCATCCGTATCCTTCATCCATGCATGCCCTTTTAAAGGGGTGTCATTACTAACTAATTTCATTTAAACCGTATACTTATTTTTCCATTCAATCTCTTACACATGTTAGTTGGGAATGATGAAATTATAGAATTCATTAATTCTTTATCTGATTTTTCATCCTCTTTGTTTTGTATTTTTCATTCTTTACAAATTTATTACTTCATATCGTGTTCACAATGCCTTCTAAAATAGGGGCAAAATGTAGACACTCCATTTTAATCACCTTGTGTCAAAATTGTAAATTAAAATGACTTCCCTTAAATTATACACAAATTGGTCTAATATCATTTGTTCATCCCAAATTATTAATTTCATCTAATGTAAAAGGTAAAATTCACCTTGGGAATTACTTGGATAGGGAAATTCATTGTATTTGATCATTAAATTACCACTCTAGTCATATTTCTCATCAGCACTGGTCATTTCCATCTCTTTGGTTAATTAATCAATTCCTTTATTACAATAAAATAAAAAAAATCATATTCATATCATATTAATTAAAATAATCCTTTTTGTTAGTTTAATTAATCCTTCCTCTAATTAAAAACTCCATGGAATTGGAATTTCTATTTTATTAATTTAATTTTTCCCTCATATCTCATTATATTCATTAAATTAAATTTTTTGATTAGTTTAATTAATATTATTTTTAATTATAATTCCATGTATTTAGAATTATAATATCATTTGAGTTAATTATTATTCCTTTTTCCACCTCATTCAAATATCATCATCCCTTACAAAGGAATTTCAAGATGCCATGGCATTTTCTTTTATTACCCCATCTCCATTATCAAAATCAAATTTTGAGGGAGAATCCTACACCCTCCATCTTGGAGATAAGATAAAGGGCCCTCGTTCCACATTTTAATATATTCTTGATAAGGATTATCCACCCTACATATTGGAAATAAAATGAAGGGATCACATTTCTTCCCCTTGAGATATTTTGAGGAGCATTCTCCACCCTCCATATTTCATGCAAGATGGAGAGCTCATATTAATCCCCCTTGTAATAGTTTGAGATGCATCTTCCACCATTCATATTGGAAAATATGAATGGCTCATATTAGTGATCCATGTGATTCCTTTGTGTAAATTATATGCTCTCCATCTTGAAGGAAAAATGGAGGAACCATGATCAATTACTATACCTATAAATAAAATGGACATGCCTCTTAATTTTTCATGCTCAAGTTTAATAGCAAAGCTTTGTCAATTTCTCAAGCTAGCTTGTGTATCAAATTCCATTCTTATCAATTCAATTACTTGAGGTTTCTAATAAGATATGGTGTATTTAATGATAATAACATTGTTAAAAACTTCTTTAGACTACATCTGAGCCACATCCATTTATAATAAGGTGAATAATCCTCAAAAAGAAGGTAATAATTATTTGTTTCTTCTCTTAATTTTGGTTTTATTTAGATATGCCTAATCTCATGAAGCATTGGTATATAGGTTCTAAAAACATATTTGGTTTCAATTTTTATTTCATTAACAAAGTTTCTAAGCCCAATAGTATTCCTAATGATACAATAACCAAATTAATAGCCACTCTATTAACTTTATTCACTACCATGTTGGATGTCAAGTTAGAAGTCTTGAGATAACAATTTGTGGCTATCATATCAATGCAAACCTTATGGTATATGCCTCTAAACTCAAAATAGACCTTGATTACAAAATATAAATCACAAACACATGCATCACCACTGATAGAATTAGATCCCTCACATACTTCTAAGGGAAAGCCAAAGGTACCACCATACTGAGTATCACCACCACCACTAAAGAAGAGGACCTATAACACCAAATCTTGGTTTGACAATAAGTATGTCCCAAAAATAATTATAGAATTTGATCTTATAGACTTAGACATTGGAGAAGAGGAAGTTTAGAGTAAATTCTCATAGACATAGGTAATGAGGTCTATGATCAAGAAGAAGAGACAATTTTTCTTTTAGAAATCAATATACATCTGTCAAGTGTAGAACCAAGTGAAATAAGACTAGTGGGTTGATATTACTCAACCTCCTCCATCTATAATAGTAGATATTAGAGGTTATGAATCAAAGCATAAACATATTCAAGTTGATATATTTCATGTGGATCTAGGTGTAGGATATTTTGGTGCATATGAAAATCACTCACCACTATATAAAAGTCCATAACTAGCTATGGTGTTTAGGCAAAGGATGCATTATGTGTCTAGACTATTCTTGATAATCAAGGAATGAATGGTTTCCTTTATAGATCCACTAGAAGAAGTTGAAATGTAATAGGCTTAATGACTCAAACAATAGCCTTAGGGGCTGATTTGGGCTTACAAGAGATTTAATAAGAATCTAACTCCTCTATTATCTTTAAATAAAAAGGCATAATCACATAAAGTCAATATGGTTGAATAAATATCATCATATAACTCATAGTTAGTGCTTGATTCATCAAATACTATGTAGTAACCAAAAGAGACAACTCCACCATAACTTGAGTAGCCAATCAAATAAACAAATATTATAGCACAAGAATAAGCTACCTACCACAACAAAAATAAGAAAATGTATAAAATATGGATATTAAGGATTGAAAGGTAGAGAGGAAGAAAAATAAGGAAATGGAAAAAATAAGGCTTTTGAGTATGAGGAACAATAAAATAAGCAAGAGGAGAAAAGCAGGGGAAAGGCCAAGGAATATGAGGTAGAAAATAAAGGGACCGAGGAAGTGGAGATGAAAAAGAAAGTAGATGTAGAAGCTACAAGGAAATAACAAGAGTAAGCAACTCAAGAAGCACATGTAGTGTAAAATAAAAAATGTGAGGTTGAGGCATCAACAGAGGATAACCAAGAGGATAAGGTAAAAGAATTATTGTACACTTTAGAATAGCAAGAAAAGAAGCAAACCCAAGAGAAAGAGGCTAAGAACAAGGCTAAGGTGGCTATTAAATTGAATGTAGATGTAGATACCAAAGCCATTATAGAGGTAGATGTCAAATCTAAAGTAGTAGTAGAGTGTAAGGCCAAATAATAAGGTGCAACTGAACATAAAACAAAGACCACCAATATGGTGGGGATACTTAAGACCCAACAACCATCATTCACATCTCAGGTCTCAAATTCTACTTAGGGTGTGTGTAGGAGGAGGAATCATAACATATGCCCCAAATCTCTATCCAATGGATATGGGATGTCCCTCCACCCTCCATGTAATGTATAACATTTTATCTACCCATATCATAGATCAATAAGGCACTTATGAATACTTTGAATTAAAGTTTGGCCTTAGTTACAATGGTACAAAAAGAATCATTTGATGTTTTATAGCTACCTTTGTCTAATAAAATTGAGGAATTAACTATATTTCATAAATCCATCACATATAAGGCATTTGACTTAGAGCAAGAGGTGCTAAAACTCAGGGATGAGAACAATACCTACACCTCCACTTCATTAAATATCATGAGTTTATTTATTCTACATTTCTTGCCTTGGTCACTAAAGTTTTGGGTGGCCAAGTAATGTCAGAGGAAAATCAAATAACATTCATCCTATTGCAACTCACAAAATATTGGTCTGCTATACAAAATATCCAAAGCTAAGATAGATGCCATTTTTTAGGTCCTTAAAGAATATGAGTAAGTCCTTCACATTGTTGCATAGAAATCTCACAACATATCTCAAAACATGATTGAATATAAGAATAAATTATCTAACATATGGATGGATGCTAAGCTATATTTCACAAAGGTTTATGAAGCCAAAACTACCATGAAAAACCATTATGTTAACCAAGATACACTAGACATCACATTCAATAAATTATTTGAATCTAGATACAGTGTCATGTTGAAGATGTAGACATAGAAAAAATAAATGTGTCACAATAAATTTTTTGATATTGAAATACAAGGGCACATAGATAAGATGGAGGATTTATCCCAAGACATTCAATTTAAAGTATCTAATTTGAATTTTATGCTCCTAATGATGGAAAATGAGGACATCTAAATTTTTATTGAGTGCCAAGAACCACTATGCACTATAATAAATATGGTCATGGAAGATGTCATGGATTTGACATTACTCAAAAATAACATGTCTCATTCAGAGAACTCTATCACAAAGATCATTCATCAATTTTTTCCTCAGAATAAACTCCAGTAGGAACTTCACTAGAAAAAGGTTGATTTAAATTCATAGCTTGTGCCTCAACCATAGAAACTACCTCCACTAATATTTTTTTCAACAATAACTTATTATTCAAGATATGAATTTAAATCATCTTCATATATTTGACCATTGTAGTCAATGTAGTCCATGACGCCACCTTCAATATAGGTATTTCACACACTCCATTTTTGTATTTTTAGAAGCATTTTATACTAGGAAGGCCTTGAACATCAAGATCGGGGCCATGTTGGTTGAAAATTTTTAAAGGGTGGCCACATGATTATGTTAATTTATTGAAAACCTAAAAGGGTGGTATATTAGTACACTAATTAGTTGAAAACCTGAAAGTGTAACTAAGTAGTGCATAAGAGGTGAAAATAGGTAGATGATACCTTGAATGATTACCACAACTAATGCTTCTAGTCTAATTCCTCACAATAGATAGAGTTTTTAACTTCAACATAAGGCACATTTCCTGTGACTTTTTCTCAAGATGAGACAACTATTTAAGTTTGGGAAAGTTTTGGTAGTAAACAAATACAAAATCTAGAGTGTAATTGGTGGACACTTGTGTGGCTCACATTATTTCATCTTTTTATCTCTTTTTGTATGTATTCAACACTTGAAAGCATGTCAAGAGTATTAAAAATGTGAAGAGTAATTACTTTTGTTTATAGAAAAAGGTTGGAATATGAAGAAACATCACTTTGTAAAAGATATATATATAGCACTTAGTTATAATGTAAAAGAGTTTTGGTGTGATAGAGATTTTTATAGAGTTTTGTAACAATTTTTTTTTGATGTCTTTTATCATTGTTCTATGCGTAGTGAATGTTATGTATGTCTAAATCTGTTTAATCATGTAGAATAATATTGAATGCTTTGTATCTATAAATACTATGTTTTTTTTCATAAATACCCAAAATTTAATTGAAGAATATATTGTAATGACATTACTTATATGATTCACAAAAATATAATTATATATCATAAAATTAAGAATAGAATAAGTAGATCCACAACAATAATTGGCAAAAGAGAAAAAAAATTGAATATTATGATTTAGACACTTCAAGGGGGTAACCTCCACAAAAATTTAATAATAAAATAATTCATAATATGATGATAAAATACTAACCACTACCTCCTATATATATTCTATTTATCCATGGTTATTCCATAGGTTGGCCATACTAAGAACATTAAGAAATTAAATTAGATAATATAAAGATATGTAAGCCACAAGTCAGCCATACATATCCATATATTCACTATATGTTAAGGGTATATTATTACCTTTCCCTTCAAAATAATGTGTTCCTCAATTTTGAATCAAACCAAGATGTTTTTCTAGTGATTCATCCTCCCATATTACATCTTTAAAATATAAGTTCTTCCATTTGATCAAATACTCGTTAATCTCTCTAGCCTTAATTACTTAATGTGTATCTAAAGAATCTATTTAGGATCTATAATGACTCAACCTTATTCATCCAATTTTGGTAACTTAGACTGATTGGAAACTTTATGTCTAATTACCTTCTTTAGGCAAGATACATGAAAAAATGGATGTATGTGAGTTAATGGGGGCAATTTCAATTTGTAAACCACATTACCAATTTTTTACAAGATTTGATAAGGGCCTTAATACTTAGGTGATAGCTTGTTATATATTTTTTTTCTTCAAATACATCTTCTTATATGGATAAAAATTCACAAAGACCCAATCACCTATGTCAAAATGACTCTCATTACAGTGTTGATTTGCTTGTTATTTCATTTTTATTTTGTGTCATTGTTAAATTTTCTCATAAAATCACTAGTAACTCTTGTTGATTGTGAATTTTTTCCTTAATATCTCAAACCTTGGTATGCACTATCAAAGAGAAAGTGATGGATGGGGGTTGATACCCATATAATTCCATAAATGGAGGCATTTTGGAAAAGTGTGAAAATAAGTGTTATAGCACCATTCAGCGAGTGGCAACCAATGAGCCCATTTGTTTTATTTGTTAGAAATAAAAAAATAAAGATATCCATATATATTTGTTGACTACATCCATTTTTTCCATTAAATTGAATAAAATAAGATTAGATATGAGCTAGTTGGGTACCCAAACATGAAAATAATTAAGTCCAAAAATTACTAGTAAATATGGGATCTCAATCACTTGTAATGATATTTGGAGAACTATGAAATTTCTAAATGGTATTAAGAAATCTATAACCTACTATACTAATAACAGCTTTTTGTGATAAGGAACAAAAATGAGCATACTTGGTGAATTAATCCACAATTACCATGATAACATTTTTACCCTCAGACCATATCAACCCAGTAATAAAATCCATATAAAACATCTCCAATGTTGGCAAGAGATGGATAAAGGCTACAAGAGACTTGGGGTCTTAATGGTTTCACCTTTTTTCTATTGACATATCATGCATTTAGCCACATATTTATGGACATCCTCCTTGAGTCCTTCCAAAAAAAATCTTGATTAATTTCTATGATATGTTTTCAAAAATCCTGAGTGACTTCCTAGTGGAGATGCATGAAGTTGCTAAAAGATTTTATTTTTGAGGAGATAATTCTTACAAAGGTATAATATATATTTATACCATAATACATTCCCTTTCCATGTAAATTTTTTATCTCCCTCAGAACCTAGTTGAATATTTTGAATCAAATCATGGGTAGCACTATCATTCTTCCAATTTGATCTTGTTTCCTCTAACTAATCTCCTTGTTATATAGTCATTACACATAATAATGCCTTAAATAATTCATCCCTCTATTATAGTTAATTTACCACCACATTATCGTTTCCTTTCTTATAGACTATTTCAAAATCATAGCCTAACATTTTAGTAACCCATTTTTGTTATTCTTCAAAAGACAGTAATTATTTCAAAAAGTATTTGAGACTATCATGATCAACCTTTACCTGAAAGTAATGACCCATCAGATAAGGTCTCCTTTGTTTGACTATATGAATAATAGACATAATCTCTTTTTCATATATTGGTTTGAGCCTATTTTTTTCCCTTCATATGGTGACTTTTAAATTCCATTGGTATGCCTTCTTGCATGACTATAGCTCCCTTGCCAAATCATGATGTGTCACACTCTACAATATTTTTTTTGAAAAATATGGAGTAGCCAAAATTGGAGTTGTGCACATAGCCATTTTAAACTATTCAAACACCTTGGTATCTGAATCAGTCCACTAGGAGTATTTATTCAACAAAGAGGTGAGTAGGGATACAATGCTACCATAATTTTTAATAAACTTGCATTAGTAACTAGTTATCCCTAATAAATCCTTGAAGGTTATTAAGGGTCTTAGGAACTTGATACTCCATCATTTATTTGAATTTTAAGGATCAAATTTCACTCCATGTGAAACAATATTACCTAAGTAATCCACCTCTTGGACACCAAAATCACATTCAGAAGGTTTGGCATAAAGTTGATGTTGTTATAGAATTAGAAGTACCTATTTCACATGCTTCAAATTGTCATCCCAATTTTTTTTGTTAATTAGGATATCATAAAAAAACACCAATAAAAAATTTCTCAAAAATGGCCTAAAATATTATTCATAAAACTTTGAAATGTAGAAGGTGCATTTATGAGGCCAAAAGGCATGACCATAAATTCATAATGGACTTCATGAGTTCTAAAAGTTGTTTTAGGTATGTCTTTATTATAGATTAAAATTTTATGAAACCTAAAATGAATATATAACTTGGTAAAATAAATATCACTATGTAATTCATCTATAAAATCATCAATTACTAGAATAGGAAACTTATCTTTGATGGTGTACTTGTTTAGTTATTTGTAGTCTAGGTACATCTTCCAAGTTTCATCCTTCTTCCATACCATGACCATAGGGGAGTAATATTTTATTTGAGTGTTTTTGATGATTATTACCTCCAAAATCTCATATACCATCTTTTTAAATTCACTCTTCTAGGCATAATGATACATGTAGGGTCTAATCTTGGGTGGTGTACTTCCTGAAATGATCCTGATGGCATGATCATGCACATGACTTAGAGGAAGTCCTTTTGACATGTCACCAAAAATAATAGAATGATAATCAAAGACCATTTAAAAGTTAGTATGTGTAGACTCCTTGGTTTCTTCAACCTCTATGTAAAATAAGTGTGTCACAAATCCCTTAATACCTTTTTTTGAGAATAGTCATCATATGATGGGAACTAACCAATTATGGAGATTTAGATTGTAATACACATAGTTTAAAGGCACTACCTTCTAAATATAAACTCATAAATATTTCTTAGAAATTCATCTCAATAGGTCCCAAATTGGTGATCCATTACACTCCCAAAACAATCTTAGTTCCTCTCATGGGAATAAAAAACATAGGGTAATCTAACAAGTAGTCTCCCATATTAATCTTAATGCTATGGAATTTTCTTAAGTAGTTGATTGTATCACCATATATAATCATTCCCTAAAATTCTAGAGATGGGTAAATTAAATATTTTAAATGAGTATCCAACTTATTGTTGATGAATTTATGTGTACTCCCAGACTCAATCAACACATTCACCTTATATTTATTTAAGAAACTCACCACCTTAAGGGTTTGAGGAGTAATAATGCTTGAAAGTTCATGACACAAAATAGTAGGTTAAGAATATTTAGATTCATCCTTAGTTTCTTCCAAACCTAAACCTAAATCCTCATCATCATCTTCCTACTCATTGGTACCTTCAATGTAAATAACTTATTTTTAGCACATCAAATTCCTTTACTCCATTTTCTATTATATCCATAACATAAACCTTTTCTATGATTTTCTTCAATTTTTTGAGGGGTAAATTTGGTAGGATATGAAAACGATGGTTCTATGAAAGTGCATTTATGGGCATTAGTGAAAGGTCTTCATCATATCAGCTATTTTTCCTCAATGATGTGTGCCCTTGATATGGCCTTAGATACACTAATGAGATGAAACATGTGAACCTCCAATTGGATGTTATCTTTGAGGCCACCCAAAAATAGGTCAATCAAATTTTCCTTTATGATGTCTATCACATATAAGGAAAGATTCTAAAATTGATGAATGTAATCCTTTATAGTCCTAGTTTGGTGCAGCTTGGCTAGTTAGATGAAGTAGTTTTTAGAGACATTGTTGTGATAGTGGATTTGTAATTACTTAGAAAATATTGACCATGAAACTAGGACACCTTTATTTTTCTTTTGAGCACAAAACTAGTGATATCAAATAAACTACTCATGTTCTAGATCCAAAGATGCTATGACCACCTTTTACAACTAGTGAGTCTGATGTAAATCAAACAAATATTTAATTTGAGTAAGATATGTGAGTGGATATTTACCATAAAACTTGCACAAGTCCAATTTTAGAAACATCAACTTTAGGATCTAATTGGTTCTAGAATTATTTGGATTGGGAGACCCAAACTAAAGTGGCGAAGAGTTATTTTGCTAAGGATGAGCTACAAGGTTAGCTAATTTCCTAGTGAGTTATTGCAATTGATCCCTAAATCCATTCATTTCCCCTCTCATCCCATGAATTCTCCTTAGAATGATATCATATTTATTCACCATGATATTTAACTCTAATTTAAGGTTTTTAAATACAACTAAAATACTTGAATATAAATTTTTAGACTCCATTTCATCATGATAAGGATTTTTAGCCATTTCTTTCCCTTTCTAGAATCCACAAGTATTAGGCCCAGCCATGGACAAACCTTAGGAGGATAAAAACCCTTAATAAAGTGTATCAATAGATAATATCATTATTATTTCCTAGCCAAGATGAATCTAATGACTACTAATGTGCATAGGGTGAAAATTTTCATCCCAAATAATTGTATTGGTAAAATATACTATTACGATCATCTCACAAAGGTGAATACAATGACTATTAATTTACACAAGGTTAAAAAAATCTAGACTTTTTTTAATTGTATTAAAAAAACACACATGAACAAAACTATAGTGATGAAAAATTCAATTTTTCCTAGATCACAAGTTTTTTTTGACCTTTTAGTGTTTAGGACACTAGATCTAAAAAATTGTGCCATGGAAACTTGCCCAAATCAAAGATCTAATACCACTTTTAATGAAATTATGTAGATGATTCATAATAAGTAGATCCATATAATAATACTTGAATTCACAATAAGTAGATCCACATAATAATAAGTAGATCCACAATAACAATTGGTAAAAGAGAAGAATACTTGAATATTATGACTGATACACTTTGAGGAAGAAAACATAACAACAATGCAATAAGAACAAAATTTGAAATATGATGATAAAATATTAACCATTTCATCCTATATATACTCTACTTATACATGGTTATTACATAGGCCAACCATACTAAGAACATTGAGAAATGTAAAAAGATAATATGAAGGTATGTAAGCTAGAATTCATCCACACATATCCCTAGACACACAATAGTTTAAAGGCATAGCATATATTTTTTCATTATATGATCATGTTTGTGTTTTGATTCTATTCCAACCTCACACAACTATCCCTACATTAGCATGTTCTATTGGGTTTTAAAGGAACCTTTACTAACATTCTTGAGTTGAGTTATTTGTCATAATGCAAAGTCTACTCTATAATGTATGTATAATATCTATCACAAATATAATTTATTTTGTCCCAAATCAATGATTATAATAATAAAATCATAAAATTCTAACCCAATTGTATATTTGAAGCATATAAAATGTATTAAATTTTTCTAATTCTACCAATTGTGTGTATGTGGACTCATGTCTCTATAGCATTCCCTCATTGATATGTCCCCCTTTTGAGGTGATGGGAATGCAATGTGACATTCATATTATCTAAAAAGGATAAGATAACCATGTTATATTTATGAAAATCATGTAATAATGAAACATATAGTGGTATCATGTCTAAAAATATGTATCAATAAAGCTCACATTATCTAGACATAACAAGCCCTAAGATGCATGATATGTATCATGGAAACATATATAATTAAAAAGCAAAATATCAAAAAATAATCAAGTACATATAAAATATCACTCAATGTCACACAAGAAGGGTTTTGAGGAAACCACAAATAAGTGGCATGTTTAACTACCACACACTCAAAGGGGAAGACAAGTTCAAATGTCCACACACCAAAGAAATAATAAACACTCAAGGCACTATGGCCAATAAATAAGGAATGTGTTCAAATGTTCTAAAATCAAGACAAGGTAACAAACAAGAATTATAATCAAATAAGCCATGTGAAATATGAATAAGTGAAAAATAAATATAATCAACTAGCATAAGCATATCATACTAGTTCCTACATATATGTGTTATCAAAATGTCTTGTAACATATCATATCAAATACACTATATAAGATATAGACGTGTTTATAGGCATGTGTAAGCATTAGTACATAATCTCAACATGATAATTTAAAGTGATAATAAAATAATAGAACATGTATCAATCATGATTAATAAAATTAGATTCCCCTAGTGTAGTGTGTCATGTGGGTAGAGGAAAGGTCCAACATTTATACGTACATGTATCATGGATCTAATACATACTTGTACCACATTCAATTTCCCATGAAACATATGTGTATATAGAAATAATATAATATGTTATCTACTAATAAATTACACTATATATGCAAAATCTATTAACATGTGAATGCTAAATATTTTTGTATTTTTGATTTATTTGAATGATTTTGTATTTTCTTTATTTTTTTATTTTTTGAATGTTTTCAATATTTTAATTTTTTAATTTTTTATAAAGGTGATATATATCTATGTTAGGATCACCACTGTCAATTATACATTGTATTTTATTTTTCAAAGCTAAAAAACTATATGTATAGTCCCCATGTGCTCTTGATGTTCAAAGTAATATTTTTATCTCCTTAAAGGATGTAAAGGCGGTAGTGTGATCAGGTTATTTCAAAGAATTATCCTTATAATCTCACATTGGACTCTTATTAGCCTTTTACATACTTTTTAAATCAATGATTATAAATGAATTCTATTTTAGCTTCTTATTTTGATATGACATTATATACACCCTAATTTAGACAAGCAACCACAAGTATTATGTCTTTTATTTCCCTTTGACATGAAGGTCTCAGTGATGAATATAATCCTTGTTCACATGGTCATTTTGGGTCTTTTTATCTTTATTATTCCTTATCTTCTATATTTTTTTCACCCCTAGTGATCCTAAGCTACCTCCTCCCACTCACAGGGGCCCCTAGTCTATCTTTCTTGGTATTAACTATATTTTTAGGCCTGAGGACACTAGTGCCATTTTCAGGATAGTAGCGCCATGTGGAAATAGTGTCCAATTATGGATCTAGTATCCAATGGTCATTTTCTCCCATGTTTTGGGTCCTAACCCTACTTTAAGCCTTTTATTGTGTTTTTATCCCTCTTTTATGACTTGTTGGCTAGAGAATAAAGTTTTACATTGAAATAAAGTTACTTATATATAAAGAGCCTCACAAGGAATTTTACATCTAGCACTTACTATTTTGGCATGTAATTACATAAAATCAATCAACAATATAACTCAATACTCTGTATACTACTCAACTATCACATCTAGACATTGCATGCTTGATCAAATAAGGGATAAAGTGAAATTCATTCTAGCACACCATGTACATTTATTATACATTTTTCCTAAGGGAAAACTACATGTGATCTAAGACCCCTAACATTAGGGTTAATATAGGAAGTGGTCAAGACAATAATGGTTCTACTCCATGTGATCATAATATCCCATAACCTAATTTCTCCCTTTCTTTTGCATTTGATCCAATTGTTTTTTATGTGTGTAGGTACTCATTAGTTTTTTTTAAACATATTAACTTAAAATAGTGACACATGTGAGCTTTTAGAAGACATAAAATCACCTATAGGGACCCAAAAACCTCTTAAAACTTCCTTGAAAGTTTCATGTAGCTCTTCTAAGAGGGACACTAACACCATAATTAGACACTAGCACCATATGGCTCTACTGCTCATATAAGGGTGCTACTATCTGAGGCTATATTTTAGCTACAGTCACATAATAGAAGGTGTTTTCTTATTTCTCTAGCCTATTTTATCCTCTTCGTTCATAGAAATACCTATTTTATTTTGAATAAGTGTTCTATTTCTTTATTCTTGTTATTTTGGGAAAGGTTTGTCAAATTAGTTACTTTTAGTTTTCATTCTAGGTTATTATTATACTTAGCCCTTTAACAACATATTTACATACCATAAGTCCTAAAATGTTAAAACACTTAGTGAATGCATATTACTTTGAATATTTCTTAAAACCCTAATTTTTCTTAGGGTTTACCTTATTCCAAAAATTTTGCACTAAATTAGGGTTGCAAAATTCTATTTTTTCTTGATTTTTGGCACAACCTAGCTCATTCAAATTAGTATTATATTAGGGTTTCATTAATTAGATGTAGTTTATTTTTTTCAAATAAACCCTCATCTAAACTCTATATCCACATACTATGTCCCTATACATCCACATGATAGTAATTAGGGTTTCACTTATTATCCTAATTTCTTCTACACATTGGGTTAAATATTTCTCATTGTTGCACATATTTATATGTTAGATTTCATTCTACCTCTTGTGTGCTTGTTATTCATTATCTACATTATCTTATTTGGTAAGTTTAAAATGGCATTTAAGAAGCCTCCTACCACTCACCTAGTTTATGAATTTATGATTTTTTCTCATAATTATAATAATGAATGGAAATTTTTTCAAGATTGTACATTATAACATGAAAATAATTTAATTTATAATGATGATGACTATTATTGTAATGACGATTATGAGGATTATTGTGAGCATGAAAATTAAAATGTTTATGAGGATATATTAGATACATCTCCTTCTCTTTCATGTCCCTCTTCTCTTATACCTCAAAATGAAACTAAAAATATAATGCCAAAAGAACCTCTTATTGGTAGTTATTTATTTAAATGTGATCTTAGATTTTCAACTACTTCTTCTACCTCTTTATTTAAATTAAGTCAATATAAGTGCAATACAAAAAATCCATTTTTGCATGATTCAAGTAAAGTATACAAGAGCAATTCATCTTATTTACCCTTCTCAATTAAATTAAAAAAACATGTACCAATGATATTATAACCTTTACCAATTCACAAAATAAGGTAGATGAAATCATCTTATCACCTTATTTTACATTCTAAGTTCAATTCAATGATTCTTTATAACATATTGATTATGCAAATGTCTTTAACTCTTATCCTACATGTAATAATATGCAAAATGAAAACATAATTACTACTTCTTCTAACCTTAACTCCATGATTGAATGTAGTAATTATTCATGCACTCCACACATAGCTAGTGAATAAATGAATAGCATTACACCCACACATGATGACATATTGCATAGTAGTAAAAAGTTAAAATCTTCTCTTACCCTTTGTCTTAGTGAGAAAGTGAATGATACTTCTACTCTTGATTATACAAGTGAATTAAACTCTATATTTGATGAACCTTGTAATAATGATGATTTATATGATTATGATGAAGACATGGAGTATACACCTTATATTTATCCTCCTACTTCACTCATTTCTTTTGTTCAAACAAATGATAGGACACATGTTAAAAAACATACACACGCTTATTTTTAGGTTCATAGTTTAAACATAACTTACATTCACATGATAATAAAGTACCTTCTAATCCATTAGAATGTGATACTTCTTTGTAAATTAACAAAATAAGAGATATTAATGAATTTTCCTCACCCCCACCCCCACCCTTACTACAGTAGAACTTTTTTCTCAACCTAGCCTAAATGAGGGTGACAAATCATTTCCATCTAACTAAGTCCCATCTATCACACCTACAAAGGTTACATAGATCAAACCAATCCTTCCTAAACAAGGTTCCTATTACAATATGCCAATGGCTAAGATAAATAATAAAATTCAAGATTTAATTAAACCCCTTGATGATGATAATATACCTTCACAAGAGCTCATCTCCTTTATTCATATCATGCATGTTTTACAACAAGTATACTATCTCAAATTGGATATTAAAGAATATCAATCTTGGGTCGATGCTAATTTAATCCATGGTAATCCTATTCCATGCAAACTCTTCACAATAAGTTTTCCATCCAAATTTTAGATACCAATGTTACCTACATTTGATGAGCATGGAGAACCATGCTTTTACCTTCAAGATTATGATAAATCCATGGCATAGTCACCAAAAAGTTGACTCTACTACAATTATTTCCAAAATCCCTAGATGGGGAAGCATCAAATTGGTTCCATCATGCAATCTCTAATGGGTTTGTACATACATATGATGAGTTAGAAGTAGTATTTCTTAGGCACTACATATAGAATAAGGGACCTCAAGTCACATATGAGATGTTACCTTCATTGCACCAAGGTGAGATAGAACCAATTATTGAATGCATTTTAAGATTCAAATCATGTTTGCATCAATTAATTTACCAACTAATAGATTAAAAGATATAATATGTCTTTTCCAGAGGCCTCATTTTACCTCTTGAGGAGAAATTAAAGATATCCAAATCATTTTGGAATCTATGTAACACAATTATAGCATTAGAGATATAATTGGGACTAATGGTTACACATTCAAAGGTTGATTTGGATGTAGGTTTCTAAGAGACATAGTCATCTATCATGGTACATGAACTTACTCCACTTCTAATTAAGAAACTAGTAGAATAAAAACAATCAATAAATATACTCAACAAGGGTAAAGAGCCAATTTATAGATCACCTCCTACAGGGAGTAAAACATAAGACACACATAGATGGGTTATATAATTTTTAGATAGGGATACTCCTCATGATATCTTACCTAAATTATTAGATAAGGAGATGATAACACTTCATCTTACTAATCATCATCCAGTACATTATTTGTATAGGGTATAAAATAAGCTATATTGAAATTTCCATAAGATAAATAGACAATCAGATAATCATTGTTATGTACAGTAAGACTGCATTGACTAATATGTCAATCAAGGCATTATACAATTCACATAAGGGGCACTGAGATCTCAGTCTCCATAGTCTCCTATATCACACTCCTCTATGATATAGTTATCTCAGGATGTTCCCTTTGAGGATACATTAGTTACTCATTATATGAGCCATGTGGTTTCTAGGACACCTATTTACGATCAATATCATACACCATAGATTTAGTAGAGATGGAAGTGATTTAATAGAGATTAGAGCACAACATCAATTAACACAACAATTAAGATATTTGGAAATAACCATATAGATTAGAGCACAACATTAGTTTCTACACCAATTAAGATATTTGGAAATAACCATAGAGATCATAGCACTACATTAATTTATAAAATAATAAATATATTTGGAAATAATCACAAATACTAGAATATAGTCTCAGTTCATACACTAATTAAGATATTTTTAAGAGATCATAAAAATTAAAACATTATCTAGTAGTCAATGAAAATATTTTTTAGAGATCACAAAGCTCAAAGTATAATTTTAGCATGATAGCCAATCAATTTATTTACTATAGAGTCTACACACCAAGCTAATAGCAATGTATAATAGATAACATCAATTCCATAGTCTAATTATACATTGACATAGCAGGATCAGTATGGTCATTAGTTCACCATGCCATCTGGGTTTAGATAGTGCATACCATAGTTACATGATCTACACACAGATATCCTATGAAACACTTATAAAACCTATACTAACAAATAACATGCCTAATACAATACACGTCTAATTAAAAAATATATAATTAGATAAAAAATTTATTACCATTACATAGACAAATACCATATACTAATATTACCATTTAGCATAATCAAAATAATTAAACATATGTAAATATTAAAAATATAACCAAATTAAGATACTAGTATACACAGTACCAATATAAAAATAAACATCCATATATATAACTCAAAACATAGTTTCAATACAAATATATTAGATCACTCAATAATATGGACATGGCCACTAGGACCATCCCCCTCACTCTCACTCTCAAACATATCCATACTATAACTGAAGGCCCACTATCCTTTCATGACCTCAATTAATGATTGTATCTACTCTCTCTCATAATATATACCTATATTGGTCATACAATTTGCATGCTCTCATTATATATGTATGTAATCATCCACTATTTGCATACTATCCCCACCCAAAAAATTGGGTGTGGTCATGACTCATATCTACAACTCTATGCATGTCTCATCCCTATCTATAAACACCCATCCATATGCCATAATAGTTATATTATCTCAATTGAATAAATGGGCATGAACACCATTAACATCAGTGGCCCTCTCCACTAATCCATCATCCATAACATCATTAGGAATATTTCATGTTAGTAGATGGAACGTAGACTTGATGGCAGTCTCCCAATACTCATCATCACCTAAACCTGCACATACCCACATAATGCATCAGAGTAAATGAGTAACCAAATACATAAAATCTATAAAAATGCAATAAAAACTTACCATTGTTATCCTAAGGGGATCCACATCCAATACATTCTCAACTATAATCCCATCTCTCATAAATAGATGTGCCCATTTATGATCTATCCACAAGGTTTTATAGGCATCAGTGACTCCCACATCATCCACATCTAGTATGTCAATAATTGGATCCTATTTTGTCAATTAAATTAGGGATAACTCTATAGTCATTGGTCTAGGCCTACTACCTAGCCTCACTTAAGCCTAATAACTCCTCAACCATATGACTAATGCTAGGGGCACATCCTAAGTAACATTAAATTATCATATCACGCACTCATATTTGAACTTCTCATCATTGACCTAATGATCATACATCCAAAATCTCATTTGAACCCATCTTAGCTGAACATCATCCTCAGGCCATCTCTCATATCCTTTATAGGGCCTCTATATAATGTCTCTGGCCATGAAATTATCTAGCACATACTGACACTAAACTTTTCTCCTTTTAGGCATGTGGGTTATCCCAATCCATCTCTCTATAACTAACTATAGGTGGGACCAATATCATCATAGAGACAACACCAACCTATACACTGATATATGCTCATATTCCTAATAGTATAATAGTGTGGAAGATCCAATACCTATGCCACACATCTCCTACATAAAATGTTATAAATCCTCATATAATTGGGATAGCTTTGTGTGACCCCATGAATATATGGTATCATCATCCTCTATGTCCTACACTATCTCATGCATCCTATAGGAGATTGATACTCCACTCCCATCTATAGCCAGAAAAGAATCCAATAAAATTGATAATAAATTTTATAATTATGAAACATTTTTCATGATAATTAGTGATAATAATATATCATTATGGTTCCCTATATGATGAGTCACTATAGCCATAGTAGAAAAATACATAACAGCTTATTATATAACCTGATCACGATTATCCTCTTGTAATACATCTCTCTACCTAGAAATAGGTAATCCTAAGTTCTTATACATATCCTCTAAGGTAAAAATAATTTCCTATTAGGTAACTCAAATGTATAGGTATATGCATCCCACATCTCACATAGTGCATTCATCATGTGTTTATCATAGGACATCAAATCTATGGATGCCACATGACTTAGACTAGCTCTCTCTACCACAACCATTTTGTCATCTATTAGGGGAAACCCTATAAGGTATCCATCATTTGGCCACTCGAAAAATCTATCATGCATACATTAAACTATTAAAATACACCCAAATTTGATGTTATAAATGTAAAATGTAAGACCAATAGACAACAATAACCATAAAAAACTAGCCAATGTTAACTAACATCACCAACTAGGCCTAATGGATACTATCATTGCATACAATGTAATAGCATTGGATAAAAAAACCATATTAAGGACGTTAGTGTCATGTCCTAGACATTATCACGAATATTATGATAGAAGTGACACATTTCTAAAAAAGGCTCTAAACTACTAGATTTATAATAAAAGTAGTAGAAAATGCACTACAAATGATAAAAATAGGAAAAAGTATAGGCTCCTTCTTATGGAATCTACCTCCCCAACCTAGATAAGTTATTCCACCTCCTTATATCAAGTCAAAGTTGTTCCTCATCTCCTTGACATATTCTCTAGACCAGGCAAACAATAACTATCAATTAAAATGATTCAAATGAGTTGCCAAACTAATCAACTAATCTATTTAAGTCACATTTATGAAAATCCACCTTACTAAAGTTGAAATTGCATGCCAATTTCACCAAATAATACCAACTTCTTGTTAGCATGATATCTGGAGAACCATAACTCTGATTCATGATCCGTTTCTTGCACATGGGACTTGACCTCAATGTGTCTCACCCTATATTGGTTAAACCAAAATCCTAATCACATTTGACTATATAAAATGAAAAAATGATATTAATACAATAAAATAAATATATAAAAAACATTTATCCCATTACTAATTTCAACAATCAACTCCATCACAAGAAATAAATTATTTAAAATTAAAATAACATCACCCCCGTTAATTCACACTAGCAAATTTGATTATTACCACTTTTGGTTAAACACCCTTACCTCAGTCTTAGATCTCTCACCAAAAGGGGGGAAATAATCATAGATAACTCAGATATATCTATTTAGACACATAGGTTCACTTAGATACAAGTATTCAAACACATAGGTCTATTCATAAATACATATTAAGGTATACAAGTTTACTCAGATATAGCTATTCAAACACATAGTATACTTAGACACAAATATTTAGACACATAAATATACTCAAAAATAGATATTTAGGCACATAATTCTACTCAAATATAGATATGTAGATAGATATACTCATATATAGATATTCAAAACATAGGTTCACTCAGATATAGCTATTTATACACATAAGTCTACTTAGATATAGATACTCAGATATACAATTTGACTTAGATATATAGATTCATATAGATATATATTTTGACTTAGATATATAGGTTCATGTAGATATATGGTTTAACTTGGATATATAGGTTCACTTAGATATATAGTTTGACTCATATGTGTGTGTGTGTGTGTGTGTGTGTGTTTAGATACACAACTATGTTACATAGATATTAGGATTAAAGGCATGATGCAAAGCACATGTCCTTGATCTCTATTTTTAGATTTCCTAGTTACATTCATATCATCATCAGGATGTCACCAAGATGTCACCAAGTTTTCACCATTTTGGGTCATATGATCATCTATAGCAGTTGATCCATAGCCTTCCGTAGACCTAGTTTACATACTCAAATTTAGTACACATATTAAAGTGGGATAAAGTAGGCTTTATTTATCCATATATCTAGTTTACATACTCATATTTGGTCTATTTATTAGAGTGGGGTCAAACAATCCTTGTTTCTCCACATATTTGGTTTACATACTCAAATTTAGTCTAGATATTAGAGTAGGGGTAAGCATGCTTTGTTTTTCCACATATTTAGTTTGCATACTAAGATTCTATCTAAATATCAAAGTTGAGGAAATCATGTCTTGTTTCTCCACATATTTAGTTTACATACTCATATCAAGTCTAGGTATCAAGGGTGGATGCAAAACAAGGTTTTGTTCCTCATGATTTAGTTCACTATTTAGATTTAGTGGAGAGGACATCTACATTATGGAGTTCCTCTTCACATATTTCACAATAGCTCTTGTCCACTTCTCTAGCCAAGAAGTGAGCCAGGTCCAGAAAACATACACATAAGTAAGTAAGGTATGTGTTCTTATTTTTATTTTACTCTAGTACTTTCATTTCATTACAATACTAGAATAAAAGAGGGACAAATGTATACACCCTAATTTGGTCAAGAAACCACAAGTACTATGTCTTTTATTAATTTTTCACATGAAGGTCTTAGTGATGAATATAATCCTTATTCACATGGTCATTTTTTGTCTTTTAATCTTTCTTGTGCCTTATCTTCCCTATTTATTTCACCCCCAGTGGTCCTAAGTCACCTCCTCCTAGTCATAGGGGTCCCTAGCTTATCTTGTTTGGTCTTAACTTTATTTTTAGGCCTTAAGACACTAGCACCATTTTAAGGTAGTAGCAGCATGTGGTTCTAGTTTCCAATTATGAATCTAATGTTTGACTATCATTTTTTTGATGTGTTTTGGGTCCTAACCCTAATTTGAGCCTTCTCTTATGTTTTTTTCCTTCTTTTATAAATTATTAGCCAACAAATAAGGTCTTACATTCAAAGAAAATTTCCTTATATATAAAGAGCCTCATAAGTAATTTTACATCTAACACTTAAAATTTTGGCAAAAATTATAAAATCAATCAATAGTAAAACTCAATACTCTACATACTACTCTACTATCACATCTAGATATTTCATGCTTGATCAAAGAAGTGCCTAAGTCAAATTCATTACAGCACACTATGTGTGTTGATTATGCATGTTTCTTAAAGGAGAACTACATGTAATTTGAGACCCTTATTATTGGGGTTAATGTAGACAACAACCAAGATAATAGGGATTCTACTCCATGCAATCGTAATATCCTACAACCTAGTTTTTTCCTTTATTTTATATTTGATCTAGTATTTGTTTCATGTGTATAAGCACTCATTAGGGTTTTTTTAGGATATTTAGCTAAAATAGTGAAAAAAAGCTTCCAAAAGACACAAAATCACCTATATGTACCCCAAAACCTCCTTTATCTTCCCTAAAAATTCTAGATAGATCCTCCAAAAGGGACACTAGTGCCATATATGGACACTAGTGCCACATGGCACTATTGTCCACATAAGGGTGTTACTGTCTAAGGTTAGATTTTAGTTACAGTCATAGAAAAGAAGGTTTCTACCTATATCTATAGCCTATTTTATCCTTTTGAATCCTAGAAATACCTATTTCATTTTAGATAAGTGTTCTTTCTCTCTATTCTTGCTATTTTGGTAAAGGTTTGTCAAATCAATTATTTCCAATTTTTATTTTAGGTTATTTTTATACTCAACCTTTTAAAAACATAGGATTTACATACCCTAAGTCTTAAAATATTAAAATAGACATCTTTTTTGGCACCATATTACTAGATGAATATACAAATTCATGACTACCACTAGTACATTCTAAATTTTATGCATATGTAAGCTGAGTTTGCAATGATGTTATATTGGAATTGAAATATTGATTTTACTTTTGTAATTTATCTGTGAAACTTCACATGGTAATGATTTGATATTTTAAGGCTTCATCAACACAAATATTAGGTACTTTAGATGGAATAATCATTCCCACACTATTTAAAGGAGTTGCAAGATGTGAGAGATTTAAGGAAGGGTAGGTTGATTACCTTATTTTTAGCATTATAGAATGGGATACATTACTCCTTAGAGTAGTGATAGCATGGAACTTGATATAAGTAAATTGGCTATCATGCTCTTTAGGTTTAATAAGAAGAATAGATTTTTTAAATTAATTTTAAATGTTATAAATACTAATATGAGAATAGGATAAGAGAGACATACAAATGCTAGGTAAAAATTGATGATAAAGCTAAAAACCCTAGAACAAGCTAGAGTTTGCATAAGAAGACTCAGAGGTAAAGATTACTAGATGTTTGACCCTTTTATAATTAATTATAAAGGGGAATATCTTAATCAATCAAGGAGAATATTATTCTATAAATCAAGCCAATTTATATTATTCAAATTCACAATATATTTTGATATAGTGCTAAATTATAAAATATGTTAAATATAGAAATTACAATGCTAAACAATAATTTGATTGATTAATCACAAAGAGATAATAATATTTATCTTTTTAAATTATACACAAGTATATCTAAGAAGTGTATGTGTAAAAATAGTAATGTTGATGTTTAACTATGATTCATCATATTCTAAAATTTAGTTGTCTATCAGCCTGGACACTACCATCAAAATAAGAACATTAGCATCAATGATTTTATCATAAAATTAGTGATTATATCTATAGTTAATTATAGGTATTCTTATATAAATTCCACATGTGCCTATTATAGTTCCCTATCACCTTGAAAACTTTCTATTAAGATCGTGTGCTAGGTTAAAGATATTAGTATGTAGTTCAAAACCCTAGGTCCTCCAATCAGGGCATGACACATTGAAAAATAAGGTTTAGTGTATAAAGTGAAGTTGAGTTAACCTCAAATACCCCTTTATCAATGAGAACTACTTATATAGCCATATACTCTTAAGACTGCCATAGACTAATGTATTTATCTCCCTGATGTGGGCTTCTGTGTGAACTATTATGCAATATGTTATATGTGAGTGCATATAGTGATATAGGTTGTACCTTAGAAAACATTTCTCATGGGATACTTTTTGGATGATTCAGACCTATAATAATAATTATTCTATAAGTGAAATGAAAATAAGGAAGAAAAGGGTAATTTTTCAAGCTTGAGAGGTGATTTTAGATAGATGTGTTCTTGAAAATTACTTGATATTGATTGATTAATAATAAGTGGTATTTCACTTATATTTATACAACACCTTTTGAGATTATCTCACAATAGGGTTAAAATAACTCTATAGATTGATGCATATCAATAGATTTGTAAATTTGAGTGTTTATGAGGTATAAAAACTAGTAGTAGAACTATGACACTAACATCAATGCTAATGTCTTAATATGAATAGTATAATTTGGGAGAATAGAAAAATGATAAATATTTGTAACTAATAATGAAAAATATATAAGGTTTTAATTACATAGTGGGCTATATGTGATCTAGGTAATTGAAAAATTAGGTTTAAGCTATAGGATAATAATTTAGGCATAGTGAGATGGCAAACATGAGGCTTACAACAACAAAAAGGTTTCAAACTAAAGGGTTGAGACATTAGTGATATTTTAAAACTATACAAGACTAGTTTATCATATAATATCTATATTTAGTATCTAAAACAACATGTATAGACATGAATAATGTCCAAACAAAGGACATGTTCAAATGTCATGCATACATAGGACCAAGATTCAAATCAAAACATTTTCAAATGTCACAAATAACACATAATATCTCATAAAAATGCATCAATAAAATAATCACACATAAGTGAAAGGGGCTAACACAATATAAAATCAAAGATTTAATCTATTATGTATAAGTAAGGAGCATTAATAGAACATAAATGATTAAAGGTTATCTAAGTTATGCATAAGTCATGCAATCATATCATAAAAAATAACATTTTCATGTACACTATATAAGATATCAATACTATAAAGACATTTGTAAGTAATGTGAAATCTCAACAGTATACGGGTTATAGAATGTTAACACCTATATAATGTCACATGTGAAGAATATGCCCCTAGATTAACAAGGGAAATGGGTAGAGGAGAGTCCAACATATTAATATATGAATTATTTTTTATATATTAAATAAAACTTCATAGATACCTATGAAATGTATGTGTGATATAAAAATAATATGTTATCTACTAATCATGAGATAAATGACATATTTTAAAGATTTAAACTAGATTTATAATCATGTTCAAGTCCTAATTTTGAATTTTATATAATATTTAAAGTTTTTGAATTTTTTGAGAATATATGTTTTTTTAATTTTTTCAATATGAAAATAAATAAAATAAAACATTATAATGAAATTAAGGTGTCAAAAATAGAAGAAAGGAGACAAACTTGGATAGTTCACAAGTGTCAGTGAAAGAGATGTACTAGTAAAGATTTCAATGGTCAAATATAATGAATTTCACCCCTAAGGAATGTGAATTGAAACTATAAGAAATATGTAGGAGAATAGAATATCTATGCAAATAAATTATTGTACATTTCATTTTGTCAAATGTACACTTTTCAAAATATGTCATGTGTGTGAAATAATAGAGATTGAAAAAGAGATTTTTTTGATGAAAGACATCAAATTACATATTGATAATAACTAAATAAGTTAAGAATTGATAGAATTAATTATTTATGTTTTAGAAATGAAAATTTAAGACAAAAAGAGGTAAAGGACAAGATTAACCAACTGGGATAGTAGTAATTAATTATTCTATCTTGTTCTAGGTGATTCTATATTATAGGAAAACTGATAGAATTTCAATGAAAATTATGCAAGCAGATAGATAAATGACATTATTTCATTAGTATTGAACACTATTATGAGATTGTATATATCTAGAAGATAAAATATAAAGGGAAAGAAGCTAACAAGTCAATGAAATCCAATGACATAATAATGGATCAAATGATCACAAATTCAATCAAATGGAAGAAGAAACTACAATAAATCAAAACTATGTACAATTAAATTTTTTATTTGTTTTAATTTTATTTGATTTTTTTTAAATCTTTAGAATATTTGAATATGAAATAATCTACCGAATGACCTCACCCATGTGAGAATCATACTAATCTATGAGAAGTGGTAAATTAATAACATGTCCTAAACCAAATGTGTCATATGTGTGTAGGTAAAAAATAAATAAATACCATATGTTGTAACCCTCAATTATATTTCCATATTCATCTAGCATATTAGTTATGGCATTCTCATCATCTTCTACATAATAATATTCATAATCATAATCATTCTCTTGATCTTGAAATTATGGTATGTTATTCTTTTACTCTTTTGTATTTGTATATGTAAAACCAACTACGGCATTCTATGGCATTTAACCTATAGATTTATTTTTCTTTATCATATGTGTTATGTCATGGTCCTTTGCTATGATTGTACTAGTTATCGTTACTTGAGAGATATTGTCCTTTTATTTTTCTTACTCTAAATATGTTCCCTCTTTTGAAATATAAATGACCTTGTCTTCATGATAAAATGTAATGCAACCTTTTTTTGTAGTGATTGATGCCCCTATTGATTTTAACCATGATTCTACAAAAACAATAATATATTAATTTAAATTTGAAAAAATTCTAAAATTAAAATGACAAACTTTTAAAGTAAATAGTACTAGTAACTCAATTAGTCCCACACATGTCGCATATGTAATAGTTTGATCTATGTATTAATGCTTATATCTAAGAGATAAAATAAATGGTGTAGAATAAAAAATTGTTTTCTAATAGCCCATATTTTTGACATTGATAATTTTTTTACCATTTATGTGAGTAATAATAGTGAAAGGTTATTGATGTGAATTAGTTCTTCTGATTTCCTCTTTTGGAATCATATTTATAACATTAGATGTTGTATGCCTTTATTATCTGATTTGAACTTGTTACAACTTCTCTTGTATATTTTGTAAACTTGCTTGTTCTAATTTATATTTTTGAACTTTTTTTTCTCAATTTTTTTATTTTAGTAATTTGTGTCTTTCCAATTTATCCTTTTATAACCTTTGCTTTTCAACATGTTATTTTTGTAACCTTGAATTTTCATCTTGCTCTTTCATATGTGAATCCTTAGAAACCACATTTTTATCATTAGATTTTTTAGGCACATTTTTATTTTGACCTTCCTTTGAGATAAATGTTTTTAATATGCTTTGTATGTCTTGAATTTGTTGTTGCATTTTTGATAAATTCTCTTCTAGTAATGTTACCTTTTTGATATATTTCTTTTTTAATTAATCTTTGTCATATAGTTCTTTTTGTAAATTTTCTTTCTCTAATTTTTTTTTTTGCATACAAACTTTATCTTTAAGAATGCATTCATTATATGAGTGGGTTTCTTGATTGATGTATCTATTATAGGATCATGATTATAAATGATACTTTGTATTTTTTTATTTGAATACAAAAAACTATTTGTGTGATGCCCATGCACTAAATGACATACACACAAGTATTTTAATCTTCTTAAAGGATGCATAGGATTAGTTTTATCACTTTGTTTCAAAGAATTTCTCTTAAAATTTCACTTAAATTCTTAGTAGTATTTTGTGCACTTTTTGAATAACTATTTGTAGATGCATTTTGTTTTGGCTTACATTCTTGAGATGAAGTCTTGTTAGGTACAAAATTGTTAGAATAAAATGAAAATACATGATTAATAATAGCAATTTATAGATTCTTTATACATGTGTTATTATTTTCCCATGAGGTAATATTTGAATTGAAATACTAATTTTCCATTTTCAATCCCTCGATTGACTTTCCCATAGTGATGATTTTATCCTTAAGGGGTCCATAAGCTCAAAACCTAAGTATTTGTGACTATATATGCATACAAATACCCTCAAGGGGAGATGTGGGAGGTGGAGGGGGTTAAGTAAGGACATATTAGTTACCTTAATTTGACACTATAGGGTGGCTCAACTTACCTTATGGGATAGTGATAAAATGGACCTAGTTAGAGGGAAAGTAGTTATCCCCATATTGAGGGTCAAGAGGAGACCTTATAGAATATTGAAGTAATTTTTTCTCTTTCCCCCATGTTATACTTACCTTTAACAAAATTGCATTAGAAATATTTATGTCTTGGCTTGTGATTTGATTCATTTTATTTCATGAATATAAGTGATTTTCTTGAATAAAGTAATACAACTTGCCATAAATACTACGGATGTTTGAAACAAAGGTATTCATCCATTATATCCATGAGACTATTTTAAAATGATAAAAATTGAAAATTGAAAGGGATTTTTTTTGAAAACCTAGGATAAATTTTTTGAAACCCTAGAATAAAAAAATGAAAACCGAAAAGGTTAGAACCCTAAGTAAAACTTATGGCTAGATAATGTTTGAACAATAAATGGGTTCACCAAATGTTTATGATGAATATGAGAGAATATTATAATTAACCCTAATTCACATAAATGGAATATAATAATACAATGTGTTATAAATTAACCTTTTCACAATACACTAAAATTAAAATACTTGAATGGACTAAGCAAAACATAAACAAGTAGGGATAAACTATGCAAAAGAGATATGAATTTAGTTTTTTGAGTAATCAGTTGACTAAACTGGGAAAATAAAATGCAGAAATAGATAGAATGTAGAAAACCAAAAATCGTTCTAAAAGTTATGTTTAAGTGATTTCAAGGATGGGAATACCTAATAGAGGATAATAACGATTTCCACTATTATTTATCTATCATTTTAATCATTTTATAGAGAAATGTAACTTTCAAAATATGTAGGTGTAATAGTGAAAATTAGGTCTTTTTTCACCTATATCACCTTTGAAACTATAAAAGAGACTAAATTCACAATTTAATTAAGGATAAAATTAGGTAAACTAGGCATGATCATGTATTTGTGCCTAGGTTTAGGTTACTACACTACAACAATATATTACATTATGCAAACCTATCATTATTCACTCACTTACCATTGGTATCTCATAGGATACCTAAGTTGATGTGCATTATGATGCTATAAATTGCATATGTAAATTAACTTCACTTATTCATGTAGTTTAGCATTTTTACTTATTTGCTTTATGCTCCATTTGTATTCAAATTCTCTAAATTATGGGCATTTTAACATGTCCTTGATTATGAATTTAAGACTTAACATGTGTTTATATACATATGAGTGACATTTGAACATGTCCCTTGTATTTGGACCTATTTAAACTTAAAGTGAGATAGATCAATATAGTATAGGGTTAAGAATATATAATTGAATAAGCACAAGGGTGATAAATAGATATATAGTTACAAACTAAGATAAACAATATTCTAAATGGAAATGTTGAGATATTTTAAAATAAGAGTACTTATAACCATTTATTGGTATTAAAATAAATGCAAAATAAGATTACTTAACTAGTTTATCATGTGCATGCAAATCTGATATGGAATAGGTTAGACGTACACTAGATTTGGATTCCTATTCAATCATCATATTTTCTAAATTTTCACTTTGTGGCCACAAACAATTATGTCATATTCGGATGGTTACGTCAATATACCTATCTAACTTAGATATAGGTGTCCAGTACAAAATATTAACTAGATTTAGATGTAAACACCTAGAACATTTTGGGTTTACTATCACCTTTTCTCTAAAATACTTAGATCTTTCTCATAGGCTGTCACTCCTTATCAAATTATCAAAACCTAGTTCTTCATCTTCTTAGTGATTATGGGAAAATGGGTTAGTGGGATCATAGTGTTGATCTAACCCCAAAAACCCCTCTATTAATGGGTGTTAACTACATATACACTAATATTAAAAGGGTATAATACTAATTTATTTCTCCCCTAATGTTTAACCTTGTGTTTGCACAAGGGTACAATATGTGGAAATTGCATACATACAGTGGCCTCGTTTGTAACTTGGAAAATAAGACTCATGGGTTGTTCCATTATGTTAGACCTACAAATGGGATCCCATGATTGATATTATAATAATAAATAATAGGAAATTTTTTCTCACTTGAATGTTTGATTGAATGATATTGGTAAGTTACCTTGTGAGAGGTATTAATTTACGAGGTGAGGTATGAATGATGATTGATCATGCATATATACCAATCCTTTCAAGAAATATCTCACATTAAATCACTTAGGAAAACCATAAGGACATGTTAAAATTATAAATTTTATCACTTTATGGCACTAGATAATTAGTTTGGCATAGGAAAATTGCATCAATGTCAATGTCAAGCTGGGACATAGGTGTCTGGGAAGTTGGAAAATATGTACATGTCCAAAAATTTTAAAGAATGATAATAAGCAATTTTATATCATTTTGAGAAGAATAAAAGTCCTGGTCCTTAGAATAACATATGGTTAGACTAATAGATAAGCAATAGGCATAATATATAGTAGATGTAAGCCTTTCAGCAATGGGGAGGTCTAGGACTTGAAGGGTATAACCATGAGAAATTTTTAGGTTAATGGAAAAATATGTGTACTTGGGTGTGTATAACACACCTTATATTTTCATGAGTCTAACTTGAATGATTTTTTGGTAACTAACCTGCATCTAATATCATGTTATAATATCTAATCAATGCATATAATCTAAAATTAGAAGCATTTTAAATGTTTGAAAGTAAAGAGAGAAAGGTTATGAGTACACCTATGTATCTAGTGAGGCTGGATAATTTAATCACTCCATCCTATAAACTTGGTATTATTAATTGATTTAATCACCTTTACCTTACCAAAATTGAACCAAATACTTTAGTAGGCTATCTTAATAACAGTCTATAAAATTCCATCTTGGTGTATGCTAAAGTCTATATAAGTATTTGAAATTTGAAACTAATTTTGATTTTTTAATTTAAGGTGATATTTTACATGGAATATACACCTCATATATGTCTCAAGATGAAACCTAGGTATAATAATGGTATCAATGTAAATAATATTACTATCAATGTGTATTTGAATCATATAACTATGAAATATGGACAATTTGAAATTTTATAAGTGTGGAAGACAAGTTCCCATGACATGCCCCCACTAAAAAATGAAACTAAAAATAGTATAAGTGTAGAGAACATGTTTCCATAATATTCCCCCACTAAATCTAAAATTGTAAACAATGTGGGTGTCATGCCTCTATAACATGCCCCTATTGATATGCCCCCCATTTAAGGTGAGGGGAAGTAGAAAATAGTAATCACCATACCTTAAAAGGAAAAAGATAATTTTATAATCTATGAATGAATAATTTAGCATATAAAAGAAACATGTCTAGATAAATATATCATTAAATCACATAGAACATGATCACATCAAGGCATAAGATGGATTACATACATCATGGAAATGTTTGAATAGTAATAGTATAAACTTAAAAAGTAATCAAGAACACACACAAGAGCACTAAAAAAAAATCAAAAGATAATGATCTAAGGAGACCTCAAATGAGGGGAATGTTCAAACGTTGCACAATCAAAGGGACATGACTTAGTCAAATGTCCACAAGGTAAGAAATGACATATTCAATTGTCTACATAATAATCAATTATATATTTAAATGTTGAAGTAAGAAAATAAAAGCATGGGGACCATAAACAATAGAGCATGTTCAAATTCTTAAACAATAAAGACAATATAAAATAAGACAAGACACTTAATGAAGTGCATAAAATGAAAACATGGAACATATGCAACCAGCATAAACACATCATACTAGTCCATGGATATATGTTTTAGCAAATAATGTTAAGTACATAGCATATCAAGTACACTATGAAATATCTAAAAATGGATAAAGGTATGTGTAATTATATAACCTCAAACATGGTAATGTAAATTATCATATAATAATATAACCTAGGTTTATCATGATCAAGGAAAAAGATGCCCCCAATGTATTGATGATGTGAGTAGAGGGAAGGCCCAACATCTGAAAGTGCATAGATCATGTGCTTGGGTATGACTATAGTAGAATCAAAAGATGTGTGTAACATATGTGTCTATAGAAAGGAATGATATTCTATCTATGATCTGTAAACTAAAAATACAAGTGTAGTATATTCGAAAATCACTTGCTCGCATTTAAGAGATCCTTCAATTTCTCACTTTTTTGCTTAAATTTTGTATAAAGAAATTAAAACTAGATATAAAATGAATATCAGAACTAAATAAAAATCAAAGAAAATTCAAAGAGTTTATCAGCAAATTGATAATAGAGTTTGGCTTTAATAGCCTATGTCTCTGAGTCTGTTTAAAGTGAGGACCATTCTCATTAATTTTGTGCAACAAATGGCTTCCAAAACCAATACAAGTCTTGAATTCACCTTCTCTAATATTTTTTTCCTATAAAAACATCTCTTAGACCTTAAAATAATGGCCCGAGGCCATACAAAGCAATAACAAGTCTCTAACCTTCTTAAATCTCTTTACACAGTCTACTTTTCGTGTCTATTCAAGTATAAATTAGTCCCTTTTATAACACTTAGACCCCCATGGATGAAGTGGTCAAGGCATTAATATTTTAGATGATAGGTTAGGAGTTCAAAACCTCCTCCCACCTTTCTAGGTGCCTTGGCATGAGGAAGGGTGCACTCAACATGGAATTTGAAATGATTTCCCTCCTTTTTTGGCACCTATGGACTTGGTTTTATCCCACATTACTGGGAAAGTCAATTTTCAAGGCTTTAAATAGACAAGTTTTACCCCTCTTCAAATTTCTAAGACAATGGCACCCACTTAGGCCATTGATTAAGCTTGGTCAAAGCATGTTTAGTGGGATGGGTGATGTGGTAGTTTCCTTGGCACCTTTGTTTCAAACTTTGAAAATTTCAAATAACATGTGAATAAAAATAAAAAACCAACATTTTTTTGCACTGAATTATCTTTCCACGTGTCAAGTGGCTATTGGTCCACTTGGCATGTTTTCAATAGTGCCACATCACTTTCGACACCCCCTATCGCAAGATTTCTTCAACTAGCCATATCTTGAGCATCGAGACTCCATTTTTCGAACCGTGAAAAGCGCTAGAAAGATCTCAATGAGTAATACAATGTGAAAATGATTTGAATATAATTTGAAGAATTTTTAAAAATAGAATGGTACATGGATCCACTTGGATCATTCCTCCCCACTACAAACTTTTGGACCTCTGAAAGTTGAAATTAATTGGTAATGAGGTGAGGGTATTTTTCCCTCACCTTTCTAACTTCCATCCATCTAGCCTTGCTTGGGTGCATCCCTTTGAGACCAACATGAAGATATTCAACATTACCTCTTTGTGAAGTCTACATATTCCTATCAAGTATAGTATCTTCTTGTAATTATGTTAGATATTCAGGAGAAAAATCATCAACAGAAGGAATGGATACACTTTCATCATGATCAATTATCATTGGAGGCTCATACAATTTCAAATTTTCCACATTTACAACTAAATAAATCTGCATGTAAGATGGTAAATCTAATCAAAAAGCATTTGTGCCAACTTTTTCCATTATCTAAAAAGGACCATACCAGATTGGTTTCGACTTTTTACCTTCACCTGTCAGTCTTTCCTTACTAATGTGAAGCCCTACCATATCACCCACAACAAATTGGTGATCAATACAATGTTTGTCATGCCTAGATTTATACTTGGCTTGACTTTTCTCCAATTGAGTATGAACAGTCTGATGAATGAGCTGTATTTGTTCAATGAACTTCTTGGCTCGAATGGCTTCTTTTGGTTCACCAACAGTTGTATCCTATCCATAGCAAACATCTAGAGGAGATTTAGGCAAGTATCCATAACAAACTTCAAATGGATATTTCATAGTAGAAGAATGAAGTACATAGTTATATGCATGTTGTATGTAACACAATTGTTCATCCCATAACTTTGGATGTTTATTGCTATAACCCCTAAGCAAATGTACCATAGTGTGGTTCACAACCTCTATTTATCTATTAGTTTGTGGATGAAATGTAGTGCTTTTTTTTAATTTACTATCCATTAGTCCCCCCAAAGTCGACCAAAACTCCCCAATAAATTTAGAATCTTGATCAGAAATAATTGAAGCAGGCAAACCAAAATGAACCCATACATGTTCAAAGAACAAGTGTGCAGTACCTTCCCCAGTAATTTGCTTAGTGCAAGGAATCAAAACACACATCTTGTTAAATCTATCCACAACCACATATAAATTGTCATGTTTTCTTTGTGTCATAGGAAACCCCCCCACAAAATCCATGGAGATACTTTCCCATGGGTGAGTAGGAATAGGCAGAGAAGTGTAAAGTCCTAGTTTCCTATTACTAGGTTTGCTTGTGGTGCAAAGAATACATCCCTTAATATATTTAGCAACATTTTCCTGCATATGAGGCCAATAACAATACATCTTCAAATGTTCAACCATTTTAGCAACTCCAAAATGACCAAAAATAAGAGAAGTATGTGCTTCTCTAGTCATGTGCTCCCTCTCATTTTGAGGAATACACACTTTACCCAAATGATACAAAAGATCATTGTGTACATGATAGTCCAATTCTTCTACCTGTCTACTACTCATCAAGTCTTTATAAACATCCTAAAAATCAAGATCATTCACACATTATTATTTATAACTTTCATGAGACAAAGAACCATGTTGTAAAAGAATAGATGCAACAACCATAGGAGGCCTAGATAGCATATCTACAACCTTATTCTGAATTCCTTTTTTATTTTTGATCACAAGATGAAATTGTTGTAAGAAACCCATCCAACAAAAATGTCTAGACTGTTATAGCTTAGTTTATGATTGGAGATATTGTAAGGGCTGATGATCTATATGTATTATTATTTCTTTGTCCATTAAGTAATGTTTCCATTTTTTAACACTTTGAACCAATGCATACAATTCCTTATCGTAAGTTGGATATTTTATTACTACACTTTTAAAGGTTTCAGAATGATAACAAACTAGTTTCTTACCTTGCATAGCTCCCATAGCATACTCACTTGCATTTATCTTGATCTCAAATGGTTGTTGTATATCAGGAAGTGCCAAGACCAGAGCAGTACTTATCTTTTCTTTCAAAGTGTCGAAGGCTTTTTGATGTTTGCCTCCCCACTAAAAGACATGTTTCACACTTGTGAAAGAATGCAAAGGTGATGCAATATATGAAAATTGAGCAATAAACTTTCTCCAAAAATGTACTACACCAAGAAAACTTCTAGTCTCAGTTGTGTTAGTGGGTGTAGGCCAATTAACAATGATTGCCACTTTTACAGGATCAATTTTCAATTTACCATGTCCTATAATGTAACCCAAGTATATCAAAGAGGTCTTGCCAAATTCACATTTTGACATTTTTAGAAAAAGTTCTTCCCTTCGTAATGCATCCATGACATTCTTAATGTGGATCACATGCTCTTCCCATGACTTGATGAAAATCAATATATCATCTAAGTAAACTATAACAAAATCATCAAGGAACTTCTAAAAACATCATTCATCAATCTCATGAATGTAGTCGGGGCATTACACAACTTGAAACGCATAACAAGCCATTTAAACAATCCCTATTTTGTCTTAAAGGTAGTTTTCCACACATCATCTTCATTAATTCTTACTTGATTATATCCACTTCTCAAATCCAGCTTAGTGAAATAAATAACATGTTTTAATTGATCCAACAAATCATCAATACAAGGAAGAGGGTAACGATTCTTAATAGTAATTTTTTTAAGGCACAAAAATCAACACACATTTTCCAAGTGCCATCTTTCTTTGGTACCAAAATAATTGGTGAACCAACATGAGATGAACTTGGATGAATAACACCTCTATCCAATATATCCATTACCTATTTTTTGATTTCCTCACTTTCCACCACTAATAACCTGTACATGCCAATGTTAGGGAGAGGACAATCCTGCAATAGCTGAATTTCATGTTGAACACCCCTTTTAGGGGGTAAGCCCTTAGGATCCTAAAATATATCATCGTAAGTAGAAATGATTTCAACCAATTCATTAGTGTTTAGGATCACACTTTTCCAAAGCTTGAGAATATTCTTTTTCCTTAGACTTAATCAACATGAGACAAAAAGTCTTGCTTGAATTAACTAGTCTTTTCATTTGCCCTACTGTAACTAAGGAAAGACTTATTCTAATGTGATGTGCTCTAACTATATACTCAATGCCATCCTTAACAAGCAAGTACTTATTCTCCTCTTTATAGAAGATTGATTTTTTATCATAAAGATATGGGCTTCCCAAAATAATCCCACATATGTCCAATGGAACAACATCCAACTCAACCTCATCTACGAACTTGGATGTGATCGCAAACCTTACCCTACAAGTTTGTGAGACTTATAGCTTCACATTGTCACACACCCAACCTAGTGGATAAGGCTTCAGATGGGGATTGGTTTGTAAGCCTAGCTTCTTAACAACCTCTTTAGAAATTAGATCTGCTTGTGAACCACTATCCAATAGAGTGTCAATCTTAGTATGCTTTGAAACAACTCTAATGTGGAACAATTCGTTTCTTTTCTTATCAACATGCATAGAATTATGTTTAAAAGAAGATGCAGCATTAGTGCTAGAAATTGAAAGAGAAAAATCATTATGTATCCCATAGCTATGATCTTAGTTTCATCACCGAAATCTGAACCTAAGTCCTAAACCATAGCATTAGCCTTCTTTTCTTTCTTTTGATACCTCTTAGGCCTTAACTCAGGATGTAATTTCCAACACTTAGACTCATCATGATTTTTCTTGCAATGATTAAAAAATGGTTTTCCTTCTTCTTTTTTAACAGTATAAGTGGATTTCTGTTTACCCTTTCCTAATGAACTTTCCCCTTTGGATTACTTAACATTAGATTGCTTGATTTTTACTTTAGGAAAAGATTATTTTGATTGTTTTCCTCTAGCCTCTAAATGAGTGGCTTAAACACATACTTCATCTAAATTAGTGGGATTGAACATAAGAATCATATGTCTTAAGTAACTATGCAACCCACCTATATATTTTAGCAGTGTTTCTTGTGTGTATAGAGGAACATTAAAAAGTAAAGCTTTTTTCCTAAAATATTGTGTATAATCTTGAACACTTTGGCCTTTTCCTTGTCTGAAACTTTGCCAATCCATCATGACTTGTTGCATATAGCCTAAAGGATAGAATTGCTTTCTAAGTTCTTCAATACATTCATTCCAAGTAGAAATCGAGTTACCTTTTTTAATCTTGGTTTCATTCAACTTACTCTCCCACCAGATGAGAGTTGTGCCTCCCATACGAAGAGTAGCCAAATGAATTTTTGACTCATCCCCTACAATATTTTGGACCCTCCAATAAACTTCAATCTACTTGACCAAATTATCCAAATTTTTGGCATTAACTTTGCCATTAAACATTGGTAATTCAAAATTAATATCCAATTTTAGTGAAGTGAGAGATTCCACAGTTTTTTTACCATCATCTAATGGAGAAGGTTTTTTAGTTTCTTTACCTTTTGATTCTCGTGAATCACCTTCTTTTTCATTCTTGGATTTCCTTTGTTTATCATGGTAAAGTTCCTCAACCATGCTTCTCATGTCCATGAAGGCTTGGTGGAAAGCTTGTTTGGATTCCATCTCTTCTTTGGCCATCCTTAAAGCACACCTTGAACCAATCTCTGGATTATACTCAATGAGTTTTCCTTCACCCTTTTGGGATTTAGACCTTGTCAACATACACTAGCAATCACTATTAAATAACAACTGCTCTAATACCAAAAATCTGATCTGTAAACTAAAAATACAAGTGTAATATATTCAAAAATCACTTTCTCACATCTAAGAGATCCTTCAATTTCTTGATTTTTTGCTTAAATTTTGTATAAATAAATTAAAACTAGATATAAAATGAAGATCATAACTAAATAAAAATTAGATAAAATTCAAAGAATTCACCAGCAAATTGATAACAGAGTTTGGCTTCAATAGCCTATGTCTTTAGGTCCATTCGAAGTGAGGACCATTCTCATTAATTTTGTGCAACAAATGGCTTCCAAAACCAATACAAGTCTTAAATTCACCTTCTCTGATATTTGTTTGACTATAAAAACATCACTCAGACCTAAAAATAATGGCCCAAGGCTGTACAAATCAATAACAAGTCTCTAACCTTCTTAAATCTCTTTACACAGTCTACTTTACATGTCTATTCAAGTATAAATTAGTCCATTTTATAATGCTTCAACCCCCATGGCTGAAGTGGTCAAGTCATTAATATTTTAGATGATAGGTCAGGAGTTTAAAACCTCCTCTCACCTTTCTAGGCACCTTGGCATGAGGAAGGACGTGCTCTGCATGGAATTTGAAATAATTTCCCTCCTTTTTAGTGCCTATGGACTTGGTTTTGTCCCACATTTCTAGGAAAGTCATTTTTCAAGGCTTGAAATAGACAATTTTGACCCTCTTCAAATGCCTAAGACAATGGCACCCACTTAGGCTATTGATTAAGCTTGGTCCAAGCATGTTTAGTGGGATGGGTGATGTGGCAGTTTCCTTGGAACCTTTGTTTCAAAGTTTGAAAATTTTAAATAACATGTGAATAAAAAAAAAACCAACATTTTTTTGCACTGAATTATCTTGCCACGTGTCAAGTGGCTATTGGTCCACTTGGCATGTTTTCAACAGTGCCACATCACTTTTGACACCCCCTGTCACAAGATTTCTTCAACTAGCCATATCTTGAGCATCGAGACTCCATTTTTTGAACCGTGAAAAGTGCTAGAAAGCTCTCGACGAGTAATAAAATGTGAAAATGATTTGAACAAAATTTAAAGAATTTTTAAAAATATAATAGTACATGGATCCACCTAGATCAATCTACCAATATGGAACTAACAACATAGATGCCAAGGAGTTAAGAAAATATGTAAATGCTGAAAATATTTTTGGATTTTTTAATTTTTTGTTATTTTTGGGGAATATTTGACCAAATATGTTTTAGATTAAGGTAAAATCAAGTTTTTATGGGACCCCAAAACCCAAGTACAAAGAACGAAAGAAAAAGCCTCAATGACCACAGGCAGAACCTAAAAAACTACTACAGAGAAGTAGCAAAAATAGGTTTTAAATGGACCTAAAACCACTAGAGAGACCTCTGGTCAAAACCCAAATTTAACAAAGATTTGGCTGCACCATAGATAGAAGATTACAAAAAGAAACTAGAGAACAGTACCAGTAAACATAACCAACAAGAAGAACCAGACTATTCTTCCAGTTCCAATATCATTTTCACTGTTTCTTTACCTTTCACAACAGTTGTGTCCTGAGTAGTATTTGTCACCAACTTGGCTCCCTCTTGTGTAGCCTTCCTTATAGAGATTTGTCTCATCCTTTTGCTTGGCCCCTCCAAGGATTTGGTCTCCTTGTTTACTCTTTTTCCAATATATTTGACCAAATATGTTATATACAAGTAAATGTGATAATATAAGCCAATTTAATCATCAAAGAGGTGCCTTTGTGAAGGTTTTGTATCATATATGTCATATGCATATTATTTGTAATCAATATCATTAGGATGATACCAATCTTCTTTATTATTAGGATCATAATCATCAAGGTGATCATTATTATAGGATAAATGTAACCACTTAGGTTATTATTGAACTTGTAATATATTATTTTGAGCATCTATGCATGAAAATCCAACTACACCATAGATTGAATTTTCATTCTTGAAAGTTTTTTTTCGGAGCATGTTCATCTTTATTAGGAACATGCATCTCATTATGGACTTAAATAAGAGTCATGTATGTTTGCTTAAAAACTAGGGAAAATGTATTATTTTCTTTAATTTATTGATCTTTTTGTAACATATCTTGATCTATCTTGGTCTTTTGAATATTTTCTTTCTCTAATTTTTACATATACAAGTATGTTTATTCTAAATTATCCTTTGGTACCCATTCTTTTTGTTTTTGTACTTGTGATTTTGAAGAGGCACTCATAATTTGAGTGTTTTTATTGATTTATGTGTCAATTATATGATCACTACTACCTTTATGACCTTGTATTTTCTTCTATAATTTAAAATAAAAATTTATATGATGCCTATGTATTCTATGATATGTATAGTAGTATTTAGATCTGTGTACAAGATGTATAGGAGGTAATTTAATCACTTTGTTTCAAATAATTTCTCTTATGGTTTCACTTGGACACTTAGTAACCTTTGGTATAATATTTGCATCAATAATTTTAGATGTACTTTGTTTTAACTTTTCATTTGAGTAAGAAACCTTGTTTAGAATAACATTACTAGAGCAAGATGTAAACACATGATTAACACTAGCATATTTTATATTGTGTAGGTATGTAATCTAATTTTGTAACTCTTTTATTAGCTTTCTCATATTGATGATTTGATCTTTTAATATTGGTAGTGTTTTCTTTTTCCCACTATGTGGTTTTACCTATATGGTCTAGTTAACTTTCTTATGTGTCAGTTAGGTGTTTAATAAAGGTAATTGAAGAAGATAATTCCACATTCATGAGGATGTGAGGACATGTCTATCCTCCACTTATATAATAAAACTTCTTATGTACTTTTGGTAATCCAAACTAGAATGTTATTACATTTTGAATGCTTTTTCACATCATGAGTTTCATCCTCCCATGTGTTCATAATTTCAATACTCCATATAGTTTCACCTTCATGCATTTGATCATATCCAATTATTGATTCTCAGGTTTGCATTAAAAAAATAGTTAAATGGTAAAATAAGACAATGTGTCTGAACCATCATCCACAATCCACTAAAAGAAATCTATAGAACCTAAAAAAAAAAAAAACCTAAACACAAAACGTCTAGATCTAAAAAATCTATGTATCTTCTTCAAAACCTCAAGTGTGGCCCACTATAACATGGAACAAAACCTTATTCCATTTTTATATGGATAGATTCTTATCCCCAATGACCCTTGTCAATACAATTATTAGGCCAACTATTATGACTATGTCTATGGTCACTTATTGATGCTCAGATACCATGTTAGAATGGGCCACACTTGAGTATCAATAACTAGATAAGATAGAATTCATAAATTAGAAACTATATGGAGTATTGAAATCATGAACACATGAGAAAGAAACTCACAATGTGAAAAAAAATTCAAAATGTAATAACATTACATATTAGTTATCTTAAAGTACATATGAAGGTTAATTATAGAGGTGGAAGATAGACATGTCCTTAAATCCTCATGACTATAGGATTATCTTCCCCAATGAACTTTAGTAAATACCGAAGTGATACCTAAAATAATTAACTAAACCCTGTAGGTAAAACCACATAGTGTGAAAAAACCTACACTAATAGCCCCACTTAATTGTATCTTAGGTTGGCAGAATAATTAGGTCTCGACACAAAGGTCTGATGAGGTACCTAATTATATATAAAATAGAGAATACTAGAAGCCCCCTAGATGATGTTGAAGTTACCTAAAGTAGAGATTATAACATGACTAAGGTCAATGATGAGATCCTCTATTTCAAGACTAAAGAATCTCCATCCACATGAAACAATATTTCTTCCATTTTTTAGAGGAAGAACAAAATGTTTGCTCTAAAAATATATCCATTCAATGATGTAATATAAAGTTAGAAGCATGAATATCTCTAAATAAAGTCCAAACCTGAAGTGTGACTTAGGTTTAAAAAGATCAGGCACAATAATTGAATGTAATGCCACTAAAGTGAACCTATCAAAATAATGGCATGGAAAATCTACTAAAATAATGTCCACATGAAGAGGAAAACATGGATTAACAACCCTTATAACTAAATACTACATTTTATATGAAGCACTTAGATATCCAACATGAATATCAATAGGAACATATGATTCATTAATGCTCTCAATAAGTGTACTCTCACTAGTATATTCCTTTAAAGTTAAAATTTGTGATGGATCTAGAAGAGAAATATACTAAATAGGAATGGATGTAGAGTCTATAATATGACAACTAAAGTCTATCAAGATCTAGTCCACTAGTGGTGCTCAATAGAAGGAGTAACATTATCTATCTAGAATGACTCATCATAAGAAATAAGATTAAGAGGGAATACAAAAATCTATGAAAAGATAATAGGAAAAGGAGGAGGAGTGATATAAATCTTAGTAGAATATTTGAATATATTTTGAAGAGTGTTAAAAACAATTTAAGGTCACGCTATGTGATCCACATGGTGGTGTAGATCCCATGAAATTTGCATCAATAAATGACCATAGACATAGTCAAAAGAGTTGGACCAATCATTGTATTGACAATGGTCAGTGGGGATAAGAATTTATCTATATAAAAATGTAATAAGGGTTTGTTCTATGAGTAAGCATTCCATGTACATCCACCATGAATCATAGTTAGTCTTTCTAAAAAGAACCATTAGAGTAGAATCAATTATCTTCTTTTGGTATCTCCTAATTATATATATGTGAATCAATATGACCACAAGTAACCATGCACACTCAATGTGATGGACATCAAACTCACTTGAAAATGCATCTAAATGAGTAATATGTGTAATAGTCACCAAATTCCCTTGATATTTTATAGGTTGTCACTTTATATTTGAGTGCATATACAATCAGCACATTAAAGTGCATATATAATCAGTGCATACATAGAAGTAACATGAGTTTTTAAAATATGATAAGTAATTCAACTCCCTTGAAACTATAGAGGATAAATTTTACAAGGCTTGAGAATGGCACAAATAGGTAAATATTGAAAAAGTTGGTACTTTAAAAAAAAATGCACCTAAAAAGGATTTATAAGCTAAAATTTATATGAGTTTTAAATTATTAAAAAAATGACCTTGTAAAATGATTATTTTGAGTTTTAAAAATATTTTCCTCAAAATTTCATTGAAAATTAAAGCCTCCTTAGGTTGGTTGTGACCAAGGGTTTAAATTCCCATGTGATCAAGGACTAAGGGTGAGGATGACTACTCTCACATTAGTTGATTTGATTGATGGGGGAGTGATGTCACCCCAAAAATGCTTCCACATTACCCATGAATAGTGATACACTTCACTACTTTGACTTTGACATTATCTAACAAGTCACATGGTCCAATGAAGGAGTCATACAAGGTGTCACAAAACTAGATCATGTTTACAACCATTCTTAGGGTTTTGACACCTTCTGAATCTAATGACACTATCTATTTTTTGTTTGAAGACTTAAATAGTTTGGTTTACATGGATTTACATGAAACCCCACCAAACTCTTGAAAACCATCAAGCTCATGAAGAACACCAAGAAGGAGCTAGAATACAAGTGAGATCACAATAGAATCCTTGGTATTTGTCTACCAATACCACTCTGATACCATGTTAGAGTGGGCCACATCTGAGGATCAATAATTGGATAGGATAGAATGTATGAAGGTGACACTATATAGAGTAATGAAATCATCAACACATGAGAGGGAAAAACTCATATTATGCAAAAGAATTCAAAATACAATAATATTCTAGGTTGGTTAGCCAAAAGTGCATAGGAAAGTTCATATATAAGTTGAAGATAGATATGTCCTCACATCCTCATAAATTTGGAATTATCTTCCCTAATGACCTTTATTAAAAACTTAAGTGGCATGTAATTAAGCTAACTAGACTATGTAACTAAAACCACATAGTTGGAAAAACCTTACATTAATAATGGATTCACAAGCATAAATCTTAAGTGCTTCAAATTGAATATGCATACATGTACCATATGAGGATTTAAGAAGGATTTGTTGGGTACCCTCTTTGGCATTGTAGAATGGGACACCTTACCCCTTAAAGAAGTGATAACATAGACCTAGTTAGATGGATTGTAGTTATGACCCTCCTTAGGTCTTGGATAAGGAATAAGTTATTTTTTATCCATATTAAACATGATTTTAGGAAAATAAATTCAAAACTTTTGAAATACATTGTAAAAATTGAGAGATCAAAAAAATCATAAAAACCCAAGAGTACACTAGGAGATGTATGGAAAGACATATAGGTCTGGTCCACCAGATGTTTAACCCTAAATTAAGATGGATCAATATAGTATATGGTTAAGAATATAGAAATGAATAAGCACAAAGGTGATAAATAAATATATAGTAGGATAATTAATTACAAACTGAGATAAATAATATTATGAATTAAAATGCTGAGATATGATAAAAATAGTAAGTATGGCTATCAATTGGTATTGTAATAAATGGAAAAAATATTACTTAGTTATTTTATTGTGTGCATGAAAATCTGATATGGAACATGCTAGAAGTAAACTAGATCTAGCTTTTGTATTAATTGTTATATTGTATAAATTTTCACTTTGTGGCCTCAAACACTTGCATTAGATCTGGATAGTTTCATCAACACATCTATCTAACTTGGACACATATATCTAGTATGAAATGTTAACTATATCTAGATACGACCACCTATAAATTTCTAGGTTTTCTATCTCCTTTGCTCTGGTGTACTCATATCTCACTCATAAGTTGTCTCTCTTTATCAAATGATCAAACCCTAGTTCTCCATCTTCATAGTGACTATGGGAAAATGGGTTAGTGAGCTTATGGTGTCAAGTTAACCCAAAATAACTCTATCAATTGGTGTTACCTACATATCCACTACTCTGAATAGGGTCTCAAACTAATATAATTTTTCTTAATGTGTTATCTTGTGTGTGCATAAGGTGTGATATGTGGAAAGTAAGTACATATAATGACCTAGATTATAACTTGGAAAAGAGGACTCATGGGCTACCCCTTCATTAATTTAGACATATAAATAGGTTGTACCTAATACTAATAGTGAAATATGATATAATATGGAAGCTTTTCTCACTTTAATTTTTGATTGAATGTTTTTGATAAGTTACCATGTGAGAGGTATGAATTTTCTAGGTGATGTATGAATGAGGAATGATCATGCATATATGCTTATCCTTTTAATAAATATCTTACATTAAAGAACTTAGGATGACCATAAGGACACATTACAATTGAAAATTTGATGAATTTATGGTACTAAACACTTGATTTGGAATATGGCACTTATGTTAATGTAGGCATTAGGCTAGGATGCAAATGTCTAGGAAGCTAGAGAATAAATACACATCCAAAAATTGAAAAGGATGATATTAAGTAGGTTTTTAGAATTTTGAGTAGCATAATAGGCCTAGCCATTAGAATAATATATGGTTATTCTAAGACATAATTTATAAACATAAGAGATAGTGGATGTGAGCCTTTCCATAGTGGGAATGTCAAGGAATTGAAGGGTACATCCATGAGAAATTATTTCCAAGTATACAAGATTAAGGTGCTATATAATTTAAAGTTAGTATATATAGGACCCTTAGCCTTCGTACATGATTTGTGTGATCTTTACATGTGCATTATTTTCATGACTCTTATTTACTATTTTCACTTAGTTTTTTATGCCATGATGGATATCATGCATTTCCCTAATTTTTTGATGCCAAGATGGATATCATGCATTTTCATTGAGTAGTTTTATAATAAATTTAAAGTATTCAATAAATTATAACAGTTCATTACATGCCTAATTATCATATGTTAGGCTTTACATGTATCATACATTACTATATTACTCAGATTATCACTATGATGCCATGATTTCCAATGTTATCATTATATATCTAAATTTCAATCTTTCTATAAAATCATTTGCATAACATTTATTTCGATTTTAGTTATTGCATGTGCTTAACAATTCACCTCAAAAGAGGGGGCCTACATAGTAGTTGTTTTTAGATACTAAGCTATAACATTCCATTGCAAAAATAGAGAATAATAATATTTGTTCAGTTGATCATAGTACATACTCAATTTTTACCTATCAAATATATTTAGACAATACCACACCCTAGGGACAATAATGCATGTCAAGATTGTCCAAATTAGTGTGATTTTATCCAAGAAGTTAGAAGCACTATTTTTCCTAGAATTCTTACAATCATATCTAATCTATAGAATAGTTTTTAATGGTTACACAGAACCAATTTTGAATTTATACATAAGTTATTATAGATTTTACTTAGGTTGGGAACATCATGTGTAAAATGTGTTCCATAAAATTTACATGGGTTTATTCAAATATTTAGTTTGTAATACTCAAGTTATCAAAATAAATATACTCAGATATTACATTAGGATCATGTGCATGGCACATGATCACTTTATTACTTAGTTTTACACTAGTTTCTGAAAAAGGAATGATAATTCATGCCATTATCTATGTTGTATGTACTAGAGTAAATTTATATTAAATTTTACCAATGTTATGTTAGGTATTTCACTAGTTTTTCACTAAAATGAATCTTCTTCCATTTGTAGTAGTTGATTTAACTTTTTGCACTAGAATGATCTATTGGAATTCATATAAGGATTCCAAGCTACTTTACTATCTTGAGTTGTGTGATGATTAATTAAAGTTCATCTTGATTTTTGAATTACATTCTCCTACCAATGAATATTAGATCATGAACAATCCAATCCAAGTGTTTTAATGAAGAATTCTCTAAGGCTTCCACCCTTTCTAGTCACCATTTTTACACTAGAAAACATAATTTTTCGTATAGATGAAAAATATGTATTCATTCCTTATTTTTTGATCTATAAGTTTCCCATCTTTAATTTCATATTTTTATCCTAAGTAAGAATTAATTTATACATGTTTCATTTCATGTTTTCATGAAGTACAATTCAACATGTGATTTACATTTAAGACTATTCTTCACAGGTAAGCTTAGGTATAACACTATTTATTTTACTATAGTAATTTCACTTGTACTATATAAATAGAATAGAAGGGGGGAAATGTAAACACTAAAATTAAAAATCAATGATAAAACAACATACTTGTGACCACCCTTTATGCACACTTAACCTATGTTTGATTCCATAGTTTTAAACCACTATTCTTCTGCTTCCATATGGATGACCTTCTATATTAAGGTATCTATAATACTAAATATTTTTATTCCTCATTACAAGTAACATAGAATCGATACTTGAATTATTCATACTTCTATTTTGACTATCTCTATTCCTTAGATGAACTAATCTTTGAGGAAAATCCCATAGGCTAGTTGTGTTTAAAGCCACCAGTTTCATCCTCCCACCAATTTATTCCTAGTTGCCCAAATTAAAATTCATCCTAATGGGTCATTCCACACATTTTTAAAGCCAAATTAGAGGATTCCTCCTATAATAGTGTAAACCTATTATGATATATTGTTATAATAAATAAAAATATTTCTCAACAATATAATATTATAACTAATGCAAACTTACCATATTAACATATATGATTATAAACAACTAGTAGCTAATATTTACTTCTTGGTAAATCAACCTAGTTTTTACTATCCCATAAATATCTATTTTCATTTAATGTGATAAATATTCCTAACATTCCTCCCCATAGTTTTTACATGGTGTAATATATCTTTGTTTTTGATTGTAGCATGTTCTACCTCTGTGTGTCCACAATCATCTTTGCATACATGTGTTATCACACATCTCTTCCATCATATACAATTGGTTTTCATAGGTTCACCAATAACCTTACAAAATAGTTTTAATAGGTTCACCACTAACCTCAAAAAATGGTTTTCTCAGGTTTACCACTAACCTTTCAACATGGTTTTAACATGTTTACCATTAACCTTTCATCATGATTGCTATAATGCTTTTTTAGATCATTATTCTCCAATGTAAATATACAAAAGGGTTCAATATGAATATCACAAGTGAACAGGTATATACTTCTATTCTTATTTTCAACACACAATAGAAATGTAAAACACACCATACTGAAATGAAATACACACCAAACAAAGTCGCCAAAACATTGATGTAGCCCCATCATTGGTGAGTAATGAGGAATCATTAAAAAAACTCCTTCTATGTATCCTCCATCCTCTGGTACATGATACTACTTACTCAAGTGATATGTTGATGAGATGCTCTAATGGTTCTAATAGGTTCTTTATTGGTTGCTTTCATATAAATTAGAACCCCCTAATTTTTTAGATATCGTGTACAAGCAATAATGAATTTGTAAGACAACTTTTATTACTTTTACAATTTTGAATTTTGACTTTTTGACAAATATGACATACCTAAAAAATGACTTTTGACTCATAACATGACTATGGACCATTAATTTTATAACAAACATTAAAACAACAACTAAAATTTGATTATATGTTTAAAAAAAATGAAAGTATGGTGTTTTAATAATCGTATAACAATAGACATAAAAAAAAAGTCTAAAACTATATCATGCTATTGAATTTTTTATTGAATTGACATAACACATCTTAAAACTACTTAAATTTTAACTTTAAATTAAAAAACATCCTTAAATTAAAGAGCACCTAAAAAATAATTACTCACTATAACCACAACTCAACTAAACAACAAAAGACTTGACTCACTTTAATTGCATTTAATATTGACACATAGACTATGTTAAAAAATACAATAAAAAACCTAGATGTATGTAAACCCATATCTGGTGTTTCTCATGAGCTTTGTTGGCAGTGGCTAAGTTCTATATGGAGACTAGTTTTATGTATGGTGAGGAGAATGCAATGCCACTGGTGGAAATAATATCCATGGGTGAGCTCGAAGTGATGCACAATCAAGTAGATAGATTTTAATCATATGCTAAAAAGTGATGTCAAACAACCAAATATACAACACACGTGACAATAAAGAAGCATAGATCTGTACACCTTAATAAACAACTTCATTTTAAACAAATTGAATGCCAATGTTTGATGAATATGACCTTATATTTTGATATTAAAATTCTAAATATAAATGTAAAAGTCTTCAATTTTAATATATCTAACTGTGATGCTGAATGTCTAGAGAATTAAATAGGAATAGATCAGATTCCTCACAATTTCACTACAAAAATTACTTCCACTGGCAATGGGATACCATGATGCATGGCCAAAAGAGCTTGTATATCCGAGTAAGATGCTGATGGTTGGATAGCATGCATCTCATGTAATACTCCTCACATAATAGTCCTTACAACATATTCCTAGGGATGAATGTTATCAAATACACAAATCCCAATCTTATCCACAATCTTGTCAAGTAAAAACTTTTGTTGATAAGGACAATAGCATATTGGAGCTACTCCTTAGCTAATTTTATTCATCCATAACATGCATTAAACTAACTCTACTCTGATACCACTTTTAAGTTTAAAAATAGATAATACAAAAATCTATCTCATACACAAAGAAGTAGAAGATACACAAACATATTATTTCAATACAAATACTATTATTTCTCACTCTCTATATTATATTCATTGAATAATTCATTTTGAGACATTATACATATATATAGGAATATTTATTATAACCTCTCCCCAATATTCTCTCACCTATAAATACTCCTATAATAGTGAAAACCTATTATGATATATTGTTATAACAAATAACAATATATCTCAACAATACAATATCCTAACTAATGCAAACTTATCGTATTAACCTATATGGTTATAAACAACCAGTAACTAATATTTACCTCTCAATAAATCAACATAGTTTTTATTATCCCATAAATACCTATTCTCACCTAATTTGAAAACTATTTTCAATAGAGGAAACCCCAAAAGGTACCCTATATAAGCACATTTTATACCTATCTTCTCATTAGGAAATGACTAAGAGGTTTATATCATTGCAATCACTAGAATATCTAACTACACATTGAGATGAAAGTACTTATTATTCCTATTTCTGAGTCCCTATATCCCAAGAATCCTTGAGTTAGTTTTTAATACAAAATCAAGGTCACACATTAATTTTTCAAGCACATAATCACATTAGGATTGAACCAACATATAGAATTTCACAAGTATTATATACACAACACCATATCATGAGATAACTACATGGAGTTTGATACCTCTTTAGAGTATAGGTATATAGGTAGTGCTTAACACATGGGGTGTTGAGGTCATGAAAAACCTCATACCCTTATTTATTTCCCCCACTTTACAATATTTATTCCCTCTTATCATTAATCTAGGGTTTTTAGTGAAGAATAAGGCACACAATATCTCTCATAGTGAAGTGATTATATTTGCCTATATATGCAAGACCTATAGGCAAAGACACATCTATAATATTTTATATTGAGGGAAAGAACCTTAAAACTCAAATCCTTGCCCTATAGACACTAACATAGGTTGATGGAGTCCAAAAAATGAGGCCTTCCCCTAAGATAATATGGATTCCTATTCCTGATTCATAGCAACCCCACATAGTCTCATAGTCAATGGCTATAGGCATTGTTATAGTCTTGGAGACACTAGGTTAGTTAAGTCATTTATCTTTTATCACTTTCCATTTTTAGTACATTTATAAAAATAGCAAGTTATAAATTATTTATGTGTAATCATTGTATATTTTATATATTTTGATTTACCTAGTAGTTTTTTATAATTATATTAATGCCCTTTAATCCAAATTCAAATAAATGATGTATGAGTCTCTACTTTGTTAATGACCTAGTAGTGAAAAGAAACTAATAAAATAAGTTGATATGTACCCAAACAATGGTCATAAAGTGAAACATGCTTAAAATAAATTAAAATTGAATTTGGGTTAGCTTCATTATTTGTGTTCAGTATCGATTATCAATACTAATTGTAAATGTCAAAACTAAATCAAGGCTTAAAATACTTTAGCTTGACAGAGAAGGCCATATATATTTCTAATATATTATGTGAAGGTGATAATGAAAAAATAAGGGTGTCATGCAGCCAAATAGAGTTAGTAAAACAATCAAAATGTAAATAAAAATGTGTCATTAAGTACTTAGTTCATGGTTCAAGATCTTGTCGATGTTTAAATATAGATGCCTATGTCAAATTAGTCTTGTACACTTGACAAATATCACTCAACTCTATACCCTTCAGTTTTAAACCTTCCTTGTATCTGATAGGCTCACCTTCATCATCCCACTAGGCCTAAATGCTTATCTTGTAGTTTGACCATAATATTTTGATTACCCAAATCACTTGTAACCCATAGTATACTTGAATTATCATATGTATCCATCATTATTAGTTATAAATATCCACCAACCTTTGATCTTCCTAAATAGTTGTATTCAGACTTAGATGGTAGTGTTAATGATATTGTCCCTAATCCAATGCAAGCATCCTTACCTTCTAAACACTCAAATTTACAAATATTTTTATATATATAGATTGGCCTAATAAGTTTTAATAACCCTTATGTAGTAATATTTTTCAAAAGGTGTTGTATAAATACAATTAAAAGACCATTCATTATCATCAAGTATAATCAATTCATTTTCAAGAGCGTACTAGGTACAAATCTAATAAAGGACAATTTTCAAGTATTTAAAACTACATTATTCTTACATATTTATATATCAATCATAGGATCAGTAACATTATAGATTTGAAGCATTCAAAGATTAGCCCATGAGCCATATTTGTCAAGTTATAAGCTAGGTCATTTACATGCACTTTCATATAGTATATTTCACCCTTGTGCAAACACAAGCCAACACGTAAGGGATAACTACCTATGTCTAAGGCCCTCTTCAAATTATTGGCTATGTTGGTAGCACTCATTTATAGAGGGGTCCTTGAGATCATCTAGACTTTGTGATCCTGCTAACCCTTTTTGACAAGGTAACCTAACCTAAGGTGAAGATCTAGATGTAAATACTAAAATATGATTTATATAACATCTCAATCTTATATACTCTTCAATTATAGACATCCATAGTACCAAAAGGCTCATATTCACCATATTATTATGTCTTAATATTTATCTCATGTTATAACCCTATCATTTATGATGATCTAGATCTCCTTCACTATATAAAAATATTAAAACTTGATATATATCCATCACTATCATTTGTAGATCTTTAGCAACTTCCTAGCCTTCTAGACACTTGTTACCACATAGAGTCACTTGTGTTGACACAAGTTTCTAGATTCTTATCAAGTGTCTAGTCATCAAAACTCATCTAATTTACAAATATTTCAAGTCTTATGGATTTGCCCATTTTTATAGTTGAACTCTACCATAATATATTTTTAAAATTTGTGGTATAAATACAAATCTAATCCTACTCATTATTCATGTACCAAATACCAAGCAAACACCTATTCAATATCATTCAATCAATTACACAATTGAGTTATACTACCCTATTCTTCCCTATTTTCACATCATTCATTGGAGTAGTAATATTATAGGTCTAAATCACTCAAATAACATCCCTTGAGTAGTATTTTTCAATTTACAAGATATATCATTGCATGTCCTTGAATATAGTATATTACACCTATGTACACATATAAGCCAACACCTAGAGGAGAACTACATAATTCTTATTACCTACTTAGAGTATTAGCTATGTAGGTAGTGCTCATTGATAGAGTGGTCCTTGAGATTAGCTCAACATCATGAGCCCACTAACCTATTTTTGACAAGGTATAAAGACCTAAGGTAAAGATCAAGGGTTTGATCTATATAATTCATCGATAGCTTGTTCACATGAATAAAATACATAAAAAAAGGTGATATAAAAACTAGAAGCCTCTAGTTGGTCACTTTAAAATACAATTAATATTATGTACATGATAGTTACATCAAGATCAGGAGAGAAATGGTGATGCAAGTATCCATAAGTCTACACAAATGTCCAAGCCTCTAGAAACAATATTTATAGAATCTGAGGATTGGATCTTTATCTTGCCCCTACTTAATTCCACCTCTATACTTCTCAGACATGTTTTCACATTTGTAGATAAGCTAAGTATTATCCCTTCTTTGTGTTTATGCAACCAAATTATTATTTTGAGTGTATTTTATACATTTATCATGATTTAACATTTTAATTCAAAATATTCATTTATATGAATTTTTAATTAATTGGCCTATTATAGAATAGTTTTATCCATCCTCGTGTATTGGATATTCTATCCCATTAACCCTTAATACCACATTTTAAAAAGGGTTAAAAATTTGGTGAACTTGACCACTATGTCTTCTTATGTAACTTTTAGCTTGCTCTAGGGTTTTAAGTGTCTTAGGGGTTCTAATTTCAATAATTTGTAGGTATAAAATTTTAAATTTATTTTGGCACTTTATTTTCATTTACCAAATATGGAAAATGTTACAAAATATTATTTTGAGATGGAAGATAAATAATCCTTAGTCAATCGTCTAAATACAAATAAATAATTGATTAATGTGTTTTTACATGTTACCCAAGAAGAAATTGATAACCATGTTAAGGATAGTACATTCACATCCAATAATGGTGAGTATTTAAATGGAACATCCTCCATGAGAACAATTAATACTTAAACACAATTACCAGTTTTAATGCCTACATCAACACAAGTGGTGTTTTCATCTCCTTTGGTGACTTCTCAAGTATATAATCTTAATACTAATGGTCATACAATACAAAATATTTTCCAAGTTATCAAAGATTTGGAGGTTAAAATTACCAAAATTGAACAAAAGGCTTTGAAATTAACTCATTTTATTGATTCACAAGATGTACTATGAAATCTTATATCATCTGAGATATATTTACACCCTTTGCCAACTAGTTTTATTACTCCCAAAATCAAATTTTATGATGGCAAGGGTGATCCTAAATAGCATCTATGATATTTTAATGTAACATGCCTTGATTATGATTCAAATGATAAAAATTTTACCAAATTATTTCTAAAGAGATTAAAGGACTATGCTTAAACATGGTTCTATTATTTACCAATCTAATTAGGGAAAATGTTCAAACCCCCAGCATATTAGTTTATATTACATTTCTCCATCAACATCACTAAATATATGTCATATGCACAAATTTATAATATCAAACAAGGAACCAATGTACTTATTAATTAATATGTTTTGATATCCAAAAAAATGTTGGCCAAAATGGAAAATCCAATGGTTGATAAAGAGCTTCAAGACATCTTTCTTGTCCTATTACATGAGTCCATTATTTTAAAGAATTTAAAATATTTTGATGATTTATGCCATATTTTTTGAGATTGTGAAATGAAATTTATTTCCTTAAATAAGCTTAAGCATGTGTCAAACACACTAACTACATATACTACCAAGTTTCATATCAAACCAAGCTACAAGGTAAAATATACATAACCTAAAATGGAAACAACCACAATGGTTAATATAATTTCATAAAAACCCAATAAACTCATCTTATCAAATGTACCTAAGATATAATTTACACAATTACATGAGTCTCTAGATTTGATACTTAAGAAGATGTGGAGTGTCGTCTCATATCTCTCCCTCCTCCCATAGAGGTCAATATGAGTCAACCTCTACCAAAATGATATGATGTTAATATATATTTTGACTATCACCAAGGACATGGGAATTATAATAACATATGTTATACCTTAAAACATAAGATCTAAGATATTCTTGATAATCAATAGATTAAATTTGATGATCCTCCAAGGGATTCAGGTTCATAACCTAGTGACCATCAAAACCAAAATATATTTAACAATCCATTACAAGATCATTCTAAGAAATGTCCTAAAGTAAAAATGGCATATAATGCACATCATTTTCCATCACATAATGGGCACCTAGGAGATAGGATTATTGGAACTTATACATGCACATTAATTTATATGGTTCAAATTCCTTTTCATTTGATGATAGTGAAATTATAGATGATGACTTAGATCTTCATTCATTATTTATTCAAGCATACCTTGATCATTGTCCTATACATAGTATTATGATTGATAATGGTGCTAATGATAATATATGTACCATGATTTTAGTTACACATATGGGATATACACATGATGATTTATACCCTTCAACCAAAATGATTAGATCATTTGATGAAACATCATGACATGTTATTGGTGAGATTGATTTATGTTTACAAGTTGGTCTGGCACATGTGGTCACCACCTTTTTAGTTATACCATATACAGGAGTCTTTGATATGATGTTGATATGAACTTATATACATAAGCTCTATGTAGTACCTTTCATAGTGTATGGGTGTAATAAATACATTTATACCAATATAGTAGTCATAATTTACAAAATTCCTTATGAACATCCACTTGAATAAGATAAGTTTATTCCTAGATACCTAATTATACAACCTACTAAGTTTAATCATCCATAAAAGGGTAAGAAAAATGTAATCCCCTTTCCTAAGAATATCATACTTGAGAGGTCATTACACTAGAGATACATAACATATTATATAGAATCCTCATCTACACCTACATGATCACCTAGTTTCTAAGAGAAAATAAACATTTTTTAATTACAAATGCACTAAATACATCGCATAACACTACATAATGGGTTGAAAAAAATCCTAATCCTTATAATACCTCTTCACAACAACAAAATAATATGAGACATGTGTAGATGTATACACATAAATTAAAATTTAAGATAAAATAATTCACTTATGACCACTCCTTTATACACTTAGCTCTAGACCTATCCTAGGGCCCTTTTGATCACTTTAAACCACCTTACATGTGGAGGACTCAATCTTATAAGCTAATTAATGATTCTAAAATTTAACTATCAATCATGTTGTCAGCATTAGTATTCATCTAAGGCCATGCTAGACCATTAGAATCATTATTTATCCCCACTGGACAATTGTTCCTTATTGGATAAGAGTGCCTTGCTTTGTTATCTAATCTCCCTCTCTTGTCTTTCCACCAAATAAAGGCTAATTTACAAAATTCAAAATTATGTAAAGGTTAGAATATGTCCCTAATAAGATCTAGTTGAAATTATTTCAAATATATGGCTATATAAACACATTTTAAACCAATTTACATATGATAGGATTTCACATGGAAAATCACCAAAATTTTGATTACACATTGAGATCAAATTCCCTATTTCTCCCAATTCTAATTACACACAGCTCTAGTATCCCATAGATAAAGTTTGAATACATATCCAAGGTCATAGGTGATGGCTAAGTCACTTAATCAAATCATTATTGTACCAACAGCTAATACTTTGCATTGGTTATTCACACACCACCATAGCATGTGAGAACTACATGAAGTTTGATTCCTCTTCAGAGTATTGGTATGTAGGTAGCACTTAGCACATGGGGTATTGAGGTCACACCCAACTTTCATAGTTGACCCCTTTTTTTCCTATTAATTTTCAATGGTATTCACATGTCAAGGAAATAGGGATTTAAAGGAAAAACAATCACACAATGGTCTCTTTAGCTAATCATAAGTTTTCATATAGAACACAAAATATATAGACAAAGATGAAAAAAACCCAAAAATACTTGATCTTTAGTATATTTTGGACAAGATCAACCTCATAGAGGATAGTAACACCCCCCTCTCATATCTAGCTTAATATGTTGTCTAAGGCTCATTCTAATTGCATATCTAGTTTCATAGTCAGAAAACACAACCACTCTTCCAGTTTCAACTTTTGATGTATCCCACATCATTGTTTTCCAACTAAGTTATAGTTTCCTATTATAGTTTCTTTATTTATTAATTTTCTAGATTTTGGAAATTCAAATCAATGAATGCTTGATATTTTTAGTATTAATATTCTTTATTTTGCATAGTAGTTTATCACTTAGGGTAATCTATGTATTCTTAAGTTTTCCCAAATTTGAGAAAACATAGTGGTAAACCCATTATTTTTTTCAAATATTGTAAACCCTAGATTGCCATTAGAGTTTCCTTCTATTTTTTCACTTTTATTATGGTTTTAGATTTCATATTTTCTTATTTTTATATTTATCATGATAATAATAAATGAAGTTATTTATCACTTCTTAATTCAAATTATTGTAGTTTCATTTACATGTTTTCCTTTCATATGGTATATTTATAAGTTGTATATTAATACATGGATGTCTCATCTAGTAACACAAATAAAATATATCCTAACTATAAAACCTAATAATACACCCCCATATGATGCTTATTGTTAAATGGTTCACTTTCACTCAATGCTTATCATTACTAGATGCTAGTGAGCATAGTCAGTTCCTTTTATCCCTCTCAATCTAAGACTTCTAAATTATCTCAACTACCATACCTCCTCTATGATTCACCCTAGGCTTATACTAGACCATGTAGTTCATGTTATTATCCCTAAAAGAGGTCAAGAATCATGACAAGTTAATAAAACCCTAGGATACAACATCCTTGATTAGATTAGTAATACCACTAAGGTTTATTTTATAGAATTACTTAAACAATCAGACATGTACAAATAAATGTTGTATGTAGCATTATATGACACCATTGTACCTAAAAATGTTGAACCTAATTATGTTTCCTCTATCATTAACACTTTATAGTGGATATAAGAGTCTATTTACTTTTAGAAATAATATTTTCCACCACAACACATCATTAATCAACATTTACCATTATACATTCACCTCAAATTTGAGATATGTTTGTTGAGTAAGTCTTAGTCAATAATAGATCATATTTAAATATTTGTAATATTTATTTTCTTTAACTTCTCAATATAGAGGATGAGAACCTAGACTATTATAACATGAACATTAGAGGTTTTGATGATATCCCTCGTAAGGTATTAGGTAAAATAACATTGAATCTCACATTGAGACCTATAACTATTGCTACCACATGTCAAGTCATGCCCAATGATCTTAATTAAAATATTTTTATTAGGAGGCCATGGGTTCATGACATGCAAGTTATCCCATCTACTTTACATGCATGTTTAAAGTTTAGTTACTAAGGATACATATATACATGCCCTATGGATCATGATCCATTAAATAATATCAGGTCACTAAATCCACACAAAATCATGTCCCTCATATGGATATTGTTACTCAAATAGTAGTACAAATTTCTATTCAAATCTCATGCATGATTTTTATAGTTACATCAAGAACACCTTTCTCTAATAATATAAATGATAGACAATATGATTTTGGACTAAAACATTTATAAAAAATGGGTTATAAGTACAGGGTCTGGGAAAACATGAACAAAGCATTCTCTACCCTTTTAAGGCATTTACTAAAAAATTTAAACAAGGTCGTGGGTACATTGATAATTCATGAAACTTCAAAATAATTAGATCTACTAAACAACATATTGATTTTTAAAAAATTATACAACATACCAATAGATTAGTTAATCATGTATCTACAATATCCATGGTAAACATAGAGCTCATTGATGATTTTTTTTCATCAAGCATTCTAACACTATATGAATTGTATAATGATAAGCCTTTTATATAAATCTAGAAGCATATGAAGATTTCCATTCCTTCTATCATAATAATGTGTTTTCTTATTCTAAAAGTGTTCATGCATATTTTAGTGAGACTGATGATACATAAGATGATGTCCTAGTTGATGGATTTAACATAATTCTTACCACACCTTATACTAAAGATAGGTCCACCATTTTTTTTGGATTGATGCTGCTAAAACTCATTCTAAATCACAATAGGAGGTCCATTCTCTTAAGAAAGTAAAACCAAAGTTTACTTCAAAAAGTTAAATAAACTAGGAACCCTATCAACTTAGCTAAAAACTAATATTAAGAAAGTTAGAGAGAAATTCAACCTAAAGTTAACAAACTTAAACTATAACTAGTATTCAAATCAACACCCAATAGTGAAAACTCAAAACCATGTAGTTCCAGCTTCTTTCTCAATCTTTAACTATGATATTATGCTTGCCCCTACTAGATAGTAGGGTTTCCATAATCCATTGAGTGCCTTCATTAATTTAATTTATTACATCTAGTTGTAATCTTTTCACTTCCATTTCCCTGCCTCTTTTCCCTTTCTTACCATAGTTAGGAGTTTTTCATACACTTGGGTGCTAAGAAATTGACAAAATCACCCTACTAGCTAGTTATTCACCTTATTCCTACCAACCTTCCTCTTCATCTTTAGAAAAATCATTCTACTAGGAACTTTCTACTAAACAATAAGCTTTAAATTTCAATTCTAAGTTAGATTTTGTAAGTATTCCTCCTCTTCCAAATTTGGTATGGAGGGTTGCCCTGATTCTATATTAAGAAGAGATTTTACTTCCTACTGAACCTTAATTTTTGACTAATATAACCTACCTAAAATGGATAATAAGAATTCTCAACCCTTGCCTCCACTTCAGGGAGAGATTTTTCTTCCTATTGTGCCTTGATTTTTTGAAAATTCTAACCAACTTGAGGTGAAAAAGAAGAATGCTCATTCGACCTAGTTTTAATAGTGACCAGTAAACTTTGAACCAAATCTCTATTAGGATAGCCAATATTTTTGACTCATTTATTAATAATAGTTGCATGGGATCCTTTCCAACCTCTTTCAAGATAAGAATCAATCTTGTGATTTGCTTGATTGTATTTAAAACATCTAAAAGGAAGACCTTCAAAATTGACATATTGAGACCAAATGCCAGAGGATGAGATATGAATAGAATGGTGTAAAGTTTTGGAAAGATCCATCATTACACATACCTTGACAAAATTTAGATTAGCCTGAATGGATCATCAATTTTATTAAAATCACCCAGTTTACTAACTAGTTACTGAAAGAGACTAGGATCTTGCATGACTAAAGAAAGATTAAAAAATATTACCCAAAATGGTGCCCTATAAATAACCACTAAAGTTACATAAAAAAAAGGGGCCCAAGGACACAAGAACACCCCTTGTTTGCCAATAAATGAGGGTTCATTTGACCACATAAAATGTTTATCTTGCACTGATTAAAATAACATTAGAAAGAAACCATTTACCAAAATTGAAAGATTAGGGGGTTTTAAAGTGGTCCAAGTACCTTCTAACTAGTTTAACATCACTTCTCAAGAGGGACATCTTCCAATGCATCTACCAATTACAACACTTTTCACCCTTTCCAATCTAATCTTGATGAGCTCTGAATCTAAAATTTCCATAATAAGAGGATTTTCAAAATAATTTAAAGGGATATTCCTAGGATAGGTCATTTCTTGGGTTATTTTTTGTGTTAGAATAGCTTCTTCATTCCTCTTTGATCCATTTACATCTTTTTCTTCCACCTCTATCACTTCTAGAGAAATCTAATTTATAGGTAAAAGGGAAGGGTTTGAATAAGGATATTCATTGAGAATATCTTCCTTAAAAATTATTCCATAGGAGTGAAAAGGGTTAGACATTCTCTTGCATATAGAATACACCAGAGCTTTATTAAAAACCCTAGCTGACCCTTTTAAAGATTTGGGTACTTACTGACTTGGAGAAGATTTTTTTCTTTTCTAGACAATATCTTCATCCAAAAAATAAAGGTGAAAGGAATAGTAGTATCAATATTGATTTGATTTTAATTTTCTCTAGCCCCTACCCAAACCATTCCTCACCATTGAGTCTGTCACTCCTACTCCTATGCCTAGATCCCCTCCTACCTAAAATGAACCTTTCTGACTACCACCCTTCTCCAACTTGAGCCCCCTTTAAACATCCTCTTCTACCTCTATCATTTTCCTATCATTAACATCATGTGTAGGGTGATAAACCCCCTCAATTTCCCTCACCTTCCCTTTCTCCACTTACAACACCTACGTCTACCCTCCTCCCACCATTGCTACTTTCACAATCATCATCATCCTCATGAAGATTTTTCAACATTCACCAGAAAATAAAATAGTATGATCCAAAAATCAAAAGTTTTGGTTGATAAATATTTCAATATCATAGAAAAAGCATAGTAAAATTGAATTCTTTGAGAAGAGATGTATTATTACTCAAGATCGCAATACAAATATATGCTTATCTTTGGGAAGAGATGTATGTCTTCACATTTCAAGTTAATTCTTGATTTATAAACATTTTGAAAGCATGGGGAGGATGTGGAAGGTCATAAATCTCAAGGGATATTAATTGGTTTAACTTCTAAGATTTAAAATAATACAAAATCCAAGGAATTACTATTTTTAGAAACTTACTATTTTTAGACTGTACTACTAAAATTGAAATTTGGGGCACTTCCATTGGGTTTTTGGGGGTCAAACTTCATTGAGAAAATCTATATTCCTTCTCAAAATTTTTTCCTCATTCTTATCATTCCAATATTTCAAATGGCAAGTCAATTGGAGCTATGGTGCAAAAGTTATGGCTCCCAGAAGTTTCATCATCAATTGGGGTGGAACTGTCACCCGAATTGTCACCTAAATTGTTTCTTGGATCATAGTATTTGGTTTAAAATATTAATAATAAGATAGGTCCACCATTATCAATGAAATAATAATTTGATTTAATTATGGGGTAGATACAAATCCATAAATAGTACTTATAATCACAACACTAAAAAGTGAAGAGGATAAAGACATAAGATAAACATTACATGGTTTTCCTAGAATATATACTTGGGCATATTTTGATATGTTATATATTTATATATGAATTGTAGTACATCAAATCACACTCTAAATTTAAAATTAGTTAATTAGAAAATTTGTAAGATGCATCCTAAAGTTACATTACTAGTTTAAGAAAATATTCAAAGACTACTTGATGTAGATTTTATTCAATATACAACTTACATCGAATGGGTATCTAATATCATTCTTGTGGTTAAAACTAATGGATAAATATTATGTTCTAAAAATTCTAGATATTTAAATAAGGCTTGCTCTAAATATGACTTTCCACTACCTAATATCGACATGATTATAGACTATATCATTGCATATGAGATGTTATCATTCATAGATGGGTTTATCGATTATTGTTTAACCATTTTTGGTATCAATGGTTTTAAATGAATAATATATTCAAGAGTGAATTAAATTATTCTTAAAATTAGGTGAATTAAATAATTTTATTTATGATATTCAATTTCAATGTTGAATTATTAAACATACTAAATATAAAAAGTCAATGGCAAATAGCATTTTGATTATGTAATCTAAATAAGAAATAATACTTAGCTTATGAAATGAAGTTAAAAAATATTTGAGTTATATATGTGTAGAAACAGGATTTTTTATGTTTAGGAAGTAGTCATCAGATTCTAGAAATATTCTTTCTAGTTGCCTAGACACTTATGTTGGCATGTGGACACTTGCATCAAAACTACTATCTAAATCTCATTGTATATAATGTTTTTTGTATCAAGACATGACCATTTTGGTTTTTATATTTTTTAACACATTTTTTGTATGCATTTGGATCTTACACACAAGCTATGTATCATTTTTTATATCTCAAACCCCTACCTCTCCACCTTAGATTAAATTATCTTTCCAAAAATGGGTTAGTAGGCTCATATTGTCAAGGTGACATCAAACATCCCTCTATCGATGAGAATTTCCTAAATATACAATACTCTAAGGAGGGCCTCAAACTTATGTAGTTATACCCTGTGTGTTAACATGACTCTAAACAATAGTGTATAATGCTACATACAAGTGCATGCAATGATCTAGCTTGTAACTTTAAAAATATGGCTCATGGGATATTCTTTAAATGTTTTAGACCTATAGTTTGACCACTTCTATGATTGATATGTAAATAGGTATGAATATGGAATAAATTAGTTATGGAGTTTGATATTGAGTAGTATGTTTAAGCATGAGAGGTGATTGTTTGATGTCCAAATGAATCAACTTTGACTTATATTTATACTAGTTATTTTAATATTATCCTCATTTAAGGGTTAATGACATTCTTAGGTTGACTTGTACACATTGAAATATTTGCATTTGAGTGTTTTTAAGGTAAGGATAGTTGTATTGGATTAGGTACAATATCATCAACATTATTGTCCTATCTTGAAAATAATTTTCTAATAAAGAGGCAAGTTGTTGAGGTTTTATAATTGATATTTAAGGATATATATCATATTTTAATCATTATGTGGCTATAGGTGACCTATAAAATTAGAGTAATCAAGGTTAGACTAAGAAATATGTAATTATATCTAGTGAGGTGGTGAATGTGAGCCTTTCAATTACAAGGAAGGTTAAATTAAAAGTTAGGGCCCTAAGATATTTTTGTCAAGTGTACAAGACTAGTTTAAAATATAAATCCAAATTTAAGCATCTACATCCCCCCGCCCCCAATTTCCCTTAATTTTGTAATACGTAAGGATGAAATTACTAGGTTAAAGGAAAGAGAGCTTACCATAGTGATTACAACACATCTTGTCTTTGTTTGATCCTACTTGAATTTTTTGTATGTATGAATGACATATAACCAAGAGCGTTTTATAGGTGTAATTACTGCATATAATATGAAATTGAATAATTTGAATATATTTAAAATAAAAAGATCAAGAAAGGAGTATACTTGTGTGTTGATACAACCATGTTTCCCCTTGGTATTTTGTCTTGGTAGAGATGATTCCTAGCTATAACATTGGAAATATATTCTCAATTGAACCTTAGAGATGTGAAGAGTGGAATTGGAGGGTGATAATTCCCCCAATCAGATATAAGGATGAATTTTATCCAATTCTATTAAGAGTGCATAATCTCAAACACATAACTCAAGTATAACTAATATATCCAATCTAGCCAATCTCACCTGAGTCAAATTATGTAACCATATCAACCCAAAATAATAGAATCATAGTTCTAAATCCATAGAAGGTGAAATATATTTATCACACTAATAAAATAGATCCAATTATTATAGATAGATAAAGGACCAAACATTGCATCATTATAAGGTTGGTGCATAAATGTTTGTATAATTATAAAGTGTATCTATAATTTTGTGAATGTTCATGTTGAATATGTCTCAATATAGATTATCTATAAAAAATTTATACTCTAATTTGTAACATGTATATATCACAAATATAAAAATCTTTGTCCCAAATGTATATTTGAATCAAGTAAACTATGGAAATTGAATCAAATTATGCCCATTCTATCAATTGTATGTATGTGGAGTCATGTATTCTATGATATTTCCCCACTCTTGAGGTGAGGGTATTGAAAAAGTGAATATCACCTTATCTCAAAAGGATAAGATAAATATGTTTTATTTTTATAAATCATGTAGTAAAGAAGCATATAATAGTGTCATGTCAAAGTAGATATATCAATAAAAATCATAATATGCATACATAATAAGACCTAAGATACATGATGAATCATGGAAACATGTAGAAGATAAAAACCTTAGCATATAATTAATCGTACATGAAAGAGTACTCAAATGTCACACAAAGAGGGGTCCAAGGAGACCACAAACAAGGGGAATATTCAAACATTATACACTCAAGTGGAATACATGCAAAAATGTCTACACACCAAATAAATAACACTCAAGGTATTGTGTAAGTAGATTGACATGTTTAAATGTTTCACAAGAAATAAAAAGAAGCATTATAAAATTACACTCAAATAATTTAATGTAAATATATTAAGTAATGAGATGCAACTAGCATAAGCATATCATACTAGTCCTGCATATATGTGTTATCAAAATGTAATGTAGAATAACATATCAAATACATTGCGTAAGATATAAACATGATTATAAACATATGTAATATATATAATATCAGTAATATAATGTAAAATTATCATCAAATAATAGAACCTATGTCAATCATGATCATATATAATTAAGATGTCCCCAATGTAGTGTATCACACTAGAAGAGGAAAGGTCCAACATCTACATGCTTGAGTATCATGGTCTAATGTATCCTTGTATCACACTCAATTACCCATGAAACATATGTGTGTATAGAAATGATATGTTATCTACTAACATAAATTAAAAACCATATGAAAAATCTAGAAAATATGTGAAATGTTATATATTTTTAATATTTTTGAATAATTTGAATGTTTTTTATTTTCTTGAATATTTATTTTTTTTAGAATTTTGGAAATTTTTAGAATGATTGAAAAGAGAGTTCTAGCTGATGATACAATATAAGGGATTCTCATAAGGTTCTTTATACTTTGAATATGGTATAATAAATTGGTCATGTTGTCAATGATCATAAATATGTGCCAAATCTGAATGTATAGAATTTGTGATGCTTTGTATATGTCTCATAAAACTTTGTGGTTTTGAAGTATGAGGAGAAGTAGTGGTTCATGGAACCCATTATTGATTTTTATTTAGTTTACATGGATTTAAAATGATTGGAACAAGTTTATGTGCCTTTAAAGTGTTTTAAAATGCACAATTTCTCCAATGATCTCAAGATGAGGATAATAATCTATGAGGTGTGGTAAATGGATAACATTTACTAAATTAAATGTGGCATACATGTGCATAGAAGAATCACAAAGTGTATCATATTATTTTGGTAAGTTCATACTTGATATCTTTGGTTTGACTGCATCTATATTTGGTTTTGGATCTATTGGTGATGGATTAAACCAATAGGTATAGGTCTTATAGGTATGAATATATTATGTGGTAAGTTATCAAGTGGATCAAAAATGAGATTTTTGAATTGTTCATCTAAAGATTGTTTACCAATAAGCAATTATAATGCAAGGGTCTTAATTTTAGGAAAGGATTAAAGGTGGCCCTTTTGCAACCACATTTGAAATTTTAGATTTGTCAAGTCTCTTGTTTTTGGACATTTTTTATTTTAAATCTTGTTTTAAACATTTGATGTGCCCATTACTATTTTTTTAACATTGCCTTTTATAATTGTTCCTTTTCATCTTATTTTTTTTTATAATTTCACTTTTTCCTCTTGATCTTTTTGTAACATATCTTTCTCTAAATTTGCCTTTTGAGTATTTTATTTCTCTAAATTTTTCATTTGCAATTGTTTTTGCTCTAAATTATCCTTTGCTACCCATACTTGTTCCTTTTACACTTGTGTTTTAAGAGAGGTACTCATAATGTGAGTGGGTTGCCTGATTTATGCATCTATTATAGGAACCCCACTTTCAATTGTACTTTGTATTTTCCTCTTCAAACCAAACAATAATTTATATAATGCTCATGTATTTAATGATATTCATAATAGTATTTTCATCATCTAAGACGAAGTATAAGAGTTAATTTGATCACTTTATTTCAAAGCATTTCCCTTAGAATATCACTTAGACACTTATTAGAATTTTATTTACTTTTTGAATCACTAGTTGTAGATGAATTATCTTTTAGATTCTTATTTTGATATGAAATTGTGTTGGGTATAAAAGTTCTAGTTGAAGATGAAAACACATGTTTAACACTAACATATTTTGGATTACGTAGGTACATAATCTAATTTTACAACTATGTGATCTTTTCACTAATTTTTTTTATAAATCTTCTATCAACTTTGTAATAAGGTTCATTTGATATTTAAGGGCTTCATTATCAGAGTTGTTTCTAGAATCTAGATAATGAAAGTGCTATGGAGATGTGATCACATGAGTTGAATCAAGTGCACACCACATAGATGCTAAAGCAATTTGAAAATAACACAAGAAGATAAATTGCACAAGATAAAATGGAGAAAACCAAAATCTGATGAACATGAGATGGCCAAAGTGAGGAATACATATAGGAGAGTACGAAAGTAACTCCTCCACAAAAGGTGGACAAGGCACCCCAAGAATAGACAGCAACTCCTCCATGAAAGGTGGTGACAAGGTGATAAGAATACAGAAGTAACTCCCATCAAGGGAGTTACCTATGACATTCTTATGACACCTATGCCACATCAATGACACACACCTCCACATAAGCTAGCCTATCCCACAAATGTAGGAAAACTCCATGTATGCACAAGAAATACAATTTCCCTCATTAATAAATAGGGAAAAATAAAAACCTACACTAATACCCCCCATAAGCATAGCTTAGGTGGGCAGTGTGGAAATATAAAATGGGTCTTGGAAACTAGGCCTGATGAGGTACCCGTGTACAAATGTAATCTCCCATAAGATAGATAAAAGGAGAAAACCCATAGGAAAAAACTCCCCCCCCAAAAGAGAGACATAAAAGAAAGAAGAGGATAGTGGGCCCCCCTTGAAGATGATGCTGCTACAGATGTAGATCGCACCCCAAGAAGAGCTCATAGATGAATGAACTTACTCTTGGTGAAAGGTTTGGTGAAGATGTCTGCAACCTACTCTAAATACTGGCAAAATATCAAGTCAATGACCTAACTATGAATAAGCTCCTAAATGAAATGCATGTGAATCTCTATGTGCTTGGTCTGCTGGTGCTGAACCAGATTCTTACAAATCTAAATGGTACTCTAGTTGTCATAATAAATGATGGTGGGCTACTTGATAGGAATGCCAAACTTAGAAAGTATCCCTTAAAGCCAAATAGCCTCAGTAGCTACATTAACAACTCCCTTATACTCTACCTCTATGGATGATATAGCAATAGCATTCTGCTTCTTACTAGACCAATTGATAAGACCAAAACCTAGAGAGAAATTGTAACCAAAAGTGGACTTGCGAGTCTGTGAATCACCAGCCCAGTCTGAATCTGTATATCTAACCAAGTCAACCTCTATGCCAAATCTATAATGAATTTTGTATCTATGTGAACCTTATATGTAATGCAAGATCCTCTTAACTGCTTTCTAATGTAGCTCATGAGGTTCATGCATGAATCTGGAGACAAGTCCCACCGTATATGATATGTTAGTCTTGGTGTAACTCAAGTAGATGAGACTACCAATAAGTTGTCGATACTAAGTGGCATCAACCAATGGTGAAGAATAATCAGCCTCAAGCTTGACTCTTGATAGAAAGGGAGTCTAAGATGGCTTGTAATCAGCCATGTGAAATTGAGCCAATAAATTAAGAGCATACTTAGGCTGTGCAAGAGAAATCCTTGAATTTGACTGTGAGATCTTGATGCCAAGGAAGTAGTGCAACAAACCCAAGTTTTTCATGTCAAATATATCCTAAAGAGGTGCCTTCACTACTACAATAGCTGATGAAGAACTCTCAGTGATCAAAAGGTCATCAACATATAGAACCAAAATCAAGAGCAAATCATCCTGCTACAAGAAGTAGACATTGGGATCAGAATGGCACCTAGTGAAACCCACTATGAGAAGGAAGGAATCCATCTTGGCATACCAAGCTCGAGGGGCCTATTTAAGGCCATAGATAGATTTCCTAAGTCTACATACTAAGGAAGAATCTTGAACAAATCCTGGTGGCTGCTCCATGTAGATCTCCTCCTCTAGGTCTCTGTGAAGAAAGGCACTCTTCACATCCATCTATTGCACATCCCAACCATGTGTTGTGGTAATAGTCAAGGTGAGTCATATAGAATTCATCTTTACAATGGGTGTAAAGGTCTCTGAGCTGCCACCTGTGAGAAACCCTTGGTGACCAATCACACCTTATACTTATCAACTGACTCATCTACTACAAACTTGGTTTGATATATCCACCTACATCAAACCATCTTTCTTCCCTTAGGAAGTGAAGTCAAATCCCAAGTGTGATTTTTGATTAAGGAAGAATATTCTTCCTCCATAGCATTATCCCACTCAGGTACCCCCGATGCCTCTTAAAAAGTTTGAGGATCTAAAATTGTAATAGAGAAGGCATGTGGATCTCTCTAAAAATCCCTTGTAGTACATATGTCATCTGTGAGATCTCCTACCCAAGTGCTAGCACTCTCAAGTGTCTCTCTAGCCCAAAGTGGCCTGAAAGTGGGCGAGTCAAGTGCTAAATCCTCATCCTCAAGCTAACTAGAGGTGGATGCTCTGCATCACTATCCTCATTGTCTGAACTCGAAGAAGATGAAGATGTCTCTAGCTCAAGAACCTATTGTGGCTGATCTGAATCTGATGAGGAATCATTATGAAGAAGTAGATCCAATGAGAGAGAATAAGTGTCAAGTGTTGAGTCTCTAGGACTCTCTTGAAAATGGACACTTCTCTCAATGAATAACTCATGAGTGACTAGATCTATAAGGTGATATCCCTTAATAACATCTGGATATCATACAAAGATGCAAGGCTTGGACTGACATTTTATAGCTTTGCATTTCTTCTTTAGAATGTAGGCCATGGTTGGGGATCTAAAAACCGTAAGGTGCTCAACATTAGGTTTCTTTTTATGCCAAGCTTCAAAGGGTGTTATCCCTTTCAAAGCTTTGTGAGGAACCCTATTTTGAATGTAGTAAGCACAATTGATGGCTTTGGCCTAGAACTGTGGTGCTAAGGATTTGAATTGAATCATATAGCTACACATCTCTTTCAAGAACCTATTTTTGCATTCTACAACCCCATTCTATGATGGACTGTAGGTGACTGTGTGCTACAAATCAATCCCCTATGTGGTGCAAAACCACTCAAACCTGATGCTGACATACTTCCATCCATTATCAATTTGAAGAACCTTGATGGATTTCTCACTCTATTTCTCAACAAGAGCCTTGAAGTCTATAAAATTTTCAAACACTTCAGACTTTTGTTTGAGAAAATATATCCAAGTGTAACTAGAAAAATCATCAATGAAAGTGAGGATGTACTTGGTCCTTGTGAAAGATGGTTTGGGAAAGGGTCATGATACATCACTTTGGACTAACTCCAAAGGTTGTGAAGCCCTCCAAGCTTTGCCTTTATCAAATTTTGCTTCAGGATGCTTCCCAAGGGAGCACCCCTCACAAAGTCCTTTTGAGAATTAGACATGAGGCAAGCCAATGACCATGTCATTTTTGCAAAGTTGCTCAAGGTAGTGGTAGTTAAGGTGGCCAAACCACTCATGCCACAATTTGATAACTCCATCTAAATGAGTTAGCAATGCTATTAGAGAAGAATCTAATACAAAATGTGAGAAGGTGTATAACCTAGCTTGGTGATCTTCCCTACCCACTGCCACTGTAGTATCACTATGCAACTCCGTGATAGCCACTAAATTTGGTGAAAACTCAACTCTCATGCCCTGACCAATGTGAGTGATTTGGTACACTAATAAGAGATTGGTTGAAAGAGAAGGAACACTTAGAACATTGTTTAATGTTCCTCCTTCCATTTTAGCTGACCCTCTCCCTACAATGGAAACTAATGTGTCATCACCCAAACTAATTGAAGTCATGCTACAAGGCTCTAAAGATGAAAAATCAACTAGTGAAGAGCCCATGTGATGAGAAGCACCTAATTCGATGACCCATGAAGATGTGGAAGCTATTATAGCTACAAGGGCCTTGCCCTTTTCTTTCTCCTTACCCTTGCCTTTTGCCTTGGTAGAATCTTGGGTAGATGAATTCTACTTGATGGACTCAGGAACACCTATGTTGTTCTTCTCTAAAAGATGAGTTAGGTGATATATTCGTTTCTTCATGCATTTGTGTTCATCATGCCCTATCTTTTTACAATAGGCACACTTAACCTTATCCTTTTTAGGTTTAGCATTGGAAGATGAAGACTCAGTGTTGTTTTTTGCAAGATTGGTGTTTTCTTTCTTCTTCTCTTGGTCCTTGTTCTTTTTCTTCTTCTCCTTAGTTGAAGTCTTATCCTTACCATTTCCAACTATCAAATATTGGGGTTGAGTAGACTTCATTGTGCCCATTTGAATTAGATTATGTTGATCCCAAGTCAAGTTGGCAATGAATGAATCCAAAGAAGGCATTTTCCATGTAGTGCCAGGGGCATTTATTGTGGCATGGAAACTTGAGACAAAGACTAAATAGCTTGAACCTAACTTTGTGAGAATAGAGATAATGAGTTTATCATCTTTCTTCTCTATCCTGAATTCTTTCAATTGCAATCTAAGGGCCTTAAACTTAGTGAATAAGTCCTGTAGGGTGTCAATGTTTCTAGGACTTAGACTTATGAGTTCATTTTCGAGCTCATGACCTCTCATCTCATCAAGCTTCCCAAATAACTTTTCTAAGGTGTCTCATATGTAATTAAGAGTCTAGGAGGATTCTAAATGGAAGATAAGTTCTAGAGACATAGACAAGCTCAGTAATCCATACGCTTCATCACTACGGTTGTACCACTTGACCTTTTCAGCATCAGTGTTGGGTTCTACTTTAGTACCCATGGTGATCCTATACAACCCTTTGCTTCTAAGAATGATTGACATTTTAACCTTCTATTCATGATAGTTAAAGGGTGTTAGAGGTTTAAGTTGAAAATAATCCATTTTTATCTAAATTTAGGTGAAATTGTGTTTATTGCAAGTTGTGAAATTATGCAAAAAGGAGAATGAAAGCAAAGATTTGCAAGTTGTGAAAAGTAATCACACCCCTCCAAAATATTGAGCCCCCCCCAAATATGAAAGTGCATAATCAAAAGACGTCAGACTTAGCTAATAATGCATCTTAGAGCAATCGGTGCAAGACTAAAGCAAACAGGACGTCGGACTCAGTCAAAAATGCGTCTCGAGAGACCCAAATTTTTGGCACTTTATAAAATAGTGAATTTTTAACAAATAACAAGCCTAAATTTTGGATAATTGAATTACAAACACTTTTTCAAAAAATGGCACCTAAATTTGAGCTACTGTTTGCAAGATATTAAAGGTTCAATTTTCCCATAAACTAGTGTTTTTTGTAAAAAAAGCACTAAAACATTTAAAAAATGCCTATTTTGAGAGAGAAAGTGGCATTCCAACCACTCATTGGATTTGGCATAGAATGAGGAGTCCAAAGGAGGTTTTTGTGAGGGGGAATTGGCCTACCACCAACTTGGGCCTCACCCTTCATCTTCGATAGACGAAGATACAAGTTTAAAAAGAAAACCCCCAAATTACAAAACTGTCTATAAAATTAAATATTCAGTCAAATTGATTGATTTTTGTTTTAACAAGTCAATTTTAATTAAAAAAATTAGAAAAAAGATAGAATTGAAGGATTCCATGTGTCCAAGGGGTGCCACATGGGACGCCAAGTAAGGAAGGGGTGCCTAAAAGGGCACAGTCCAAAATTTATCTTGTAGGAAAGACAAAAAAAGAGACCTATTGGAAATGCCGCACGGCCTGGCACCTTACTGGAGAAAGGATTGAAGACCAAAAGCTAGGTGTAGAAATAAATATGCTTGCAAAAAAATGAACCTACAGATTGAGCATCGTACGGCCTGGTTAGGTGTTGAAGCTTGGCATGGCAGGACACAAGTATTGCTACTAGAACTGAAGGCATCCAGCTGGAAGGAGTGTGGTGAAAAGTTGGAAGGACTAGGCATAGACTTGTAGAAGCTTGGTGTGGAATTAATGCTGCTCCTCCCTCTACTACTCCACACAACAATTGTGCCCAAGAATAACAACAAAACTAGCACCTGAAGTGAAGACAACCAAGACACCAAAAGGTTAAGGATTCCCAAGAAAACAATACTAGAAATGATATATATTTTTAATTTTAGATCAGATTTAGAAATTAAAAAAGCAAAGAGAACTCCACTCCTCTTGATTTCAAAATGAAATAAAAGCATAACCAAACACATTACCATTCTTGCTCTGATACCATATCAGAGTTGTTGCCAGAATCTGGATAATGCGTGTGCAATGGAGATGTGATCACATGAGTTGAAGTAAGTGCACACCACATAGATGCTAAAGCAATTAGAAAATAACACAAGAAGATAAATTGCACAAGACAAAATGGAGAAAACCAAAATTTAATTAACATGAGATGGCCAAAGTGAGGAATACATATAGGAGAGTATGAAAGTAACTCCTCCACAAAAGGTGGACAAGGCACCCCAAGAATAGATAGTAACTCCTCCATGTAAGGTGGTGACAAGGTGTTAATAATAGAAAATTAACTCCCATCAAGGGAGTTACCTATGACATTCTTATGACACATATGACACATCTATGACACACACCTCCACATAAGCTAGCCTATACCACAAATATAGGAAAACTCCATGTATGCACAAGAAATACAATTTCCCTAATTAATAAATAGGGAAAAATAAAAAATTGCAATAATATCATAAGCATAAACTCTAAGTTTTTGAGATTGAATATGTATACACACACCATATAGAGGAGATGTGAATGGTGGAGGGGTTTGAGGAAAGATGTATTGATTACCTTCATTTGAAACCATAAGATAAGCCCCATTACCCATTATAAAATTGATAGCTTAGACCTTGTTATAAAAATGATAGCTATCACCCACCTTAAGGTGAGGAAGAGGAAGAGGCTCAATATTATTAAATTAAGATTTGTAAAGATAGATTGTATTTTGATCTTGTTTCAAAACACTCTCTTTAAATTGATCAATTTGGTTACTCCATTTGATTATATCTTTGATTGATTTAGTAATGTATGGAAAATAACAAGCAAGTATTACCATCATATATTGTATAATGAAATAATTACTAAATATATACACATTAAACATGATTGATTCCTTTGTATAAATGCAAATCTAATTTTAAGATTTTAAAAAATCATAGATCATAAATTAGGAAGCCATAGTTCAAACAATGGTTTTGCACAAGAAGACTCAGAGATCGAGTTCACCAAATTTTTAAGCCTATTTGGTATCAAGGTTTCAAAAGGAATAGGATATTCAAGAGTGAATTAAACTATTCGTAAAGGCATGCTAATTAAATAATCTAGTTTAAGATATCCAATTTCATGTTGAATTACAAAAAATAATAAATATATAAAGTATAATGCCAAACAATATTTTGATTATGTAATCATGAAGACAAAAAAAAAAAAGCTTATACAATGAAGTTGATTTAACTTATTTTGGAATAATGGATTTTTATTCATATTTTAGTTAAGGGTCTAGATTAATAAATTAGTATATAATATTACAATAATTATAGTCCTAATTTGTATAATTTATTTGTCTTTTTTACCTTTCTAAAAATAGTAATAAATTAGGGGAATATAACTTAGCTTGAAACTAGACTAAGATGAATGAAATAGAGGTTGAAACTAGCTGTGCAGGTTTGGGACAATGTCATGAACTTAGATCTAGATTTCATTCAGTGAAAGGATAGGAGCACTAAAAATAAGACACTCTGGGGTCTGACACTATTATCCACTCCTACCACTATTGTCCACAGTGGTCATAGAGACCTAAATTTTTTGGATTATATGTGTTATTCCTATGTGAGATTTCCTATGAAATCTTGATTGTTGATTATCGATGAAACTTGTTGTAGATATATTTTAATCTTCAAACTCTAACCTTCCATCATGCTTGATAAATGGGACTTGAATCATTAAAAAAAAGGTAATTTAGTGTGTCTAATATGTACTAAATGTGTGATATACTTCCCTTATGTGGACATACTGCCTACATACCAATACTCCAAAGAGGGATCAAGCCATATGTAGTTCTCCCACCTAATGTGATTTGTGAAATAGTGTGATGTAGATGAAAAAAATTTAAATTGAGAGTGTTTGAGGTGGTTAGGGACTAGTATGAGAGTCTAAATATGTTTTTAGTTGTGTTGGGTGACTGTATGTAGAGAATAGGGAAGTTTACATTAGTAATTTTCTTGTATTCTTGCTTGATTTATAATATTTGTCACTTCCCTTTGTAAATGAACTTTGATTAGGATTTTATAAGGAAACATTGGTCATGTATTAGATGTATTCATGTTAGGCCAACATAATGAAGGATAGGAATAAAATGAAAATGACCATAAGGGCTCAAACCACAAATGAACAAGAGCACCAAAAATGGAACACCCTAGGGTCTGGCACTATAGTATAGGTATGACACTCCTATCCTATAGGCTTTGGACCTAGGTGGATAGGATTAGCCTAGGAAATATGGTTTGGTTGAGTTGAAATTAGGGTTTAGAGGATTTTGGATGACTGACAATGAGTGAAAAGGTGTCTAGAAGGGTCATAAGAGCATGTAAGAAGGACCTATGGATTGGATGTCATAAGCCACACTAAAACTACCAAGTTGGACATTTTATATGACTATATTTTCCACCCCTTTATTCTAGTGATGTAGTAAAGTGAAATACTAGGATAAAGGAAAAGTATAAAGTGTACCTGAACTTACCTATAAGGGTGAAGCCCATGAAGATGTGTGATTCTAAGTGTGCATAAAGAGATCACATCATGAATTTTAAATTTGTAAGAGAAAATAAAGAGTAGATTATTTCTTACTATACATGATATGTCTAAAATAAGAATGTACAAAATATAGGTAAGATAAAGAGGAAGAAAAAGGAATGAACACACCTCACTAGGTATGTGAACTAATATAAAACCTTTTATGATGTTGAGTGATGTTTAAATAATGTTAGGTATGTGCTAAACCAAGATTAATATTGAAAATTAAGTTGAGTGCTCAATTCCCTAAGGGTGGTTTAAGAATATAAAGGTTATCCCTTTGGCTCCATCATTGCCCACTAAGTGAAGCTATGTGATCATGCGTGTGTTAATCAATGTTTTGACTATGTTTCTAATCCTTATAATTAGGTAGCACAAGAATACAAAGGATAGCTAGTCCTTTGGCTCCATAATTTCCCACTAAGTGAACCTATGAATTGATACAATCATGAATATGTGTCATATGATATGGGTCCTAAATCCCATGAATTCTCTATAATCTAACAATGTGGCATGGATAGTCTAATGTGTACCGAGAACTAGGCCAATATTTGCCACTCCAAAAGATGGAGATTAGGCTTATATGAAAGCTAGTCTGAAATGATTCTAACCACCTATATATAATAAGACACACAACTACCAAGAATACCTAGGTAATGAAATTAACTAAAAAGAAAAGAAGACAAATGTGCCACACACATTCTCATCGATCATTAGTGTCTATAACATGGATTATGATCTAGAAGTTGTACCAACTACCCAATCTAAAAATAGAAGTGAGATCCATCATGTTGTGCATGATGCCCCCTATGTCTGGATTCTCTAAGAAAAAATTATACTAAAACTATTGAATTTGAAGTAAATTATAGCTTGATAAAGCTATAACTGGTCTTACCTTTCTATCTATTTCTAAAAAATCTACTTTTTCTATTATTTGGATAGGAACATTGAAAATAGGATACTTTGCTATCTGGCACTATAGTCCAAGTATGGTGCTTTTGTATTTTGTTTCTTTTTATCACTATTCTATATTCATCACTATTTTCTTGGTATGTTCTATCTAATTTGAGGTATGGCTATTGTTTTGAGTGTTTTTAAGACTATTTTTTGACCAGTAAAAGTCCTCGATCTCTATGAAAAAACCCCTATTTATTGCCCCCTCTTCTAATGGTAGGAATGAAGACCCTAAAATGATTTCCATTAGAATAAATATCCCTACAAGTGTGCCATGTTATGAAATACATGATATAGTAATGATAATCAAAAATATGTCTCAAAATATAACATAATTTGTATTGGAGATTGTTAGATCAATAGGGGTATGCCTAAATAGATGTAATAATGTAAATAGAATGTGTAGTATACTAAAATAAAACTATAAATATAGTTAGTTGTTAGTTTTCAAGGAGGGATGGAGCATGACGTCCATCATGGCATCCAATTAAATCAAGATAATGTATGATGTGGATCATAGCATTACAAACAATTTATAAGCAATAAACAAACAAACACACAAGGAAAGAAGCAAAATGCACAAAAAAGTGGCCAAGGGGCCAAGGAAATAAGGGACATGGGCACATGACACTCAAATAGGGAAAGAAAGCATACAAGGCATGGTCAAATGCCCACATACACATAAAATTGAAAATAAGGAAGGTTGGCATGAGGGCCATAAGCACATAGAAGAGTAAAAGTAAAGGACACTAGAAAATGTCCTCAGACACACACAAAAGAAAAACTAGGAAATAAGAAATGAAATCATCTATATACTCAAATAAATAAAAGGAGGCATGTAAATGTTAAAAATACCATCACATCTAACTAATCAGATCAAGAAGTGAAAGTATGCAAAATATGGATTACTTTCTAGGTAGATGCTAAGAAATACTTATGTGATATATATTAGTGAGTGTCGATAGAGTAATCTATGTAATCTATTAAGTAATGTACATCAACATGATAACTAGAGTGTGTGGTGTAGGAATGAAATAACATGGATGGTGTAGTCATGTAGAATATTCCTGCAGTGGGTAGATATGTCAATGTATGTCTTGAATGTAAAAGTAGGATGCCCCCTCAATGGGTAAAGTAAAGCAATCAAGGATCTGGGTGTCACTGCCCATAGAAAAAGAAGATCAAGTGAAGCATGGTAGTGTAGATAATTTTACAAACAATAGCATAGAATAAAAAAATGTAAGTCTAGCATGGTAGTAGAAATGTAAAGCATGGATAATGCATATAGTTGAAATGTTTCTGATGTTTTTGATTTATTTGAATGTTTTTGTATTTTGAAATGTTATATTATTTTTATATTTTGGAATAAGCTATATAAAAATAAGCATAAGGAAACTATGTACAAGTAAGCTAAGAAATTATGTACAAGTAAGACTAAGAAGAAATGATACTAATCGATGAATCTCATGAGAGACTCCCTATCCTGGTATCCTATATTAGGGTGAGGGGTCATGCATGATTGTGAAGCATTATGGAAGGGATGAGATTGAGACTCTAAAATCTATGTATGTTTTAAATTCTCTAAAATCTCTATAGGGGAAACTGACTATGGGGTCCCCTTGTAACTCTGAGAAGTGGATACAACTATGGGGCTCTTAAGGACCCATCTAATAATAGAAGAATATCTCTACAAGTGTGCTCTATGTGTAAAGGCATGAGACCTCAATGATACTACTCTGAGTGTGAATATTGTAGCTAAAAAATATCTAGATTCCTAAAAATATTATTGATGTAATTTTTAGTAGAAGTGGATGTAAGATATCACTTTGTGCATATCAGCTCCATGGTTATTGTATCACTATCTGAAACCTGATGGCCAACTAAATAAGTGGCCATATTTCTTATTCTATGTAGGAACATGAACTTTATCTAATGCTATTTATGGTGTACTAATTGTAGCTATATATGGAGACTTTGTAAGGCATAACCTCAATAGATGCACAACTAAAACTATTTGTTCTAAAGGAAGCTCATCTATCTATAATCATAGTGGATTGCTACATGAAATAACACCATGTGGCCTCTACTATGATGCATCTTACTAAGCAATAGATCAAGTTCTAACTATAACCTATGATTAGGGATCATGTAATCTCAATCATAGTGGGTTGTTATGTGAAATAGGTCCCTAAAAACTCAATTATAGTCAATATCTAACTGGAGTAGTACTCTATGATGTGGGTTTATGTAATATTTACTATAGTGGGTTGTTACATGAAATAAGACCCTAAAAAATCTACTACGGTGCTTGTGACTATGTTGGATATGTATATGGAACTTTACTATGTACTCCATGGACTAAATTACTATATATAGATTGATCTCATTGTAATAGTCTCCAAATCCTCTGAGTATATGGGATAAGAGATCTCCTATGAGGCTTTGCCTTGGAAACCACATTACTCTTATGACGAGTAACTAATTATTATTATGAAGGAATGTCCTAGGATGACTCAATCATGGAGGATTGAGGTCTATGGATTCACATGGAGTTTATCTCACTTCCCTTGATGTGAATGTTATAATACCATTATTAACACATTTACTAATATAGTCCCTGAGTCCATAACAATCATTATCTCTGTGTCCACAAATATGGTGATAGTTATATAATGGCTAATGTGGTTGTCTATGTAAGAGATGTAGATCTTGATGATGAGTAGAAGGTAATTTTATTAACCTCATATCTAGTAGTGCTAATAATATGACATTTAGGCTATCCCACTCTGAATCAAATTGTAGTGGTGCCCTACTATTGTTCTTTGTAATGCATACTATAGGTGGTGCTCTAGAAACTAGCTATCTATTCTTAATTGGTTGATTTTATAGCTATTGTCTCCTATCTTGTTTGGTAAATGGTGGATTTTATGTGATAGGAGCTATAGATGGAGGTAATGCTATGAAATCTAGAGTAACCTGATCAATTGAATCTAACTCAATCAATTCAAATTTCTTCTCCAAGGCTAAAAATTTATAACATAAGTGCCTAAAGGAATAATCTAGCTGATATAATATATGATCTAAGAGGGGTTAGGAAAATCCCATTAATAAAGATATGTTGAGCCTCTAAATATGTTGGTTAATAGGTTAATTATAGCATGTGAGTCTAAATCTTAAGATATAATCACTAACTAGATCTAAAGGATTCTAATGGAATGTAGAAATTTTCTCATATGTAACATGAGGGTTCATGTTTGCTATGTAATATCTAATAAATTCTTCCTCTAATTCATCATGTGTATGCAAGGAACCAATAGGTAGTATATGAAAACTAATTTTGTGCATTAACCACTAATGTCTATTGGAAAAACTTAAGTAGAATCAAAGGATTCACATGAGATGGCAAAGCCTTACAAAAGGATTTTAGGTGTATGAATGGATCTTTATTTCCATAAAATTGAGGCAATGATGGTATCTAAAAATTCTTAGGCAATGAAGTTTTGAAAAATGTCTTTAGAAGAGGGTTACCATGCAAGTCATTAGCATATATACAAGACTTATAAGCCTTGTTTTCCAAAGTAAGGAGATGTACTTGGTGTTTTAATTCACCAATTACATGCATTAAATAAATAATATCTTGGGGTTTTATATTATCATATTGAAGTGGTTCATTTAAATATTGAATTTGATCATTTGTTTTATCCATGGGAATGCTACATTTAGAAATTAGATTATATAGAAGGGGTGTGCTCACTTGAACCTTTGGAGGAATGGTAACTTGGACCTTAGTAAAGGGATGTGGGATACCATTCTCTTTGGGTGAAGAGTGAGAAATAGGTGCTACTATAGTAGGGGTGGATTGGGAGCTTCATTGGTATCTTTAGTTTTTAGTGAATCACATTCTAATTGAATAGAAGATGTGATGTTATCATTGACATGTGCATCATTTTTGAAATAGAATCATGAATAGATGTAGAAGCAACATTTTATAATGCATTATATTTGAGAGGAGTGAGAGAAGATTTAGAATCATGAGATGAATTTTAATCTTCACTATATGAATAATAGTCATCATTATTTCCCGTATTGTCACAATCAAAATTTTGTTCATTTGAAAGAGGACAAGTAGAAGTATCACTTTCATATTCACTCTCATTGTCATATTAATTTTTATGTTCACTATTATACTCATTATCACTAGGGAGAGGGGTAAGAGAAGATGTTAATTCTTTTCTAATATGTAATAAATTGTCATGTGAAATTGGAATACCGTGTGCATCTATGTTATCCTTGAATGGAGTGCATGCATTATTTTCATTTGCAATATGAGAAGTAAGAGTAAGAGAGTTATCAGTTAGACATTATTTTGTCATTGTTTGAGATGATGAAGTAAATTTAAGAACATGAGATTGATCATTTGAATTATGCATTGGTATTTTAATTCTACTGTGTTTATATTTTTGTAATTTGAACATAGCAGTAGCAAAAGAGAGAGAGAAAGAGAGAATAGGTTCAAATGGAAGAAAATTATTACCAATGAGAGGTTCACTTGGAAATTCATGGCTAATTTGTACATTTGACCTATTGTGCATATGAGAATGAGGTGAAAAATAACTTTCCCATTTATCAAAATTATTTATTGTAGAAGAGGTAAGAAAAGAGATAGGTTTAAGAGAAGAAGGTTCATCAACTTTTTCTTCACTATCACTTTCATGTGCATCATCATATTCCTCATTACAACAATAGTAATTTCATTCATTATAAATAAAATTATTTTCCACATTTTTGGCTAATGTGCAATTTGGAAAATTTGTCCATTCATTATCATAATTATATGATAAATTTAGAAATTTATCTATGATATGAGAGGGAAGAAGTGCCTTAGTGAACATTGTATTGCTTTCACCAAAGAGACTATATAAAATTACTAATAATAAAATAAATGTAAAAATAACAACTAACATAGATATTTTTAAATTGTTTTTGACACTCTAAATAATTTTCAAAAATATCAAAAATTTTATCTAAAAATTGTAGAGTAAGGCTTAGGGTTTGAGGACCTAGTTTGGATATCTAGGGTTTTGGGTTGGAGTTGTATAATTTTGAAATTTATTGCAATAATTAACATTATATATTAAATTTGAATAAAACAATGTACAAAAATTTATACAAAAATCAAAATTTTGAAATTTCATTTTTTCACAAAAATGTGAAGGAAAAACTCTAGGGGTACCTAGGGTTTGAGATTTGTTCAAAGTAAGTTGGGTTCACCAAATGATTTAACCTATTTTGGAATCATGGAGTTTTATTCCTATTTTAGTTAAGGCTATGGATTAATAAATTAATAAATAATATTGTAATCATTACAGTCCTAATTTGTATAAATTATTTGTCTTTTTCACCATTCTAAAAATAGTAATAAATTAGGAGATATATAACTTAACTTGAAACTAGACTGAGATAGATTAAATAGAGGCTAAAATTGGTTGTGCAAGATTGGGATAGTGTTGTGAACCTAGATCTAGCTTGCATTTGATGAAAGGATAGGAGCACCAAAAATAAGACACTTTGGGATCTAACATTTTTATCCACTCCTACTTTTTTTGTCCAAACTAGTCACAGAGACCTAATTTTTTAAAGTTCTTTGTGTTGTTTCTGTGTGAGCCTGCCTATAAAATCTTGAGTGTTGATTATTGATGGAACTCATTGTATAGTTGTTTTAATATTAAAAACCTAACCCTCCATCATGTTTGATAAGCAAGATTTGAATCACTTGAAAAGGGGGGGTTAGTGTGTTTAAGATGCACTGAACATGTGATCCATACCCCATGTGTGAGCATGTTTCTTATATAGGAAATTATCTCAGGCACTTTATTGAAAAAAGATATCCTTCAAGATTTTTTTTTGGGTTCACTTTCTCAAAGAAAGATCCTTTACAGAAAGTATTTTGGACACTTTGATTCAAAATTACCCTTTAGGATTTTTTAAAATGACCCTCTTTAAAGAAATGACCCTTCAGGGAAATTGTTTAATGTAAAATGTTCAAAATAATTCTCAACACTTAAAAAAAATTAAAAAACAAAACTCTAGAATGAATTACAACACTTAGACAAATAAAGTGGGATAAAACTCCCAAAATAATTAAGCCTTGTATATTTGTTACAAGCTTTGTGTGTAACACTTCTTTCGAAGGAAATCTGAATGTTATGCTTAGCCAAAAGTCCAATAGGTGTAACTTTGGCTTTCTAGATCTGTTCCTACAAATACTCAATATAGTGAAACCTTGATTGGATCCCTTTATTTCCATGTTGAGATTGATTCAAAGCCACCTAATCCACTCATCATCTAGGACCCTAATCATATGTTTAAATGCAACATAAGACTAGTATGTGGGCCAAAATGGCCAACACTTGTCTTGTAAATTACTAAATTAGAGAGTAAACAACATAAGAGAATAACTATAGTAAACTACTCAAAAATAAATACATGAGATTAGCATAATAAAGTTGTATACACCTATAATTTTCATCTACTAATGATTTATCTTATAAGAATTGTTAGTACATCAATGTCCTTGAGTTCACATCTCAAGGAGTGCACTAGGATTGGGGTGGGTTAGTTCATGGTTCTTTTTGAGATATTACCTAAAATATAATCTTATATATATATATATGATTCATAAATCATCTAGTAAGTTTTTCCTCAAGTTTTTTAAACTTTCCCTCTTCCATCCTCTTCTTCTTATTTGTGTGCTTCTCCTGATGAGTCGAAGATGTGATGTGCTTTATTTCTTGGCCAATGTCGTTGGCCATTCTGAAGGCATACTTTTTTTAATTAATATGATTATGGTTGGGTAGATGATGTCAAATAAGTATAATTAATGGTGTTTAGGTTTTGATACATATTTATAGGGTCCCTAGTTATCATTTATTATAAGAAAGGCATCTAATCTGCACTACTCATGCATGGAAATCCACCTTAGTAAAAATAAGATAAAATATGACTTATGAGCTTATAGTTGTGGAAGGTTAGTTTTCACCAAATTTTTGAATATTCAAGAAGATAAATTAAACTGATAAGGTACACTTAGTCTTTAGAGTTCTCAACTAATAATACTTAGGTCTTCTTCTTTCCATATTGAGTTTTGTATACATCATCACTCACAAAGTAACACTTAGACCAAGGGGTAGATTAATTAATTGACAAGTTAATATGATGAAAATATTCATATCACTTTATTATTTCTTTATTTACTTACATAAATCTCCTAATTATACCCTTGATACCTTCATTATACATAACTTTGGTTTATATCCCCTTATCGCTTTATGGAATGGAATAATTATATATATGATGACTTTAGTATATTATTCTACTTTTTTTTTATTATAGGATGCTTATATTTTTTATCATATTTTACCTACATGCATTCTAGTAAACCCAATGTAAATCTTATCCCACTGTTGTGTTGGATCATCTCCATGTTTTTTCTTAGCATCTTAAAATTATTAGTTTGTGAAGCATATTTTTATTTTCCATAACTCCTCTTTTATAGATTATTATCTATCACAAATTATCAAACATACCTCGTTTTCCAAATTCAGTTTCCTCCTTTAGTATTCCTAAAAGTTATTATTCCATTCTTATAATGGAATTCCTAAAAAATAACCAAGATGAAGTTGACCAAGATTTTAATCATTTCCAAAGGTTCAATATTAACAAGGCTAGTTCCATGTCCATGAAAAATAATATAAAGATATCTCAAAATAATTTTACTTGACATTTTTCTATCTCCTATAAAATCCTTTCGATGATTTCAATATGACTATGACTAGTAGAAATAAATGCACAAATCCTAATTCTAATATCAACACAAGATCTAGGAACCATAAGCTACCCCATGAAGAATATGAATTAATGGTGAAGTGGAAGAATATAGTGAATAATCTCTTTAAATACAAGTATTTTTATATTACCATCCCAAACACATAGTAAAATCCCAATAAGCAATCCATTCTCTTATAGTTTCTGCTTTCTTTGAGACTCTTCTTGAGTCTTATTCTTCAACACTCTTTAGGGTAAGTCAATTCATGACTTCTTCCAATCCTTCCTCATCCACCATTACTAACTTAGATATAGTTATGTTTTGTGATACATTTAATTCTCTAAGTCTAATCATTAACCTAAATTTTAATCCAACTTCTACCACTACTCAAGATTCTTTCTCTAGTCAACATGCGATTCCATCTTCTCAATTAGGAAAAAATGCACATAATCCAAATAAATTAATATTCAAGGTCTCAAACCAAATAGATAATATTGAAAAAACTATTTCTAACCAATTCATACAAATTCAAAATTAACTCTTGAAAATGTCTTACTAACCTTAACAAATTTAGTGTGGAAATCCAAATCAATGTCCCCCTAGCCTATCTTAAGAATCATCCTATGAACCCAATATTAAAATATTCCATTCAAAATAAGGTCATTAATCATATCCAAAATTAACCCTTAGCACCTTAAATTTTAACCATGGACATTATAAAAATTACCCCAAACCATAACCTATGATGGATGTAATGATCATATTTTGCATCTTAAGGCCTTTGAAAATCTTTACAAAGATTATTTCAAACTTAACACTTATGTAGCTACCAAATTAATTACCAAAACTATTAGGACTGATGATTCATAATGGTAAAATCAACTTAATCCTAGATATAACACCAAAATATAAGTTTTATAATGCATTAGTTTAATAATTCAAATACCATGACTTACCTAAAAACAATTTGGGTAACTTCATCAATTATAAACAAGTTTGTAATGAGACTTCCCATGATTTCATCAAGTGATGGAAGTCTTTATCCAAAAAAATATGAACTTTTTTGGAGAAAACCTCTTTACCACAACTTAATAACCCAAATTATAATATAAAGTTAGTTCTTTCTCCCCCAAATCATTGGTAGAATCTTTCAATCAAGCTAAAACACAAGATCATCTCATCAAACACAAAACAGATGAATACTTATGAGACCTAACAAAATAAGCACAATAGTGATGATGGTGTTAGTGACACTTATGATCATATCTTTGACTCTAATATAACTATTTATGTAATCATGCCAAGTGGTTAAAAAAATATGGCTCTCTCTCAAACCAATTACTATAATCCCTTTTCAATCCCCTCTTTCTAATTCTAGCATTTAAACTCATCAAATTCTTATCATTGAGGAAATTGGAAGAAAAATTATTTGACTTCAATCAAAATAATTTAATCCTTCATGACCAAAAATTTAATGGTATGATACCCAAAATTTATGTTGGTTTCATGCTCATCAGGGTCATTCACATGGAAATTTTCTTTCCATTTATACCTTATCATATAATTTCTTACTTGGTCATAACTTTGACCATGATGTTATGGAAAGATAATTCTATCAAGAATTTTAAAAGGTATTTTAACACCATGAAATTTGTATCAAGTGTGATGCACTTAATCAAGAATTATAATGTTTAATATGAAATATATACAAATTTATTTTTGGATGAAATATATAAAAATTTATTTTTGGATCATTCCATTAATAAAAACACTCAATCTAAATGAAAAAAAATTCCTTTTGAACCTCAAAATCAACAAAATTCAACATATACAAATGCTATACAAACTAAAATTAAACCTAACTCTTAAAACCATATTTTTTTTTAAGTTAATGTGAATAGAATCAAACACATTATTACTTATATAAATTCTCAACCTAACACTCAACCTGCTCCTATAGTCACCAAAAAACTTATGAAACTATTTAGACTTATCCTAGAGGTTATATTTAAATACCTTATCTCCCATAAACATATAAATTCTAACATCATCAACCCAATTGAAGAACATCATAAGTCATTTGTGTCTGATCCAAATTCATCAATTAAACCAATGAAGTTGTCTTCAACTTGTGAAACCAAAAAATAAAAACTCTTTTGAAAGCCACATATGTTTCTCAATTATAGATAGTAAAATCCAACTTTAAGGTATAATTTTTTTAATCCAATCCATCATAAAAGAGTCATAGACCAACCACATGGCCTACAAAACATGAACTCCATTGCATCTATGTTTACAAATCTATTTAGGGTGTCAATTACAAAGATTGACCAATCATGTGAATTCTTAGAGTTCTTTCTCATAGGGAATCCAAACAAATGGTGGCACATGAATCTTGTGGAGCATTAAAGGAGAATAATGTCTCACATAGCTACCTTAATAGTAAATAAATCCATTTTTAAATAATTTTATATGAATGTAATGAGCTATGCTAGACAAAAGAACTAAAACATTTAGTTTTTTAACTAGGCTCTACCTCTCTCCTCCATCTTTAGATTATGTAGTAATATCCTTAGTAGGGTTTCAATTTTATTTTTTCATGATTAGATAACATATTTTGAACTAGTTTAAAATTATTTAATTAAATTTAGGAATTTAAATAAAGATATTATGATTGCCTCTCTTCCCTTCATCTTAATTTACGTGTTTTATCTTTAATTTTATATTGTGTTGAGCATGTGCCTATTTCAATATATGTAATATTGTTTTTTAATTATGAAATAAGATAAGTCAAATTATTATGTGTTAGAACTTGGCTATAGAATAGATCCTAGTCCAAACATTTTGGTACATCATTATCCTTTCCTTTTTAGTATTATTTTATTTATTTATATTCCCTTTTCCCTGATAAAAGTTCAATATATGCATTAGATAAAACAAGGAGTCAAAATTTTAATCTCAAAGGTTACCTCATTGGTTGGTCTCATATAGTGAGGTTTCCATACTATTATGCTTGGTGGCAAAGAGTCATAATAGAGAATTTTTAGCATCAAATGCTTTCTGGCATGCCTAGTGGAACCAAAAACATATTGGATTTTTTATTAACAAGCGTTGATCAATTTTTTTGGTGAGAGTATTGCCTTGTGTGATTCAAATAGCATGAAATATATCACCTAGAAACTTGACTAGGGATGGATATGTAATAGGCTATGACAAGGATACATAGAAGATTAGTATCCATAGGATCACCAAACCAAAGATTTGTAGAAGAATTATAGTCACCAAGAAGGAATAGGATGGAAAGGTATGTTTCAATAAATCCATCCCCTATATGGAACATCCCATCCCATTTACATGCTATAAATTATCTTCCTACAGGAACCATGGCTTAGAATAACCAACACCAAGGCACATTCCCTTTGTATAATGGGACAATGGTAGACCCCTAAATGCACAAGTCTAAAATGATATTTATAGGGTTGTACTAAAATCACTTCCTTTTTCATTTTTGAAGGCCTATATACCCCCAATCCATGACATGGAAAATTTATGCTCAGTTTGTCACATTTAGAACACAAATGTAGCCCTTATATTTATTATATCTTCCTTTAAATGGAAATTATTATCTTGGTAAATAAGCTTGGTGCTTGCATCTTTAAATAATAGGGTAAGTTAGGATGTTACATATATAATCGATTCAAAGAAAGAGGGGATAACCTATCTCTGGTAGAAAAACTAACCACCATTAAGATAGTTTCCTTAGAAAATCTTTTAGACTTTATATTTAAGAATACCTATCAAAGGATACCTCCTAAGGTGATCTCCTCATCTAATATGATTTTTGTTTCTAAAAACCTTCAACATTGACATAATTGTGATGATCTAATACATGGGTACAACTACTTTTCCAACTACTTATGAAATGGTTATCCTATCATAAAATAACTTGATACTTAAATAAAACTAACACTCATGCCTACTATGTTATTTTTCTAAGATATTTACAACCTAATTCAGACCCCCCTCCTTTTCCTCCTCTAGTTATGAACCCAATACAAGAGCCTTCTCCATGGACTTATTAATATCAAACCTTCAAAGAGATTGATAAAGTATAACTCATGCTTATAACTTTATCCAATGATCTAATAAACATTAAAATTCAATAGGAGAAATATCCTCAAGGGTATAATCTCCCTAAATCTCAATTATTTTATCTCAATGCTTATGGATATTAACCAAACTACAAGCTAAATCACCCACCAATCATATACCAGGTCCTAAGGCCAAATATTTTAAACTCATAGACTACACCTAGATCTATCTCCACCCCTCAAATAATCCCTAGTACAAGCAAGGACTAAATCCATATGCAAAACAATGTGGTGGATGAGAAAAATATATGGTGCTTTCCTTGTGATCTGGCACATGATTTAAATAGTTTTCCTTTGGGAAACCAAAAAACACCTTTAATGGTCTTAAAATCCATGTGTTACACACCATCTAAAATAGGGGAAGACCAAGCACTTTCAATTCTTGAAGTAAACTTGGTATTATGGGGAGATTATTAATTTTTTGTATTGAATTGCATTTCATAGTTAGGAGGAAGATCCCAAGTCTAATAAAACTACATATCAAGGTCTAATAAACTAACCCTTGAAATTTGGCCTACTAAAAATCTTAACTCATTAAGCATGCAACTCTTGTATCAAATTCTAGAAAAAAGGGGATTTCAAAAGGCTCAAAAGGTAAAGTTATTATAGTAGAAGAAAATGAATCATATCTAATTTCTTCTAATCCTTGGTTTTCTATGCCCATGTACCCTATAGCGGAGAGACCCAAGGAATATTAAAACACCTACACCACTGTAAAACAACAAAAATTGATTCCAATCAATTTAGTTGATACAATAAATAGGGTTTATGAAAATGTTTCCTTATGGTAAAGATTTATACATACCATGTCAAATGGAAATGTTATAGGAAGCATTGAAACAACATACCATACTAGACAAAAGAAAGAATGAGTAATCTTCAAAAGACAAATCTTCCATTCTGCTTCCAACTCTACTACAAGCAAAGTTTTTTTGGGGTAAGTTATATAAAACCTCATCCCTTTTATATATATTTTTTTATAATTTAGAAATACCTAATTCATAAATACATGATATATTCTAATGCAAGTAGTATTATGATACCCTAAAAATTAGTTAAGGATCTAGGTAATAAATATATTCCTCAAGCAACAAGTGTCACCTAATGGGGTGAGCCTCTAATTCCGCTTCGACCATAATTTTTGATTAATGCTTATTTAAGGATTTAATTATTAAAATAGGAGGGATTGTAGCACCAAATTTGACCCACATGCTACAAGAAACTAAGTATAGAGATAAAGTCAAGATATATGATAAGCTAATAGTCTGATATCATGTGCAATTTGATTACCTATATCTCTTACCAACTAACTAGGATCTCATGATAGAGGAAGATCTAGAGATTTCAATTCTTAATCTAAATTTAATACACCTTAGGGTCTCTGATGTATATTTGAATTAATGTACAATTGATACATGTGATTTTTACCCCTATGACACTTTTTAAGAAAATGGAATGAGTACTTATTATATTTTTGAAAAAGGGGGCCTAATTCTAGAGGTGAAAATAAATCAGGAGTGAAATGGGATATGCAAGCTCTACTTTAATGAAGCAAAATTTAGAAACAAAGTAATAGGATTTAATTTATATTCATTAGATGATGATAATATCTTATGCTTAAATAGATAACAATTCAATTCAATATTACATTTAGTGTGATTACTGCCTCAAATTTGGGTGGTATTTGAATCATAAATCAAGGGTTTTTAGTGTTTTTGGTACCAAAATTTCCAAAACTTTATGTCAACATTTGAAGCACATAAATAAAATGTCTATAAAATTTTATTACGCCATGTTTTCACCTTGATTTCACCATAGTTTCATCAAAATTGAGCATTGTGTTAGTGTAAATCTTATGCTAGAAATTAGCTATATATATGTTATTATAAATATATTATATAATTAATTATTATTATTTATTATTGTAATGAAATTACTTAGATTTTACATGATAATGGAAAAATATATCACATAATTAAGAGGATAATAATTATATCTAGAATAATAATAGAGAAAATAATAGAATACTTCATAATTATAGCTGAATTGCTTTGAGGGGGAAGCCTACACAAAAATAAAATGAGAGAATAATTCACAAACTAATGATAAAATACTAACCAATACCTCATATATATACTTTACTTATCCATGGTTATTTCATAGGCCGACCATATCAAGAACATAGATAAATGCAATAAGATAATATGATAGGTATGTAAGTTAAGATTTGACCACACATATCCATATACATATTATAGGTTAAGGGTGTATCATGCCATTCTAATTAAAAATAATGTTTCCATAAAAATTGAATCAATTATATATATTGTTATAAGAAATCTTCATCTTTCGATGTTGCATATTCACAATTCAGAATCTTTCACTTGATCAAATACTCCTTAAGCTATCTTGTTCATAGCCTCTTTGTGCATGTGAAGGATCTCCTTGGGTTACATAAGTACTATGGATTATTCATATGATTTGGGTATAAAATCTCTATATAATGACATTTTTCAACCAAGATACATGAAATACATTATGTATGTGAGTGGATTGGGGTAGCTCCAACTTGTATGTGACACTGCCAATTTTCTTTAGGATATAATAAGGGCCATAATAATTAGGAGAAATTTGTTTATCCTTTTTATGTTACTTTAAATAAATCTAATTATATGGATGCATGTGTATAAACACCCAATAATTAATATCAAAATGCCTCTCACCATGGTATTGATCAACTTGTTGCTTCATTCTATTATGTTTCATTGATTAAAAAACCCTTAAAATATCTAAAACCTCTTACTGATGTTAAATGTGTTCCTCAAAAACTCTAACCTTGGATTTCACCTTAAAATATAAATTGATATATAGGGTATGATATCCATAAAGTTCCACAAATGAATACATTTTAGAAGAGGTATGGAAGGAAGTGTTGTACCACCATATACTAGTGGTAACCAATGGACCTAACATTCCTATTTATTTGATACAAACTAATGAAGATACCCTTATAGGAATTTATTTAAAACCTATATTACTAGTATATTGAGGATAATAAGATGAGACATGAGATAACTAAGCATCCAAACATGCAAATAACTCAGTCCAAAAGTTACTAGTGAAGATTATATCACAATAACTTATAATTATTTTTTGGAGTACCATGAAATTTTTGAATTATATTGAGGAAAGAAACAACTACCATACTAGCTACAAATAGTTTTGATAAGGAAAAAAATGAGCATATTTTTTTAGCCTATCCATAACTACCATGGTGACATTTCTACCTTCAAACCTCGACAACCCTATAATAAAAAATACATTAAAACCCCTTCCCATCTTTAGGTAGGGATGGATAATCACTACAAAACACTTAGTGTCTTAATTTTAAATCATTAATTTTGTTGACCATGAATGATACCACAATTTTTTTTATATCCCTCTTGAGTCCTTCCCAAAATAAAACTTGCTTCATTCAATGATATATATTCAAAAATATTGAGTGCCCCTATTTGAGATGTATGAATCTCCTAAATGATTTTGTGCTTGAGGACATAATCCTTACACATGTATAAAATATATTTATATCATAATGTGTTCCCCTTCCACTCAATTTTTTCAAAAACACTTAAATCATGCTAATTTTTTTGAATTAGGACTTATGTTTTATCTTCATTCTCCCATTCTAATTTTTCTTCTTCTAACCAATCTACTTTCTAAATAGTCATTGCACATAACAATGCCTCAACTAGTTCCTCCCTCCTAGAAAGTGAATTTGATACCATATTCTATTTTCCTTTCTTATAGACTATTTCAAAATCATATTCAAACATTTTAGTCATCTAATTTTTTTAATGCAAATCATTGTACTAAAAATTATTTTAGAATTCATGATCAATCTTTACCTAAAAGTGTCTATCTATCAAATAAGGTCTCTATTGCTTGACTACATGAATAATAACCATCATCTCTTTCTCATAGATTGGCTTGAGCTTTTTTCTACTTAAATTGATTAATTTTTAATGCAATGGGTCTTTATGAGAACTACCCCCATGCCATATCTTGATCCATCACATTCAATAATAAACATTTTTTAAAAATCAAGGCTCACCAAAATTAGAGTGGTGCACATAGCCTCTTTCAGCTTCTCAAATGCTTGGGTAGGTGGTTTGAACCAATTGAATGAATATTTATTCAGTAAGGTTGTTAGTGGAGATTCTATGCTACCATAATTTTTTATAAATCTATGATAGTAACCTATTAGCCTGAAAAATCCATGAAGGTTATTGAGGGTATTTGACACTTTCCACTCCATCATAAATTTGATCTTATTAGGGTTGAATTTTAATCCTTCATGTAAAATAATATGACCTAAGAACTCCACCTCATGGAATCAAAAATCACATTTGGAGTGTTTCACTTAAAGTTGATGTTATTTCAAAATTAAAATTACCTGTTTCACATGTTTCAAATGTTCTTCCCAATTTTTATTGTAGACTATGATGTCATAAAAAACCAATACAAAATTCCTTAAAATTGCCTAAAAATACCATTCACCAATCTATGAAATTTAGATGGTGTGTTTGTGAGACCAAAAGGCATGACCATAAACTCATAATGGCCTTCATGAGTTATGAAATCTGTTTTAGGAATATCCTCATCTCTAATCCTAATTTGATGATACCTAGAATGAATATCTAGTTTGGAAAACCAAAAACAACACCATGTATTTCATATAAAAAATCATCAATTACTGACTAGAATAAGGAACTTATCTTTGATGGTGTACTTATTGAGTTATCTATAGTCAAGGAACTTCCTTTAAGTGTCATCCTTATTCTACAATATGACCATTGGGGATGAATATTAAATTTAGCTATGTTGGATAATACATGCCTCTAAAATCTATGTATCATATTTTTTATTTCACTTTTTTGGGCATATAGATACATGTATGGTATGATGTTTGGTGGTGTAATACCTAAAATTGGTCTTACAACATTATCATGATCTTTAATTGGTGGTAGGCCTTTTGGAATTTCACCAAAAAATATTGGGTGCATCAATAATCATTTTAAAATTAGGATTTATATCCACATTTTTAGGTTGAACTTATATGGAAAACAAGTGTGCTATAAATCCTTTAGCCCCCTTTTTAAGAAACTTCATTACTTGATGTGAACTAACCTATTAGGGATATTTTTCTTATAATGCCCATAGTTAAAATGTCCTACCTTAAAAATGAAAAAACATGAATAGTTCATATAAATTCATCTTTATTGTGCCCAAAGTCATGATTAATTATTCTCCCAAATAAATGTCAGTTCCACCCATGATAAAACTAGGATAATTAATTAGGTAGACCCCCATAGAAATAATACATTGCACATAACAAAACAATGTTATCTATTATTGACAAATGAATTAAAAGTGAAGAAACTCTTCACATATATACTCACCTCCTTTCGATGAAAATGTAATTCAAGAGTGATCATAATATAGGAGTGAGAGAGGTGCCATAGTTGGTATCTTGAAATAATGTGCACATATTATTAGTCTCAGTCAATCCCTAATCAAGATTAATTATACTACTCTAACACCCTCCCTTAATCAAAGATCAGGGAATGCATATAAAACACAAATCTATTGGGGCTATTAGGCTTAATAAGGTACCCATGTACAAAATAAGATGTAGTATGAAGTCAAATGTCCCTATGGATACCAAACCATATTTATGGAGTACATGGATGTCAAGTAAATGTAACCACCAAGTCAAAGTAGGAATGGTGATGAATATAAAGATCACTGAACACAAACACTGCACTCTAGAATGTTGGAGTATATTTCTCAAGCTTACTATGTTCTAGCTAGGATTTTTATCCTTTTCCTAGTTTTGTCTTATGTGAGGATTTATCCTGCATTGATTAGATTAGTTTAATTCTTGTTTCTCCTTACCAACATAAATAAGGGATCTCCATTATATTATATATAAAAAATGGTTTTGTTTAGAGTTGGTTTATTCCTTGTGTGTATACTAAAGTACTCATGGTTGCGGTAATGAGCTCTTAGAGAGTTCATCATTGAAGAGTGTTGTGAACTCTTTCATGATATCAAAACCAAATTTAAGTAGACATTATCAAATTTAGTCCATCATCAACTCAACCTTCATTTCGCATTTCAATATCCATTTCAACCTACACTCATAATTGTTCTAAGCATGGGGGTTCAAGGGAGAAGTGGTAACTTGTTTTTGAGATAGTGTTTCATCTCATAAATAGTATAGGCCATACTAATCATATTGTATTTGAGGGATTGTAAACATGTATTCATCTTATAAATTGCCTACATCATTGGATTGAATAATTTACTTATGTGAGTGGTTGTGATCACCTCAACCATCTTCCTTGGCCTCCTCAATGAACTTGTAGTAGCCAAATGGTCTACCCTCCTTTCATGACCTAATTCTAGGGAATTTGGGTTCTTTTCCACCTAGTACTCTCCACATGGCTTGGCTTGTTTATTAGTAGTTTTTTTTGTAAATAGATGATTTTTCCATGTATCTATGTGAGTTTTATGTTGGTTAACTAAATCCTCAAGATAATTTGACTTTGTGACAAGAATGATGAGTTTTTTTAATTTCATGAATGGTTGTTTTTGATATTTATATTGACCTTGGTGGAGACCTTATAGGTTTAATCAATTCAAGTTATCGCATAGGGGTACATATCATCATATCACCAATTGAAGAACTAGATGGTCCTCTTGGTCTTGATGGTGGCCACTACAATATTCATGTATTTGGATATGATGTCACCCCTATACATGAGACAATAATACATTTATTTATCATGTTATAAGGTCAAACTTAGCCATCATGGATGAGGGTTCAAAGGACATGTTGGTTATCTCCACTATCGATAGTTGTTCATGGTAGGCTTTCTCTATCAAGATCACCAATTTACATAGGGTTTTTCTGAACTAGAATCTGAGACCTGCATTCTCTCTATTGGCATCCTTCTCCAATGAGATTCCTTTCTCCATGGTAGCACTATATAATGTCCTTTCTCTCCTCTCCTCATGGATTCACTTCCCCTCTCATGTTTTTACCTTACAAAAATTAATTTTTTCAACCACTTCATAAGTAGATTACATGTTTTAATCGCTAGTTTTCTTTAAATCATGGGTTCTTCTTTTCTAGTAATCCAAATTAAAAACCATCATGCCTTAAACCTATAGTTCTGGCCTGAATATCATTATTTTCAATTTTATTTGTGGACATATTGTAAATCCTTTTAACCATAATGAGGGGGACTTAAGATTTGTTTAGTGGGGGTCAAAACTATGAGTGGGGAATCTTTAAGTAATGGTGATCCTTTTTAGGATTTATTTATCATTACTTGGTGGAGGCCATATTATATGGTGGGATTTGTCATGAGTGGGGAATAATTGTAAATTAGGGACAAATTAATCATGTGAGGAACATAATTATGAGGTGATGTGTATTCACATGGTGGGGCACAAATAATTTTTTATTGATTTTTATAAAATAATATATTTTAAAGGAGGAATTAAGTGGTTTTTAGTCATTTTATTTTATCCTATTGAAGACAAAAGGTGAGGCCTAGGTTGGTAGGAGGCCAATTTACCCTAAAAATCTAAAGCATTACATTTTACTCTCTATGTGAGTTCTAATGAGTAGTTGGAAGTCTACCTAACCCCTTGTTTAGTCGAGAATTTAAACTATTTGTGTAAATCTAATTAAAATAGGCCATTAATGATGTGAAATGTTATTAGCCATAAATTTTTCTTGGTGAATTAGATTTGAGTTCATTTTTTTAAAAGTACTTTATTTTTAATTCCCATTCTATCATTCTTATTTTTATTGTAAACACACTAAATTTATAAAGTGTCATATTCATGGTGGTTGCCCATGTTATGGGACCTACTAATTTAATCATTATACTTCATGTATGCATAATCTTGAATGAAATTTTGGTTGAGGTCAATCTCCTTTTTCATGTTCTTTGTAGGTTGTTTTTGGTTGCCGATCCTTTTTGGTGTGTTTTTGCATACACGATGGCTTTTTTTAATCATTTTCCATACTCTTCCATTAGTGCACAACATGCATTGGTACTTTGACACACTTTTAGTTTATGACATGTCTCCTTTAAGACCCCTTTATTATCACCTTTACTTCTTCTATGGAGAAACTTTCCTCTCCATTTTTTTAGATCACCTCTCATGATTCTTGTGACTTATTCAACAAGTCCATAGTTTATTTATTTGGAGCCATTTTGATGAATCTTAGTGTCTTACTTATTTTCACTTGGTGTTTTTTTTGTGTATGAAATATATTGGACTTTCACTGATTTATAAGGTGCCATGAGGAGTTTGTTGATTCAACATTATATACCTTCATACATTTGTGTGCTCTATTTTGGGAGCTTTTTTACTTATTAGAGCCATCCTATTTGAGAGATCTTATCTATAATTTCACTACCACTTTTTGACAGTTAACAATCTCCCACAATTTGAAGTGTAGCTATTCTAGTGAATCTTAGTGTCATCCTATCCTCTTTAATAGTTTGACAGACTCTTTAAGTGTGATATGGATTTATTATAGTGTATATAGTGTCAACTTATTTAGTGTTTAAGTGGTGGATTTAGACCTATCATGTAAACCTCTTTTCATCACTCCAACTCATCATAAATATGGGGGGGGTGTGGTATACATTATTCTTATTAGGTGTTGATCATGCATTAAACATATAATAATCTTTTGTACTTTCATCACCACTAAAAATATAGTTGATTAAAGTTATTCTAGTGATGTCTAGTGTCAGTTGTTTTTTTGTGATTGAGTAGTGGATTCATCCCACTCATATAGATTGAGTTTCTTCATGACTTTCAAGTAATGAGAGTGTGTTGGCATAATTTTATCATTCATGTCAATCTAATTTCATTAATGTTAAATTATGTTATCATTGATGTCTAGATTCATCTAGTGAATATGCATGGAGTGTGGGGTATGAGCTTGTATGCCTGATATGAAGACTAGATTTAAAACATAGTGAGATATAAAGATAGTCAAGTTATGAAGATCCACCTAGATAGATCCAAATATGTTTTAACAAATCTCTAAACACTTATCCAATTATTCTTTGAATATGACCAACTATACTCTACAAATAAATATAACAACTCCAAAGATATCTATTGTACACATATAGATATTTTTTATTTAGATACCTTATTTTAGACATTAATATTAATATTAATAATCTAAAATGATATAATAATGTATCTCTATTGATAGATAATTTTAAGGAAACCTAATGATTCTTCTAACATTTATGTCAAGCTTTTGGTTAAGGTAAGCATGTTTTAAATTACTAGTCTTTAAATACAAGTTATGTTGAGAAGCATAGTCATATCATGGTCATATGCATGGTGAGAATGAAGTAGTATGTGTAGAGGTATGATATTATATAAGGAGCATGAAATCCATGTGAGAAAGGTGTATAATAATAAAAGAGATTTTCAAGATCAGTTTCCAAAGTTGACAAGTATTTAAACCTAGCAAGAGACTTGAGAAGGCTTATGCATAAGATGCCTAGTCCTGTACATGAAGAAGCGTGGTGGTCCAATGAGAAGAATGCACATAGGCATAATAATCTATATGAGGTTGTTTGAGTTTGTACATGAGGTGTTGAGATCTTGGATAGTGGTTAGAAGGTCATCTTCAAGACCTATTATGACTTATGGGTCAAAGTCTTAGAGAGAAAAGAGAGAGATGGTAGCTAGATAGGGCATCAAGATTAGTTTCCAAGGAAATATTGAGTATGTAAGAATTAAAAAAGTTTATTCAAGTTATTTTAATCATGTGATTGAATTTTTATGTTAAACATTGAAGGTTAAAATAAAAAAAAGTGTCTTAAGGTCTCTCGAGTGCACAAAATAAAGAGTTATCTATCCAAGAAGGATTTTTAAGTGTTCATTGGCATGTGAAACATATACATGGGGACCTAATTTATTCATGGTAGATGGGTAAGGTTCTTATTTCAAATTTCCAAGCATTGGTTTTTGGAATAAGGGGCTAATATTTATGAATGATCATTAAGACTGTAAGATGGTTTAAACCCTCAAAGAACCCTAATAGTGATCTGATGTGAAATAACTTGTTATAAAGTGATTAAAATGGATTATTATAGCTATTTTATCATGAATTAAAATCTCTTATACATCTCCAAGTGTGAATTTTTTTGTAGGAAAGTGAGTCGTATAGAAAAGGCCTTATTTCTTAGATACTTATTGTAGTAGGTAGAGTTGACCAATTCAAAGTTGAGAAATGAATAAATGTTGAATAACAAGAATTTTATTATACTTACATGGTGGTTTTTGAGTAGTTAATACTCATTAGGTGTGCTAAACTAGTCTTACAAGTTGACTAGTCGCTAATAAGACTAATGGTACAAATAGTGAGAAAACCAGGTAAAAGTGAGAAGTTGATTAGAGATGTGTTAACCTAGACTAGGGATCAATCCAAGTTCATGAAAAATATGTTAAATAATTTTAATACATGATCATGTTGGAGGTATATTTTGAAGGTCAATCGATATGATGAAAATGTTACTCATAAGTTGACCTATCTAGTACAGATGAGATAGTGAAGTTGCAAGTTCATGAGATTGGTCTAAAATACCAATATTTCCCTTAGATCATGTTATATTTTTATTTTAAAATTTTCTAATTATCTCATAAGATCATTCAAAATCACTAGAAGTATCTGAAAGTGGTCATACAGATGTTAAAGGTCATTATCACCATGACTATGTTTGAAGGTAAACTAATAGTTCTAGGTAAGCAATTCCAATGATGATTTGGTGGCTCTTTTACATGATCTAAAGAATATAATTCATATGATTTTTTTAATTATTAAATTAATTTCCTGTATATTCTTTACAAAATTGTGTAATTTAGTGAAAATGATTGAATTGTTAAAGCCAAAATGGGGTGACTAGTTCAGGTTTGACTATCTATATTGAATACAAAAGATTGGTATGTAAGACTAATATTTGACATTACACCTTTTGATATTTTTAATTTATAATGATGTGTGTGTGTGTGTGTGTGTGTGTGTGTGTGTGTGTGTGTGTGTTTCTAATTTTAGTGTTGAAGATCAAGTTACTCATGACTAGGTTTTGGAGTGTTCTAGTAGTTCTAAGTGGGCTACTTACAGAAAAGGGTTTGAGTCCTTTTGATTTAATTTTTGAAGTATAAAAAACATGGTGATGAATATAATTCCATTTAACTTTATTATGTATTATTTTTTTCCATGATTTCTTGTAAAAGTTGTGTTTATGCTTACATTATTCAAGACAAACTTTTTGGGTAAGCATATGCCTAATATGAATAGTATTAATGATGTGCTCCAAGTAGTGGTTTGAGATAAAAGGAGTTATAAAGATAATGTGAGATTATTATGGGTATATGTATATGTAATATGATATTTTGCTACCATATGAAGTTTTTTAATGTTCTCATAGAAGATCAAAGAGTCATGTGTGCTAAATAGGCCTAATGGGATTAGGTCATCATGAGACCTAAAGAAGAGATAAGTCATAATTGAAGTAGGTAAGACATAAAGGGACTCAAAACACATTTTATCCATGTCTATGATATTTCCTAATATCCATTCCATGTCCTACCTAATAGGATAAAAGTGTATGGCTAATAAAAAAGGATACGAACAAAAGGCTTGTATAAATACTAGGTAGTTTTAGGCCTATTTGCATGGATGGAGAACAAGAAAATAAAAAATATATTGGTAAGGTCTTGTAGACAATAAAAGGTGTGTATAGTATTTTTTATTAATTTATGTTATAGTTTTTGTATATGAAAATAAATGTCATATGACCTAATAGAGTCAAGAAAAGGGATAGTTGAGTGAAGAAGGCTAGAGGCTAGTTTGAGAGGGATAGAACTGTGAAAATAGTTGAGGAATAATATGATTATTTATTGTATTATAAGAATTTAATTATGAATGTGATCAAGTTTTTTAGGTCACTGAGTTGGTGCTGAGTCATCTAAAGGGTTGGTACCTCCTTGTAAGTTGGTGCGTGCTAAATCCTAGATGAGTTGGTATTTAGCTAGTTGGGGTTGGTACTCCATGTGAAGTGTGTGCTTCACTAAATTTTGTGTTTTTATTATAGGAATGTATTCCATTTACATCATTAATGGTTTTTATTCCCCTTGAGTGTTTCCCACATATATACTATGCTCATGTGTTTTATGCTCTTATAGATTGGTGCTTATGGTTCTTATGATATACATGCTTGTTTAAATGATCTATGATTGCTTAATTAATATTTTTAAAGAATTTTTTGAATAATAATTAATGTTTCCAATATTTGGTATCAGATCTTGGTCCTTTGAAGTAGGTCTAAAAACTAAAGGAGATCCTAGAAGTAAGGATTGCTAGTCAGTAAGCTGAAGGTGATTTCTCTACCATTAAGGACCCATTATTTAATGGATCTAATTATTCATTTTAAAATTTCAAGGTAGAGATATATTTTATGTATCAAATTCATGATATCTGGTTTCATTCATGGATGGATATTGTGTTCCTCCTATTCCACCAACTAATGTAGTAGGTAAGAAAGCTAGTGAAAATAACTTTAAGGCAATAAATGCCATTCTTTATGGCTTATCAGAGGTAGATATTATGAAGGTAATGCATTTTGAATTAGATAATAATATATGGTACAAGTTGAAGACTATCTATGAAGGAGACACCAAGGTGAAGATGGCCAAGTTATAGACCCACTGAAGATAGATTGAAATCCTGAAGATGAAAAAATTGCATCTTACGTATTAAGGGTTGATGAAGTTGTCAATGTCATTATCAGATTAGAAGAAGTGAAATAATCTACTATTGTTCAAAAATTGTTGAGATCACCAAATCCTAAGTTTGACTCTAAGGTGTCTATAGTAGAAGATATGCAAGATTTGGACAAGCTAGAGATAGATGGGCTTCATGGCATTTTGATTACTTATGAGATGATAAATAATGAAGGAAGACCTCCTAGGAAGGAAATAACTTTCAAATTTGAGAAGAATAAAAAAACCAATAAGGTCAAGAATGATTAATTCTTGGATATTAATGATGATCAACTAGTATCCATGTTTGTAAGGAAGCTAAGGTTTAGATAAAGAAAGTACAAAGGTAAGTTTCCCTTCAAATGTTTCAACTATGGAAAGAATGGTCACTTTGCATCTAAGTGTCTAAATAAGGATAAATCTGAGCCTAATGAAAAACATGATGAACATCATGGACATGACAAGAAGACCTATAAGTTTGATAAAAATAAAAAGGAGTTTAAGAAGTATGAAGGTAGGAAAAGAACTTTCAAAAATAAGAGAAGCTTATATACTAAAGAATATAACTCTTCTAATTTGACTCAAGTGAATTTGATAATGATGATATTAGTAATGAGCCTAAACATAAAAATAATGAAACCTTGTTCATGGCCATCTAATTAGACAATGAGGGTTATTCAAATGGGAAAGGCCTTATGGTTGATGTAGATTCAGATGAAGAAGAAATAAAAGTGAATCTTGATTTAAAATTGGTAAGTGCTTTAGAGGAGTTAAAGTTTTAAAAAAGAAGATTCAGAAACTAAGATCACTAGTTAGGGACTATGAAGAGTATATTTACTTGTTTGAGGAGAGATTGAGTAACACCTCCAATGAGTATGATGATATCATCAATCAATTTAAGGAACAAATGGATATAGTTAATGCAAAACTAAAAGGTTAAGAGGAAGAATTAATCAAGTATGAAACTAAATAGAATTCTTAAAAGTTTAGTTGGATCAAACATTTATAAAGGAAAATATATTTTTAATGTTTGAAAATAGCACTGAGGCTCTAGATGATATCTTGAGTAGTCAAAAGCCTATAAGTGACAAGATAGGTTTTAGTTTCGAATAATATGAAAAGGAAGCACCTCTAGTCAAGAAGTATACTATTGAAGACAAAAATGTCAACATGAAAATACCTATCAAATATCCTAATTCTATAAGGTATGCTAATTATTTCAATGGTTACTATTTTGTATGCAATTAGTTTGGTCATATAATAAGAGAATGTAGAAGACCCTCCAAAAATGAGTACTCATGGGACTATGGAAGGAGTCACAATTAACATCAATCAAATGGTATGTATAAGGTGGTTTTTTACAGTTGTCATAATATAGGACACATTTCAATATTCTATCTTAATAGAGTTAGTTGGTCATCAAGTCAAAATATGAAGTTTGAATCCCCTAGAGTGCAATAAAGAAGGCAAATGAATGTATGGAAACTAAAGGTAGTAAAGATAAATCATGATTAGTCTACAAGATCAATTAGACTGATTGCTCTGATAGAGCATGCCTTAGGTGTGAAATCAAGTTAGGAATGTCTATTGTTAGCTCACATTAATGATCAAATGGTTGATGATGAGATTAAGCCTATAGTGTCAATCAAGCCCAAAAATATATTAAATAAACATTGAATTTTGTGAGAGCATGGAGATTTAAGAATCTCTTAAACTGATGTTATTTTAGTTCCCTATGAAAAGGGGTGACTTCATTAGTCTTCATGGAGACACTCATCAATAAGTGGAAGTATGGTGGATGCTTGTTGAGCTTTGGCATGTGTTGTATGCTATGAAGACATGTTGAAGATTATTGATTCTAAGCTAGAAGTGTGATCTTTTGGCATATTGAGAGGTAAGTATTGGTACTAAGGTGGTTGATATATGTTGAACATGGTCTATGTGTACTATTGATTCATATGATGAGAAAGTTGAGGATACAAAGATGGAGAATTATTGTTTAGTTCTTATTTATTTAGTTGTTGCATTGATTGATATATGATTGGTCTAAAGGAGAGATTGGTAGCTCTGAATTATTTGTCAAGAGAGTGGTTTCTCTTGTTATTTAGATAGAGGTAAGCATGGATTTAGGGGGAGCATTATCTTTGAAAGGTTTCATGATTCTATTGGTTGAGATTTATGAGGTTAAGTGATCAAGAAAGACAAAAGTATGGTAGATAATGACCTAAGTCTTTTATAGTCCTAATGAATAATGAACTATTTAAAGAAGGATTATCATAATGGATTAGATATGGCCTATAAAGCTTATATAATATTAGAAGATATTATTTTCACATTATATGAATGGATAATGATAGCTTGAGTGATATCTTCAAGGTGAGATTATTGAACATTATCTTATATAATTAGTGATCAAGATTGATATCAAAGAGCATCTTGCATAAGGTGGATATCAAAAGAGAATTGATACAATTGGAAGAGTACAGTTGTAAATTATTAGGTTCATGAAATATTTGTCATGAATTAGGTAATTTATGAAAGAAGTTTTTGTGAATGCTTTTCGTGAGTGGTTGTCATAATTTTTGAAGATTTTATGGTATCTAGTGTCTTAAGAGGGAGTATCTGCTCAAGTGGAGAAAGAGAGTTTACAAAAGGTGTCTATAACAAATGATGAGCCTAAGGTGAGTACTTGGTTAGTGTTTCATTATGTGGTTTATTGAAATTTAGGTTTAAATATTAGATAATTTATTTATAGAAGACCTTTGGTCTTAAATGTCAAAGGGGGAAAAAGAATAGTTTGAGGGAGAAGAGATTGACTAGACTATAGTGTGTTTTTCCATCAATGACAAGGGGGAGTTTGCTAGCATAGTGTTGTCATTGATGTCAATCTAATGTCATTAATGTCAAAGTATGTTTTCATTTATGTCTAAATACATCTGGTGAAGATGCATGTGTGTGGGGTATGAGTTTATATGCCTGATGTGAAGACTCGACATGAAACATAGTAAGCTATGAATATCCTTAGTCAAGCTCTAAAGATCCACCTAGGCAGCTTTGAAGACGTTTTGATGAAGCTCTAAACACCTATCTAATCATGCTTAAAAGATGACAAACTATACTCTATAGATTAATATATCAACTCCAAAGATATCTACTATACATAAATAGATTTTTCCTCTTTAGATACTTTCTTATAGACATTACTATTCATAGTTATAGTCTAAAGTGATCTAACAATGTCTCTTTATTGAGAGATAATTGTAAGGCAACTTGATGATTCTTCTGAGGTTGATGTCAATTTTCATGTCAAGGTAAGCATGTTTTGAAGTACTAGTATTTGAATACAAGGTGTCTTGAGAAGCATAGTAATATCATGAGCATGTGCACAGAGAGCATAAAGCAGTATCTATAGAGGTATGATATTTTCTAAGGAGAATGAAAGACATTTAAGAAAGGTATATAAGAATCAAAGAGAGTTTCAAGATCAATTTGAAAATTTGATGAATTTTTAAACCTAATAAGATACTTGAGAAGGCTTGTGCATAAGATGCCTAGTCCTATACATGAAGAAGCATGGTGGGCTAGTGAGATAAATACACAAAGAAATAAGAGGTTGTATGATGTTTTTAAAGTTTTTACATGAGGTGTTGAGATCTTTGATAGTGGTTAGAAGGTCGGATTCAATACCTATTATGACTTACAGGTCAAAGGCTTAGAGAGCAAATAGAGAGATGGTGTCTAAATGGGGTATTAGGATTAATTTTTAGGGCAAGTGTGAGTATGTGAGCATTGAAAAAGGTGAGTCAAGTTTTTTTAATCATTTTCATGAAGTTTTAGGTCAAAAAATAAAGTTTAAAGCAATAAAAAGTCTCTTAAGGTGTCTCGAGTGCATAAGATGAAGAGTTATCTACCCGAGAAGGTTTTTCAAGTGTTCATTGGCATGTGAAAAATTTGCATGAAGACCTAATATATTCATGGTATATGGGGAAGGTTCCTAGCTCAATTTCAAAACTTTTTTTTTTAATAAGTGGTTAAGCTTTATGAATGATCGTTAAGACTGTAAGATGGTTTAAACCCTCAAAGAACCCTAATAATGACATGATGTGAAAGAACTTGTTATAAAGTGCTTAAAATGGATTGGTATGGATATTTTAGATATTTTATCATTCATTAAACTCTCTCAATAATACCTGGGTGTGATGTATTTGTCATGAGAGTGAGTGGACCCTAGAGTAAAAGCCTTATTTCTTAGAGACTTATTGTAGTAGGTTGAGTTGACTTAGTCAAAGTTTCTAAATGAATTAAGGTTAAATATTGATACTTGTATCAAATGTCCATGGTGGTTTATGAGAATGTTATATCCTTAAGTTGTGCTAAACTAGTCTTATAAGTTGATTAGTTTCTAATAGGCCTAATGGTGCAAATAGTGAGGAAACTAGAGAAAAGTGAGAAGTTTACTAGGGATATGATAACATAGAATAGGGATGAATCAAAGTATATGAATATGTTTTTAAATACTTTTAATACATTCTCATGTTGTATATATGTTTTTAAGGTCAATGGATATGATGAAAATGTTGCTCATATGTTTACATGTCTAGTACAATTGAGATAATGAAGGTGCAAGTTCATAAGATTGATATGCAAGACCAATATTTCCGTTTGATCAGGTTATATTTTTATTTTAAGATTTTTTAATTATCTCATAATATCATTAAAAATCATTGGACATCTTTGAAATTTTTCATATAGATGTTGAAGGTCATTATCACCATTACTATGTTTGAAGGTAAACTGGTAGTTATGGTTAAGAAAGTTGTAGTGATGAGCTAGAGGCTCTTCTCCATAAGATGAAGCATAAAATGAATGTTATGTTTTTCTTAGGACATTAATTTCCTATTAATTATTTTAATAATATTTAAATTCATTTAAAATGATTGAAATTGTAAAGCCAAAATGGGTTGACTGGTTCATGTTTGACTATCTATAATGAAGACAAAAGACTGGTATATAAGACCAATATTTGACATTAAAACTTATGATATTTATATTTAATATTATATATATATATGTATGTATGTATGTATGTATGTATGTATGTATGTATGTATGTATGTATGTATGTATAATAAACTCTTTAATGTGTTATAGGTCATGGTAAATTTTATTTTAGGTGTTGAAGATCAAGTTACTCATGACTGGGGTTTCAGAGTGTTCTGGTAGTTTTGAGTGGCCTACTTATAGAAAAGGGTTTGAGTCATTTTGCCTTAATTTATTAATTATAGAGAAAAAATTTATTACCATAAGATCATTTATTTTTATTATGTATGATTATTTTCCATGGTTTCTTTGCAAATTTTTGTTTATTCTTCAATTATTCAAGAGAAACTTTCTAGTTAAGCACATGCCTAATAATAAATATACTAATAATGTGCTCCAAGTAGTGCTTTGAGATAAAAGGAATTATAAATATAAGATGATATTATTAGGGTTATATTTATATGGAGTATTATATTTTATTTCCATGTGAAGTTTTTGAATGTTCGCCAATAAGATCAAAGTGTAATGTGTGCTAAGTAGGCCTAATGGGATTATGTCTCCATGAGACTTAAAGAAGAGATAAGACCTAATTGAAGTAGTTAAAACCTAAAGTGACTAAAATAAAATTTAATACATGTATATAAGATGTATTAAGATCTATTCCATGGCTTAAATACGATGATAAAAGTTTATGGCTGACCAAAAAGGATATTAACAAGAGGCTTGTATAAATACTAGGTAGTTTTGGATCTATTTGTGTGGATGGTTAATAAGAAAATAAAAAGTATTGGTAAGAAGAATAAGGTCTTGTAGAATATCAGGTGCATGTAAAGGAACTATTATTAAGTTAATATATAGATTATGTATATGAAAATTAAGGTCATATGATGTAATCAAGTTAAGAAGAGGGATAGTTGAGCGAAGAAAGCTAGAGGCCAATTTGAGAGGGATAAAAGTGTATGGAGAGATAAGGAAGAAGATCATCATTTGTTGTATGAGAAACAATTTATTATGAAGGTGATCAATTTTTTTATGTGGATAAGTTGGTGTTGATTCATATAGGGGTTGGTTCTTCCTTTCAAGCTAGCACTTGCTAAAGCCTAGATGAGTTGGTGCTTAGCTAGTTGGGGTTGGTGTTCCATGTGAAGTGGGTGCCTCACTAAATTTAGTGTTTATCTTATAGGAATATATTCCATTTGAATCATTAGTGGGTTTAATTACCCTCAAGGGTTTCCCATGTATATACTATATTCATGTGTTTCATGCTCTTATGAATTGGTTCCTATGATTGTTAAGATATACATGCTTACTTAAATGATCTATGATTACTTAAGTAAGATTGTTGAAGAAAGTTTTTGAAGACTAATTCACCCCCTCTCATTAATTTATCTTCCAATATAGTTTATACTAATTTATAATTATCTTTTAGGGTATTTCTATCTCTCTCTTCTTATTTTCTCTTTTTTGGAGGGAAGTTTTTCCTATAGATTTTATCTTTTTTCTCTACTTTATGAGAGTTATATGTATATGTTGCACTTTTTTGAGTTTTTTGTAGTTTCCTCATTTTCACATGGGTATATTATTTATGCACTTTGTTTTATATAACCCATATGAGGATTTTTAACTTGAATCCATAGCCTTATTGATGATTTTTATAGGGATACTAGTGTGGCATCTCCACTAGACTTTGTGCTCACTTCTTACCATCTTAGTGGATCATGTTAAAGTAATACTTCATAAACTTTATCATTATACATATTATTTTTCAGTCAAGTGTTCATGTTTAGTGATCCTCATATTTATCACCATTCCTAATTTCACTTAGTGGTTATAATAACTTGACAACCATTTATTCTGGTAAGATGGACTAGTGGTTTTGTGTGGAATCTCCACTAGTCTTTATGCTCACTTCTCACCATATTATTAGAGGGTGTTCAATTAATACTTATTAAAGTTTATCATTTTACCCAATATTTTAGAGTGAAGTGTTTGTGTTCAGTGATCCTCATATTTAGCACCATTCTTAATTTCACTTGGTGGTTACAACAACTTGACAACCATTTATTCTAGCAAGATGGACTAGTGATACCAGTGTGACATCTCCACCAGTATTTGTGCTCACTTATCACCATATTATTGGAAGGTGTTAAATTAATAATTCCTCAAGTTTATCATTCTACCCAATATTTTGGAGTGAAGTGTTTGTCTCCAATGATCCTCATATTAGCACCATTCCTAATTTCACTTGGTGGTTATAACAATTCAATAACCATTTATTATGGAAAGATGGATTAGAATCCATAATAACACATTAATTCACATTTCATCCTATATTTTTATCCCTTAGCTTCACTTGGGGGGGGGGGGGTGTTAGAGTATATTTTTCAAGCTTGCTAGGTTCTAGCTAGGACTTTTGTCCTTTTCCTATTTTTGTCTTATGTGAAGATTTATCCCACACTACTTAGATTATCTTTCTTCTTATTTATCCTTACCTATTTAATAAAGGGATCTATATTATATTTTGTATATATTTTCTATATAATAATTGGTTTTGTTCAAAGTTGGTTTACTCCTTGTGTATATGTTGAAGTACTCATGGTTGTTGTAATGAGCTCTTGGAGAGATATTAGTTGAAGAGTGTTGTGAAATATTTCATAGAATAATGGGTATAATGATGAACCTAAGGAATTATTACTTGAACACCCTCTAACAAGATGGTGAAAAGTGAGCAAAAAGATTAGTGGGGCTACCACACTAGTGTCACTAGTGAGAATACCATATTGTTATCACTATAAGAATCACCAAGAAGGCCATAGAGTTAAGTAAAAAATCTTCATATGGGTTTTGGAAAACAATGTACCTGAATAATATATTCATCTATAAAGGAATAATCTGGAAAAATAGTCAAAAAGTGTAAAATACACATATAAATGTCATAAAGTGGAGAAAAGAGAGAAAACACATAGGAAAAAACTTATCCCTAAAAAAGAAAGAAAATAAGAGAGAGATATAAATCCCCCCAAAGATGATGTTAAAATATTCCACACTCCAAGTAATCAAAAGTCACAAAATAATTCAATATTCATGAGTGGTCTTAATCCACTACTCGATCACAAAAGTAACTAACACTAGGCTTCACTAGAATATCTTCAATCAAGAATATAATCAGCGGTGATGAAAGTAGAAAAAAGTAATAAATTTTTAAGGAACACTCAACACCTAAGAAGTAAAATGTACACCACACCCTCCATACTATTGACTGGGTGGAGTAATGATAAAAAATTGTATGTACACCCCCCATAATGGGTGGAGTGGATAAAAAGGTTTATATGAGTGATTCAAATCCACTACTCAAAAACTAAACAAGTTGACACTATATATACTATAATAGCTCTATATCACACTAAAAGATACTATTTAACTATTAAAAAAGATAATATGGCACTAATATACACTAGAATAACTACACTTCAAGCTATGGGAGACTGCCAACTATAAAAAAAAAGTGGTGTCAAAAATATAGATAAGGTTTCTTAAAGAGTATGGATCTATTGGTGATGGAAGAGATAATATACTGAAGAAGTGAAAAGGTGCCCAAAATAGAGCATATAAATACATGAAGGTAGACAAGGCTTAATCAACAAACCCCCCATGGTACTTTATAAATTAGTGTGAGTAGAATATATCCTATACACAAAAAACATCAAATGAAAATAAGTAAGACATTGGGATTCACCAAAATAACTCCAAATAAGGATACTATTGACCTATAAAAAAAATCATCAATTATCATGAGAGATGCTCTAAAAATAAGGGAGCAAAAAGGTGTCTCTGTAGAAGAAGGAAAGGTACTGAGAAAGGGGCCTTTATGGAGACATGACATAAACTACAAGTGTGTCAAGGTTTTAATGAACAAATTAGAATAGAGCATGTCATGGGTTGATGGAAGAGTGTGTCAAATGGAATAAAAAATCATCTTGTATGCAAAAACACACTTGAAAAGATCAACTGTCAAACATGACAAGCTATAAAGCACATGTTAAGAACATCAAACTTAGCTAAAAATGCATCTGAGATAAAGCAAAGTGAAATAGTGGCATAAGATATACAATGTGGAACCATAAAAAGTAATGTGGATCAAATATCATGAAAATAATATGTTGGTCATAGTTTAAAATGCATCCAATAGTACAATAAGAGAGCAAAAAATAAAGGAGAAAAATAATTTGTTTCCTTATAAAGGGGTTTGACTGCCTACCAAATCAAGCCTCACCCATCAATATTCAATAAACAATAATGAAAAAATAAAAATTACAATTAATCCCTGTTATATGTGCACATTATAAAATATTGCACACAACAAAATAATGCTATCTATTATTGAAAAATAGATTGCAAGTGAAGAAACTCTTCACATATCTTCTCACCTCCTTGCCATGCAAATGTACTTCAAGAGTGTGAATAATATAAGAGTGAGAGAGGTGCCATAGTGGGTATGTCAACATAATGTGAACATATGATTAATCTTAATCAATCCCTAATCAATCTTAATAAGACTACTCTAATAATCTTAATACTATGGTATTTTTTAGAATAGTTGATTGTGCCACCATTTGCAATCATGACTTGAAATTGTGGAGCCAAATAAATAAAATAATTATACGAGTAGCCACCTTATTTTTTATGAAATTATGTGTACTTATTGATTCAATAAATACTATCACATTATGTTTCTTGAGAAATCCCACCACCTTAATAGTTTTAGGGGTACCTATACTTGAAAGGGCATGAAAAGAGATAGTAGGGTGAAAATATGTAGATTCCTCCTTAGGATCTTCCATGCCCTCACTTGAGGCCTCATCATATTATTCATCTTCATTTGTTCCTTCAATTTAGAATAACTTCTTTTCAAATATAAATGATTTTCATTCCTTGGGAGTGTAGCTCAAATGGGTGGTCAAGTGCTTGAAAGTAGTTCAATTTGGTGTTTTAGAATATAATAGTATGCCATATATTCTAACCATGGTCACTTGTATTTAATTGGTTTATTTCTCCTTCTTATGATTCATATTTGCATTAATATATTTTATATCCTTATATTATGATTTATTCATCCCATCTAATATACCCATACCCATGTTAAATCATTATCCCACTCACTACTTTTACAAAGGAGATAACCTAAAGACAACCTATAGTATAAATTTAGGGAGTAAAGTCATAAAAAGGTAAGTATGAAATGAAATATGGTCATACTTTTTAACAAACCCATTTTTTCAAGAACTCAACCAAAATATTGACTCTATATGAATGATTTCTCAAGCCACCATGATATGAAATGAATGACATTGCAATGAATGGTGAGGGTCACATCAGTAGTTCTTATTCTCCCATACTGACTTAGTTGCCTAGTGTTTTTAAATGGATACAAGGCTACACTTTAGTTTTACCTAGACTAGGCCTTATTATACCATTAAAAAGTAAACAAATAATGGAGTTGAAAGACTAGATGGGAAATACACTAGTAAAAATTATGAAGTTCTATGCTAATCTAATAAAATAACATAGACACAGGCTTGATATACCATGTTTAAAATGGGAACTTGACATAACCAATATTTATTTTCTCCAAGAGGAATAAATAAATATGGAAAATAAGGAACCTAATTAAGTGATTATTAGTGAGCTATGATGATGAAGTTCCCATCCCCATTCCCATCCCATTTAGAGTAGACTAGACATTTATTTGTATATGATCATGATAGTAAACCAAAAGGACACATGTTTCTTATGATGATATGACAAAATATCATATCGATATACACTTATATATCTATTATATGACCCCTATTTTCTACCTCTCCCCAATGTTGAATTCTTTTAATTCCCCATTTCTCTTTGAAATGAAGACGACTGACCAATCTTGTAGTGGAGGTTGGTGGAGAATTTGGAGGATTATTAAATTGGATAATGGAGGTTGGTGAAGACTTTGGAGGATTTTTAGGATTATTAAACTAGATAATGGGTTTTGGTGAGGACTTTTAGGTCATCAAGGATTAAATGGTATTTGAGTTGGATGAGATAATATTTTGATTTATTTGATTTTAGATATTATAGAATTTAATATTTGATGGATTTTTTTATTAGGGATGGGTTAGCTAATTAAAATAGGTTAATTAAATAATATTATGTGGGATTAATTATGTTATATTGACAAGGGAAGATGTAATTGATTAATTTATTGGGTGGATGAATGGGTTTGGGCTAAAAATGTTTATTGATGATGAGATTAGGGATGATCCAATGGTAGAATTAAGGTTGTGTTAGTATGATTGGTAGATAAGGTGATGATAGTTAAAATGAAAACAAAGGGTCAAATTTTAAGTGTCTACACCACCCCATGATCCATCATCACCTTTTCATCTTCTGTGTCTCATAGTACCATCATTGGTTTTTTTGTGTGCATTGATTTGGCCCTATTGGCTCCTCTTATTGTGCCTCTTTTATACCAACATTGGGGGAATTTCATGATATTTATTACACATAAATAATTTTAGTATCCATGAAAATTTGGTCTAATAATGTCTCTATTTATAACCCCTTTCCTTGGTTGTGTTCTCTCTCTAATGGAGGAGTTGGTTCTTCTCATCTCACCTTTGGTTGTATCCTCAATTATTGTCTAGAAACTTCTTGCTTAGTCTCTTACATTGGTTATTTATAAATCCTTGTAGAGGGTGACCTTGATTTATCATATTATTATTTCCTTTATGTATTTTAATCCACTTTTTATTATAACCAAAATATAACCCTTTGACACACTTCTCTTCAATTTTATGAGGGATCAATATTGTAGGTTGTTAAAATTATGGTGCTATGAAATTATGCTCATGATCATGAGTGAAAACCCTTATGCTGACCAAATATTTTTCCGCTACCTAGTACATGAATGTTATGTCTTTATAAATATATTTTGTATTAAACATGAAAATCTCAAGTTGGATGCTATATTTTAGGCCCCCAAGAACATGTCAGTCATGGTTTTTTCATTGATTTCATCCATGCATAAGGATAGATTATAAAATTGATGAATATAATCCTTAATAGTACATGTTTGTCATAAATTTGATATCTAACTGAAGTAGTTTTCTAAAATATTCTTAATATAGTATATTTGTAGCTCCTCAGTAAACACTAACAATGTAATAGGAGCATCCTTTTTTATTTTGAGCACACAACCACTTATATGAAATGAACTACTTAGGTTCAAAATAGAGAGATGTCATAATCACCTTTTGTGCACATGGGGTATAATGTAGATCAAATAATTTTTTTTATTTTATTGATACAAGTGAGTGTGTCCTTATAATAAAACTTGTGCACTTCCACATTTAGTAGCATGTGAATCAAACTAGTATTGAACTTGTGATTGTTCAGATTGGGAAAAATTGATTAGATCAATGGAGAATTATTTTTTAGAAGATAATTTATAATAGTGGTCAACTAATTACTCAAATTTGACAATCAATTCATCATATAATCCATATCCACTTTTACTACATTTAGATCATCCTTCCTCACCATGATTTTTATATTTTACTACATTTATTGAACCACCTTAGACACTAATGGATCTAAAGTTATGGACTCCATGTCATCCTTATGAGGATTTTTTAGAGTGTCTTAACCTTTCCTAAATCTGTAAGTGTTAGGACTGGCAATGCACAAACCCTGAGATGGAGGGTTTCAACATGAAAAAAATATACCAAAATATTATACCATTTTAATCATCATATTTTTAAAAAATACTTCAAAAAAAAAGGATGTATCTAGAAAAATAAATTCTTCCTAAATTACAAGTTATGTTTTTTAATATTTTAGCTCTTTTGATTTTTGTAACATCAAATTCAAAAGATAATGCCTCATAAACTATCCCAAATTGATGTTATGATACCACTTGTAATGAAATTACTTAAAATGTTTGACAATAATGGAATAATATATCACATAATTAAGAGATAAATAATCATATTCATAACAATAATTGACAATAAAATAAAATAATTGATAATTATGATTGAGCCACTTTGAGAGAGAAACCTATACAATAATGTAATAATAGCAAAAA